>JAFEMH010001253.1:0-392500 GCA_022495995.1 Adenophora triphylla var. japonica | reverse complement strand
TTAACTTGAATAATAAATAAAAACTATTTACGATATGACTATAAAATAATTTAAGTATGATTTTGAAAAAGAATTTATCTCTAATATTAGAGGCTAAAAATAATTTGAAATTATTGGTAGCTAGTTAGATTTGAAACCTATTATTTAGTGATAAACTTTAACAACATACCAACTGAACTGCTCATATGATCTGTTAATAGCAAATGTGGAAATTAAGTAATCTTATCTGCGGGTGTACATAGTAAATAGTTTATTTTATATATATATTTTTTAACTAGAAAAAGACTAGGACTAATGCTACTAACAAATTTATTTCCTTGTTAGTATCAATCTTAGGTTTCATTGTACGAGTTGGATTGAATCAAATAAGGAATAGTTTGATTGATTGAATGACTTCTCAAAGGTGTATATAAATACAAGACCCTCGTCACATTGAAAAGACAAGTATTGAGAATCTAATATATATAATAGCAAAAGTTTTTCAAACTCCTAGAAAACTCCAAGTGGCACAATATCATTGGCCAATCTTTCCCTCATCCACCAATCACAATCATCAATTTGAAATTCAATATGTAAATGATTCTAATTTCAAATTTAAAATATCATATCAAATAGTTTTATTTATTCAAAAATAAATTAAAAAAAAAATAAAAAAGTAAATGCTATTGTTCGTCCCTCTTTTTTTCTATTATATACTTACATTTTTAAAAAAAAATATGAACTTTTTTTATATAACATTTTATAAAAAAATTCTCTACTAAATAACATCTCAAATCTACTATATATAATAGCAAAAGTTTTTCAAGCTCATAGAAAACTCCAAGTGGCACAATATCATTGGCTAATCTTCCCTTCATCCACCAATCACAATCATCCATTTGAAATTCAATATGTAAATGATTCTAATTTCAAATTTAATATATCATATCAAATAGTTTTATTTATTCAAAAAAAATTTTAAAAATTTTAAAAAAATTAAAAAAGTAAATGTTATTGTCCGTCCCTTTTTTTTCTATTATATACTTTCATTTCTTTAAAAAAATATTAACTTTTTTGATGTAACTTTTTATAAAAAAATTTCCTACTAAATAACATCTCAAATCTACTGTATATAATAGCAAAAGTTTTTCAAGCTCCTAGAAAACTCCAAGTGGCACAATATCATTGGTCAAATCTTTTATATATAATTGCAAAAGTTTTTCAAACTCCTAGAAAACTCCAAGTGGCACAATATCATTGGCCAATCTTTCTCTCATCCACCAATCACAATCATCTATTTGAAATTCAATTAGTAACTTTTAAAATTTATAGGGGTTGATTTTTAAAATTATAGGTCCACTCTAATAGCAAAAGTTTTTCAATAAGCTCCAAGAAAACTCCCAGTGGCACAATATCATTGACCAATCTTTTCATCATCCACCAATTACAATCATCCATTTGAAATTCAATTAGTAACTTTTAAAATTTTTAGGGGTTGATTTTTAAAATTATAGGTCCACTCCGTCAAGATAATACTCTCTCCGTCAATGGAACTTAGTGGCCAATCTTTTCTTACGTACCTAGAAAATGGAACTTTCTTTTCGGGCTTGAAAATTTAGATAAATGCCTAAAACATGAATTGCTAAATCTGGATATAGCTCACCAAACTAAGCCTATTTTCAGTTAGATATGTGAATAAGAAAATTATACTTTTTTTCAGTTAGATATGTGAAATTGACCGATCCAGATGTATACGTGTCAGACATGATTTACAAAAAAGTTTTAAGCAAATTATATGATTTTAAAGCGCAGCTCACCCGACTCACCCAACTAAGCCTATTTTCAGTTAGATATGTGAATAAGAAAATTATACATTTTTTTTATCTAACAGCAGCAATTGTATGATTTTGTTATCGTTATTGTTTCGTTAGTATTCTGATCAATGGTATAAATTAATAATTTTCTGTATTCCTGAGTTTATCGTATAAAAATATTTGTTTTTTTTAATTGGCTAAAGCAAGTTAGAGAAAGCTAAGGGCAGGATTGTAAAATTATTGTTTGATATTTGAAATTAAAATTTAATCAAATATCTAAAATGAATCGAAATCCACAGATTGAAAGGAAAGTGCATAATTTAAGAAAATTATATTAGACTAGAAATTAAGTACAAATTCAAAAATTAGGTTGAAAGAAAAGTGTATCATTTAAGGAAAGCATATCAGACTAAAATAAAATAAGTAATTAATGATTCTATTTCATTTAGACTTTAGAATTGATATGCAAGTAATACTTAGTTAAGGGAATGATTGTAAAATAATTTTTTTTAAAAAAAATTGTAAAATAATTTTAAATTTGAAATTAGAATCATTTACATATATATATATATATATATACATACATATATATATATACATATATATATATATATATATATATATACATATATATATATACATATACATATATATATACATATATATATATATATATATACATATATATATACATATATATATATATGTATATATATATATATATATGTATGTATATATATATATATGTATATATATATATATATGTATATATATATATATATGTATATATATATATATATATATATGTATATATATATTGTTTAAGGAAATTAATTTACTACTAATTGTTATCTAAATTAAATAATAATTTAAAATTATGTGAATTTAGAATTCTATCTCATTTAATATGGATATTATATACATGTTTATGCTTTGGTCGAATATTGAGATATAAAGTTGATTGTAGTACATTTTTTAAATTTGTACTTCCTCCGTGTCGCACTAATTTGTTATCAATTTTATTTACAAAATATAGTTTTGTTATTGGTTGGAGAACAAATTTATTGGTTATTTAATATTTACAAATGAACGAACTCCCACCATCTCACAGTAATAGTATCATCCTTCCCTCTCTCACTAATTTCAATGTAGAGATATTATATAATCATAATGCATTTTGTCAAATATATTGAGTTTCAAGTTTTAACGTTTAATTTATGAACATATATTATTTCGTACTCCCTATATGTTTTATCTTATATATTTAGTATACGTATATACATAATTTGTATTCCTTTAATTATTATTATATTAACTCTTGGATATATATTTAATTACATTTTTTTCATAATTGTGCCAGGATTGAAACTAAACGAAGAACAGAAGAAGAATCTTACTTTAGCAGAAATTTAAAAGATATTGGTTCAAAATAGAAGTAGCCTGCATAAGTTTACAAATATCCCTAAGCCGATCGACTCTGCTATTGAGGATGCACAGAACATACTTATTTTAGATGAAACATCATATGATATAGAAGAGATGAAGGCTGAGCACGCCAGGTTGTATAAACAACTCACGGCTGAGCAGAAGGGAGTATATGAAGAAATCATGTCAG
Source organism: Adenophora triphylla var. japonica (assembly GCA_022495995.1). NCBI lineage: Eukaryota > Viridiplantae > Streptophyta > Magnoliopsida > Asterales > Campanulaceae > Adenophora > Adenophora triphylla. The sequence goes on along the minus strand of JAFEMH010001253.1, from coordinate 389,092 downwards.
CTGTCGATAGTGGAAATGGTGGAGTATTCTTCCTGTATGGTTATGGAGGGACGGGAAAGACGTTTATGTGGAAGATATTATGTGCTGCATTACGGATGTAGAGGAAGATTGTAGTTGTAGTTGCATCTAGTGGTATTTCTTCATTATTACTTCCCGGAGGTAGGATTGCCCATTCTAAATTTGGAATACCTTTACAGCTTGATGAGACTTCCATGTGTAGCAAACTTAAGCCAGGTTCTGATGAGGCATAGTTACTTCAAAAAACATCGCTTATTATTTGGGACGGATCTCCAATGGCACATAAACACTGCTTTGAGGCACTTGATCGTAGCTTGAGAGATATTATCCGTGGCCCTGATGGACGGTTATGTGATAAGCCGTTTGGTGGTAAGGTTGTGGTATTTGGAGGAGATTTCAGAAAAATTCTTCCGGTCGTACCTATGGGTAGCAGAAATGCTATTATATATGCTTCACTATGTTCATCGACACTATGGAATGAATGCAAAGTACTAAGGTTAACACAAAATATGAGATTACAGGTGATTTTCAAATACATTTTGTTTAATATTATGTATACGTATCTATATTTTAAAAGTTAAAATAAGACTAAAATATAATATTTTATGTAGGGTGGTTCGTCTTCTTCGGATGTTGAGGATATCAGTTCGTTTGCAAATTGGTTATTATCCATTGGTGATGTGACTGCAGGTGATAAGTAACAACTGCTTTTAAGATATAGATACGTATTTTATTCGTTGGTTATTACTATCTCTGTCTCAAAAGCCTTACTACCTTTGTTGCAATTTATGTACTATATCCGTCTTAATATTAGAAAAAATTGCTTCATAATTTTTCGGCCTTCTCTCAATTTTAAAATTGATTTTTACTTCCTTTTAAGTTCATATTTTCACTAATATTTATTTATTATATATTGATTATTACTGCAGGTGATAAGAACCATGGTGAAGTTGAAATCAAACTACCAGCACTACTACATTTCTGACCTAATGTAACGCATCTAACGCATCTAATGTAACGCCACGAGCTAATGTAACGCATCTAATGCAACGCCAGAGCTAATGTAACGCATCTAATGCAACGCCAGAGCTAATGTAACGGCTAATGCAACGCCAGAGCTAATGTAACACATCTAATGCAACGCCAGAGCTAATGTAACGCATCTAATGCAACGCCAGAGCTAATGTAACGAGTCTAATGCAACGCCAAAATCCTAATGTAACACCTAAATTACTAATGCAATGCCAAAATCCTATAACCTATACCCTATACACCCTACACTATACCCTATAACCTATATCCTATACCCTATACCCTATACCTTATATATACACTATACCCTATACACTATACCCTATACCCTATACCCTATGCCCTATACACTATACCCTATAACCTATATCCTATACCCTATACCCTATACCCTATACCCTATACCCTATACCCTATACCCTATACACTATACCCTATACCATATACCATATAATTTTTTGGCGTTACATTAGGTATTCAACCACTTTTTAAATTGGCGTTGCATTAGGTTCTTTTTGGCGTTGCATTAGGTGTTCATATAGTTTTAAAATTGGCGTTGCATCAGGTATTTACCTGATGCAACGCCAAAGCTTTGGCGTTACATTAGCTTGCTATGTCGTTGCATTAGACCTAATGCAACGCAAGAGAATGCAACGGCCATTTGGCGTTACATTAGGCCTAATGTAACGGTTTTTGGGCCCTAATGTAATTAAAATTGGCGTTACATTAGGTCAGAAATGTAGTAGTGCAGATGACATATTGATAAGAGATTCTCTCAATATCATCTTAGCTATCATGGATTGCATATACCCAAACTTAATGCTGAATTAAGATGTTGATGTATTTTTCTAGAATCGGGCTATACTTGCACCAACAAATGAGATTGTTGATAGTATTAATGAGTATGTTATGTTGCTCTTTCCTGAAAAAGAAGTGGAATACATGAGTTCTGACACCATAGACAAAGACGAGGAATTTAACCAATCAGTCGAAGATATATTTTCAACTGAATTTCTAAACACCGTCAAATGCTCTGGAATACCTAATCACATACTAAAGCTACATATTGGATGTATCGTCATGTTGTTATAGATCAAGCTTCAGAATTGTGTAACGGTACAAGATTGATTATTACAAATCTAGTACGCAAATCAATTTTGTTAGTATATAATTATATATTTATACAATTAATTATTTGATTATTTGACATAAAACATACTGTTATTTTAGAGTAGGTCTGCTGAGAAACGCGTTTCTCCATAAGTTATGGAGAAACGTGTTTTTCCAAATATTCTGGATATCAGTTTCAAAGGTTCTGGATATCCAGAAACTTTAGGATTGATATCCAGAAGCTTTGTTATTGATATCCAGAAGCATTTTAATTGATATTCAGAATCCAAAACCTTTTTAATTTATATCCAGAAGCATTATATTTGATAGCCAGAAACATTATATTTGATAGCCAGAAACAACAAAAGACACGGAAACAACAAAAAAAAGACACGGAACACACAATAACAACGCCAATCGCCAACCTTCGAAATTACAAAATGATAACCAGAACCTTACCAAATGATATCCAGAACCTTACCAAATAATATCCAGAAATTATAAAATGATATCCGAAATTACAAAATGATAACCAGAACCTTACCAAATGATATCCAGAACCTTACCAAATAATATCCAGAAATTATAAAATGATATCCGAAATTACAAAATGATAACCAGAACCTTACCAAATGATATCCAGAACCTTACCAAATGATATCCAGAAGCCTGTTTCCCCTACCTCCAATTACAATCCGCCAAAGAGGTTGACAGTTCAGTTGATTTGGAGGATTTTGTAGCCATGGATTCTATTTCGCCTCCGTAAACAAGAGCTCAACCGTGAGGATAATAGGTGAGAGGGCCGGAATTTGTTGGTGAATTAGTGGTGATGGGCGATTGACGTTGCTGGGGTTGAGAAACAGGGGACGGCGAGCGTGGATTGAGGGGAGATTGGGTCACCGGCGATTGGGTTTTGAACGGGGAAGAGGTCGCCGGTGTATGGGCTTTGTGAGAGAGGATTGGTAATGGGTTTGGCCGGAGAAGACGGTGGAACGAGCAACCGTAATGGTGAGCCTCCCTCTGTTTCCGTTTAGAGAGAGAGAGAGAGAGGAGAGAGAGAGAACGCAGGATGTTGATTTGCGTTTTGAGAGAGAAAGTCTTTTCCGACTGTGTTGTTGTTGTTGTGTTGTGCGTGTTTTGGGAGAAAAAAAACCCGTTTCTCCGTAAATGATGGAGAAACGCGTTTCTCTCTAGATTTTGTGGTTATTTTAATGTATACATATAGGTAAGCACGTTATCGAGGCGGTAATATTGTCCGGAAAGAATGTTGGTAAGAAGGCGTTGATACCGAGGATGATTATGTCACCGTCTGATACAACAAAATTTCCGGTTAGGTTTCAACGGAGACAATTCCCAATGACCGTTTCTTTTGCAATGACGATAAATAAAAGTCAGAGTCATTTGCTCGCTCATGTTAGCCTTTTTCTTTCAAGACCAGTATTTAGTCATGGACAATTATATGTTGTTTTTTCTAGAGACTACAAGGAAAGGACTTAAAGTGCTTATATGCAATAGTCATGAACAGTCAGATGACACGACTACAAATGTTGTGTACAAAGAAGTTTTTGACAAGTTGTAATATATTACATAAAATTATCTCATTAATTTTTTGAATTGCATTTACATTTAACTTTTACCTCAGTATTTTATCCCCCGTCGGGGACCGACGGGTTACTCACTAGTTCTTTAAAAGAGGAAAACACATTGTTTTTCACGGATTCGAGATAGTTTTTTAGGTTGTTAGTTTAGTTGTTTCTTACATCTAAACTCACATCTAGATTTCATTCAATTTCTTTGTTCTTCTTTTGTTTAGAATAGACTCTCCTTTGTAAAGGAAGATTATTCTTGATTTATAAGTTGGTTAGAATTTGATTTAATATTTTAGTCTTTCTGTTTTATAATATTCTTATTTTCTTCTGTAAAACAGATCTTTAATAGTGAAAATTTTATTTGTCTTAAAGTCTTGTTTGCTGGGACAAAACCAGTAAACGTTTAATTCTTTGTGTTCTTTATTTTTTTTTATTCTGCTGCTTATGGGTAGATGTGTGAACAATTGTAACTCATATATGTACTCACATCCGTAATCTGTTTTGTTGAAACTGATTTTTTAGCTACACTAAACTTTCAAAAACAATTTAGAAGAATTAATCAAATTACAGTGACTCTGATTGGGCAGACAACATACTACAAGAAACAGAACTATTAGGGTCGGCCTTTTCCTGTCCTAAATAATCATTTTCCCGTCCTTAATAGTATTTATGCATAAATACTATTTATCAACCTTGTACTCTTCTTTTATTCAGCAATATCTCCTTGACAAAGTCTCCACACGTTTTTAATTGTTGCTGCCAAAGTAACGAATTTATGCATAAAATGTTATTTATGCATAAATCATTTCCTTCCAAATTCCACACGTGTCTAGCTCTTTCTTCGATCCTATTGCAGTCTGAAATATGAACATAAACCATAGACTATACAGATTATATTAGCACATTAGTCCATTAAATAATAAACAAGAAATATACAACTATATAAATTCTAGTACAGGAAATCATCTGCGATATCACCTGGAATTTGGGAAATCATCTACGATATCACCTGCAGTTTACACTAACAATCTCCCCCTTAGTTGAATATTTCTTTCCAAACCTAATGTGCTGCTGTCCTGCAAGGTTAGTCCATAAACAAATATACAGAACATAGAAACACAGTATAATATCTCCAAGAAAATTAACTCCCCCTTAATCAAGAAGCTAATCCAAACAATGATTTATCACCATAAACTAATTTATTTCAAACTTTTAAAAAGTTTTCGAAATAAACTAAGTTAAACTAAAACCATAAACCATTGTAGCAAAATATCATCCAACCTAGCAAAACATCCTAACAGTTAAAGTTTTAAACAGACCAACTAAAGTGTTTTGCAACCAACATAAACAAAATAAAAGAAAATTGTTTAGGAAACCACATCACATCACCAAAATAAAAAGAAATTGTTTTAGGATACCACAAACCCAGCCACCAACAAGACAGTGGCAACATCAACCTTCAGGTTTCAGTTTTCTTCTTCTTCAAACTCCTCTTCTTCTTCATCTTCCTCCTGATCTCCTTCCCTATCACTTCCACCATCACTTAGGCCAGCACTGGTGGTAGCACCTGCAGTAGCACCAGCTCCAGAAGTTGCAGCAGTAGCAGATCCTCCCCCTGTTTGGGAAGAAATTTCATCAATGAAAGCATCAGTAGCCTGCTTAAGCTTAGCCCATCCCTCAACAAGTCCTCCCATTACACTTGACTGTTTGTGCAAAAAGTTGAGCACTTTTGCTTTTGGGATTGATGGACCAGTGTTGTCCAGAAGATTCATCATGTTGGACAGAATACTTGCAGCATCAGTTCCTGCAAAAGTACTAGGGGCAGCACCTGTGGAAGCACTTGGAATATCACGTGAGATAGCACTAGGAAGAACAGAGGCTGTTTCATCAGATTTTTTCCAAGGAAGATCTTTTGTATACCTTTTACCCTTTTTCAGTTGTTGATCAATGGTATAGTACTCAGGTTCAGTGGTGAAAACATCAGAAGCTTCAATGGGCAAGGATTGAAAAACTAAAACTTTGAAGATTAAAGAAGGATAGGGGAAAAAGCTAATGTTCATTTCTTTCTTTCTACCCCATGAGGCTAAGTGTTTAAACACTAATCTTCCAAAGTTAATCCTTAAGTTCTTATCCAATCTGTACAAAACATTCGCATGCTCCAATGTAACAATAGGTTCATTTGTAGTAGGGAGCAAATTGAAGATGCATAACTTGTGAAGCACAGAATACAGAGAAGTAAGCCTAGAAGCATGAAGTTTTTCCTTTAAAGGCCAGGACTGAAGTTTATTGTGAGTGAACAATTTGACCATTTCATCCCTATTAACCCTAATGTTCTCATCATCTAAATTTGGGAGGCCTAAAACCTTGTTAATTAGGGCTGGAGTAAATGAATAAACTTTTCCCCTTACAAAGACTTTCCCAAATTTTTCAGAACCTTCATTATCCAAATGAGCATGTAGGTTAGCAAAGAAATTTCTCATCACACTTTCAACAAACACAAAAGCATGATTATTAGCTTTAAGGAAATTCCTGTCCTTCAAAAACTGAACCATTCCTTCCTTTTCTAACTGACCCTCATCAATGTGCTTTTCTTTTAACAATCTCTTACTAGAATTATTCAACCAAAATTCCATATTTTCTTTCTTATAAAATTCCAAAGTAAGAAATGGTTTTGGAAAAGCCTTATCCTCTTCATTTTGACTAAGTTCATCACCATAATTATCACTTGAGGAACGAGTAGGAACAGAGGAGGGGACAGGTGTTACCTCAGATGATATCCTCTTCTTGGTAGCACCTTTGGTAGCACTCACTGAAGCTTTGCCCTTGCCCTTCTTCTTTTGAAAATCAGATAGAGTTTCCTCCTCATCACCATCCATCCAGACATCAAAAGAATCCACAGAAGGTTCCTTCTCTTTGTTGGCATCAAAATTCTCGTCACTCACATGGGGTGAGGACACATCTAAGGAGCTTTCTGACACTTCAACCGGATCAGAGGTAGTGTTTGATGTAGCCTTGGACCTGATTGACCTTATACGGTTGGAGGACCTCCTTTTTGCAACTTGAGGAGATATCTTGGATGTTGGAGCTTTCCTCTTCCTCTTCTCTTTTGATTCGGCTGGAATGAGAGTGACATTGGGAATGCCATGTTCGAATGAGGCTATGGGGGAAGAGGCTGGAACAATATCCATTGTAGGAGGAGAAGAACTTGGTGTAATCATAGGATATATTTCCATGGCTACACGAGAAGCAACGGATGGGGCAATGCTTGGGGAGATGTCCATTTGTGATGTAACTTGTGTTTGCAGCGGAATTACAAACTGAAAGAAATAGTAATGAGATAGGCAAATAATTGATTGAACGATTACTTGACCTAGATCGAATCCACGAACTAGGGTTTGTCAAGTCAATTAAGACTTAATAAGTCACTTAAGACTCAATCAGGAATCTCCTAAGAAATTCAAGGAACAAGCATAAAAGCTTCAAGGTTAAACCTTCAATTGCTAAGCAACTCAAAATAAATTCAATGTCAAAAACTAATCGAAACAAAACAATAAAGAGAGTATTTATATCCCTAACCTATTCCAAAAACCCTACTGAAAACGTAAATAAAATATCCCAAAAATACCCTTAATGACTTCTATTAAAAATAGGAAACGAAAACAGACTGCTGCAAATCGTCCATATGCGCGGCCGCCCACCTCAAGCTGCGCGACCGCCCACTTATCCAGAGACTTATCGCTTCAAAATTGCTCTTCTGCGCGGCCGCCCTTCCTCCTTTGCGCGGCCGCTCACCTGGCCAGAACCTTCTCCCTGTTTGCTGAAGAACCTGATTACATCACTCGCCCCCACTTTAACAGGATTCGTCCCCGAATCCGGGTCTAAATAAAAACTAACGTCCCAGGCAGGAAATGGTCGATCGCCCGAAACTACCACTTTAACGCTTGATTTCCCTCTGTCGATCATCCGCCTTGACCTCCCATCGATCAATCTATTGGCCTTCGGTGCAATTGTACGAACGGTAGGAGCATGCAAAGGACCTGAAAAATAATATCGTGGAACACAAAAGGAAGTAATGCCCTTCTTCTTCTTTTTAGAGAAAGGAAGGACCCCTTTATGCTTCAACGGGCACAATACAAATTTAACACCATTTCGCACAAAACGAATCATATTATCCCGACCACTATGCAGAGAATTAACATCAAAATGCCAAGGGCGTCCAAGCAACAAGCGCGGGCACTCATGTCCACAATATCACAAGTAATAGAATCGTCATAACCACCAATGGAAAAAGGAACTACGCATTGCTCACGTACCTTCAAAGAACCATTACCATTAATCCACCCCACAACATATGGAGTAGGATGTTTCTTCACTGCAAGTTTCGCCTTCTCCACAAAGCTACGTGATACCAAGTTTTCACTGCTGCCGCTGTCAACAATAATGTGGACCACGACATCATTAACAGTACCCATTGTGCGGAAAATATTATGTTTCTCCATATCTGTGTCTTCCTGAGGTGTCAGTTTTACAAGCTTGCAAACGACAAATGACTCATGCTCCTCCACTTCTTCGCCATCCCCATTAGGATCAAGAACAACCACCTCACAATCATCATCATCACCACACTCATCACGTTCTACCATGTTAACCCCTTTTCGAGTAGGACAATTGGCGGAATTATGCCCGGGCTGACTACACCTATAGCATTTATTACCAAAATTACGAGCGTAGGGATTAGTACCTTGTTGCTCAGCTGTAGTGGTGTTGTTGGTCTTGGTCGCATGTTGAGGAGGGACAACTGTCGGAGCTTCACTCTTCTCCTCCGACACTTTCAAACCGGTAATCTGCGTCTCTGTCTGAATGTGACCTGAACTACCTGAAGAAGAACCTCCAGGATACCTGATACTGTATTGAGATTTAGATGCACAAGCAAGTTGTCGTTCAACAGTCAAAGCCCTCTCGATTGCATCATCTAAAAAGCCAACCGGATGTAACTCCACCAACTGTTTAATATTGACCCGAAGTCCATTGATGAACCTAGCAGCTTGTTGATCATCCGATTCATTCAAATCACAACGTGCAGACAAAGTGTGAAATTCGTGCGAGTAAGCACTAACAGTCCTAGCACCTTGTTTGCAGTCTAAAAATTTCTGATAAACAATCTGAGTATAATTTTTGGGCAAAAAACGCTGACTCAAGGCCCTTTTCATACGAGCCCATTCAGTAATTGGTTCTCTGTACTCACGACGCAACTGATTAGTCAATTGTTGCCACCATGCAGAGGCACCACCACGTAATTTATATGCAACATAAGGGACCTTTCTATCCTCAGGGATATGCATTAAAGTAAAGTATTTTTCAACCTCAGCAAGCCAATCGGCAACTTCTATCATATCTAATTCACCAGTAAAGAAAGGTAAATCTGCTTTAATTTTAGGCATATCAACAGGCATAAAATTACCTTCCCTTCGCCGATCATCACGAATACCTCCGCCCGGCTGACCACGACGGTAGTTTTCGTCTCGCCCGACAGCATCTACCTCCGGATCTGCCCTATTCCCCCGATTGCCATCAACCCTAAATCCACGCAAAGCCTCCAAAAGTTCATTATGCTGTCGATCTTGGACAGCAGCGCGTTCTGCAGGTTGGCGTTCCTGGTCAGCAGCACGTTCTGTAGCCTGACGTTCCATACGATCGAGGATTGCAAACACATCGGCTTGGATGTTGGCGTTGTTGTCTTCGTTGTTTGACATCTTCTCTCCTAGGATCGAACGTTTTCTGATACCAACTGATGTAACTTGTGTTTGCAGCGGAATTACAAACTGAAAGAAATAGTAACGAGATAGGCAAATAATTGATTGAACGATTACTTGACCTAGATCGAATCCACGAACTAGGGTTTGTCAAGTCAATTAAGACTTAATAAGTCACTTAAGACTCAATCAGGAATCTCCTAAGAAATTCAAGGAACAAGCATAAAAGCTTCAAGGTTAAACCTTCAATTGCTAAGCAACTCAAAATAAATTCAATGTCAAAAACTAATCGAAACAAAACAATAAAGAGAGTATTTATATCCCTAACCTATTCCAAAAACCCTACTGAAAACGTAAATAAAATATCCCAAAAATACCCTTAATGACTTCTATTAAAAATAGGAAACGAAAACAGACTGCTGCAAATCGTCCATATGCGCGGCCGCCCACCTCAAGCTGCGCGACCGCCCACTTATCCAGAGACTTATCGCTTCAAAATTGCTCTTCTGCGCGACCGCCCTTCCTCCTTTGCGCGGCCGCTCACCTGGCCAGAACCTTCTCCCCGTTTGCTGAAGAACCTGATTACATCAATTTGGTCTGTGTGTGAGGGTTCGACATTGGATTTGGATGGAGAAGCCATGGAGATTTTTGGAAATTTTGGAATGCATTTTGACCTAGGTTTTGGGAGAGACGAAGACGCTGGAACGGGGGTTTAAAGAGAGAGGAAGTAACAGTTAGAGAGAGAGAGAGAGATAAGTGGAAAGTTAGAGAAAAAATAGGAAATTAAAGAGATAGAAATGGATAGGGAATAAACAATTTAATTTGATTTGACAACTTAAACACCCCATCCCATCTAAACCCCTAAAAACCCTCACCATTATCCCTATCCACATATTTTAATTAAACCCTAACCACACATTTTTAATTAAAACCCCAACAAACTTAAAAGATAAACACGGTTGTAAAAAAAATAAAATGAATTTTTTTTAAATAAAAACGGAAAATAGAAAAAATTGAGTAAACAAAATATTTTGTAACTAAGCCCGAAAATAATGAGCACAAAATCAAAATAAATATGGATTAGTTACTCAACAATGATTACAAAAAATAAAGGAAACTTGTTGAAGACGTTTTCAAAATCGTAAACTCTTTAATTAAAAAGACTTTCAGATTTTGAAAAATTAATCAACAATATTTTGAAAACAAGAAATAAAAAAAAACTAATATAGCACACACTAATGTGTTAAGGTAATGATGGTAACACGTAGGATAACACATGTGATATAAATTTCCTTGATAAATATTTTTATTTTCAAGCATTTCAAGCATAACAAGCTTAGCCATTTTTAGACACTTAAGGCGTAACAAGCTAAGCATTTTTCATGCACTTTAGGCATTATAAGCCTATATTCTTTTTAAGTACATTGCTTGTTATAAAAGATCAATGCACTTCTTTAAACAAGAAAGCATCATAGTAGCGAGCTCCGTGCTTCGAGTTTTATTTCAAGTGTAGAGATAAAGTGATCTATGCCTTTTAAGTAGGGTACACTGTAGTAGCGAACTCCATGTCCCTAATACTTAGCATAAACCATCTCATACATTCTCATTGGCAAGAGTACATCGTTGCAGCGAACACCGTGCCCCGAGCTCGAGAGAATAGTATGGAAATAAAATGCCTTTGCCTTTTATCAAAAAGAAAAAATTAGTGACATTGTCACTTTAAGCATATGAAGGGGAATGATATCAAATATGCTAACCTAAGTAATAACCTACCATAACAAAAAGGTCAGCATGTGCCACAGTTAGAACTAAGCTAACCAGAATAAAAGAATATAAAAGCATTTTTTTTAAATAAAGAAGAAAAAAAATACACTAATATACAAATGTTACCTTGAGTGATAACATCACCTGGGGTAGCACAGACAAACAGACTTAGAGATTACAAAGACCAAGAGATCTTTTCAAACTAGAAAATCTATCGTGGTCTAAGGCCTTGGTAAAGATGTCAGCCAGTTGATACTTAGTATCAATATGATCAATGTTAATTAGGCCTTTATCTACCATATCTCTAAGAAAATGATGACGTATATCTATGTGCTTAGTACGGGAATGTTGAACAGGGTTTTTTGAAATGTTGATAGCACTTAGGTTGTCACAGTACATAGTCAAAGAATTACTATCTAGGCCATAATCATCTAGCATATGTTTTAGCCAAATAAGTTGTGAGCAACAACTACCAGCTGCAACATACTCAGACTCAGCCGTGGAAAGAGAGACACAATTTTGTTTATGACTATACCATGCAACTAAATTGTTACCCAAGTAAAAACACCCCCCATTAGTACTCTTCCTATCATCCATATCCCCCGCCCAATTTGAATCGCTAAAGCCTACCAAATTGGTGTTAGTATCCTTACTAAATCAAATTCCTAATTCACTTGTTCCCGAAACATATTTAATTATCTTTTTAACAGAATTAAGGTGTGAGACTTTAGGATTGGCTTGATAACGTGTACAAACGTACACACTAAACATGATATCAGGATGACTAGAAGTGAGATAGAGAAGGCTACCTATCATAGAACGATATAGAGTAGGATCAACATCCTCAACTACTTGGTCTCTACCAAGTTTAAGAGAAGAACACATAGGGATTTTTGAACTTTTTGCTCCTTCCAACCCAAATTGTTTTACTAGGCTTTTTGCATACTTGCTTTGTGAAATGAATATTCCTTCATTTGATTGTTTCACCTGTAAGCCTAGAAAGAATATTAACTCACCAATCATGCTCATTTCAAATGTTGATGTCATAGCCTCTTTTAAACACGTTTGAGAAGTAGAGCCATAGACTATGTCATCAACATAGATTTGAACAATGACTGTTTCTTTGTCATGCCTTAGGATAAATAAGGTCCTATCTGCTTCACCTCTTGTAAAACCAAATTCAAGTAAAAAAGAGGTTAGGCGACCATACCATGCATGTGGAGCTTGTTTCAAGCCATATAAGGCTTTATCAAGTCTATATACATGGTTTGGTAGATGAGGATCTTCAAATTCTTTTGATTGTTCAACAAAAATTTCTTCTTTTAAATAACCATTTAAAAAGGCAGCTTTAACATCCATTTGAAACAAGGTAATTTTTAGATAACAAGCTATAGCCAAGAGGAGTCTTATGGATTCTATTCTAGCAACGGGAGCAAAGGTCTCATCAAAGTCAACACCTTCAATTTGGGTGTAACCTTGAGCTACGAGACAAGCTTTGTTCCTTATAATATTTCCTTGCTCGTCAGATTTATATTTTTGAAAATTCATTTTGTACCAATTACATTAGTGTTAATGGGACGTGGTACTAAAAACCAAACTTCATTACGAGCAAATTGTTCAAGTTCCTCTTGCATGGCATGTATCCAAAAATTATCTTTTAAAGCTTCAAAAATATTTTTGGGTTCTAAGGAGGAAACAAAACAGGAATATTTTACCTTGTGGTATGTGGTGGACATGCACACATACCTCACCATTACACGATTACTAAAGGGTTCATTATTCCTTGTTCGTACTCCTTCACTTGCTTCTCCAATAATCTGAGATGAAGGATGATCTCTTTTGATCCTAGCTCGTGGATCCCTTCTCAAATTTTCATGCACATGAGCATCATCATCAGACTGTTCATCCTTTTCAGTTGCTGGATTAGTCTTAGGTGATACCGGAGATGCTATCCCTTCAGTGGCAACACTCTGGTCAGCACCTGGGGTATCACTTACTTGATTTTGATCCTCCAGTTCTTCCAGCAATATCAATGGAGATTCCTGTACTCCATCACCTGTAACACTTGCTAAGTCATCAAAAACAACGTTAACTGATTCCTGAATGGTTTTTAACCTAAGGTTATAAACCCTATATGCTCGACTGTCCTGAGCATACCCAAGAAATATAGCCTTATCACTTTTAGAGTCAAATTTAGCTAAATAATCCCGATCATTTAGAACAAAACACACACATCCAAATGTATGAAAATAATGAACTTTTGGTATCCTACCTTTCAAAATTTCATAAGGCATCATTCTAGTACCGGGTCTTAGAAAAACTCTATTGGCCGTGTGACAAGCCGTGTTTAAGGCCTCAGCCCAAAATCTTTTTGAAATTCTTTTTGAAAACAACATCACACGTGCCATTTCAAGTAAGGTCCTATTTTTCCTTTTAGACACCCCATTTTGTTGAGGTGTTTTAGGAGCAGAAAATCCATGTTTAATTCCTTTTAATTCACAAAAAGCAAAAAATAATGAATTATCAAACTCCGTTTCATGATCAGACCTTATTCTCATGATAAGAGCACAAAACATGTTTTTGATTTTAGCATATAAGATCTTAAACTTTTCAAAAGTTTTTGATTTTTCTTTTAAAAAATATATCCAAGTAAATCTAGAAAAATCATCAACTATTACAAAAGTATATCTCTTACCTCCTAAACTGTCTACCTCAACTGGACCCATTAAATCCATATGCATCATTTGAAAACAGTGAGTTGTCCCATAATACTCCTCATTATGTTGGGTAGCACTATGTGTAGACGTTTTTGTTTACCCTTGAGACAATCTTCACATATGATTTTCGTACTTATGTCCAGACTACGTATACCTCTTATAGCTTCAGCCTTAATGAGTTTCACTATGTTTCAAAAATGGACATGACCCAACTTTTGATGCCACAAGGTAGCATCATCAACTCTCACAGAATGACACACTTGCTTATCCTCAACAAGATAATAGATATTACTTGATCAAGTACCAGTCATAACATAGTTATTGGTACAATAAAAAACTTCACAAGTGTTTTTATTGAATTTCACTTCAAGATTGTCATCACATAGTTGGCTAATACTAATTAAATTAGTTACAAGTCCATCAACATGCAAAATATTTTTCAAAGCAGGAAATCCAGGTACATTTAAAATCCCTTTTCCTACTATATTACTCTTGCCACCACCACCATATGTTACACTACCACCTTGAATAGGTTCATATTCTTTCAAAAACATTTTTGTTCCTATCATGTGACATGAACAACCACTATCAAAATAACATGAACCTTCAACATTAGTTTTTAAGGCAATATAAACAACAACACATATCAGATTAGACTTAGGTTTCCACACTTTCCTACTTCGATTATTTCTCTTCTGGCTGGCAGTGATATCTGACGTGTTAGGCAACACTTCAGGTATCACAGAGGAACTGGACTGTTTCTTTAAAAGAGTTTTACAATCATTTTTCAAATGTCCAGTAGAGTAACAGTAGTTACATATTTTCACCTTGTCAAAAGACTTATCAGAAGATATTAGTTCAACATGGTCTCTTTCTTTAACAAAAACTAACTTATCTTCCTTATTAGCCAAAGTAGATGTAATAACATTTAAGGACTCTTGAAAACCCATACCTGCCTTGAGTGATTTGCTCAACCCAAGAATTGCATCTAACTTGGAAGAACTCGTGTTGAGTTTCTTAAATGTGGCCTCGGCTAAAGTAAGCTTGGCCTTGACTTTGTCCAGCTCCACATCCTTCTTTGTGAGTTGAACTTCCAATCTAGTCAAGCCATCAGTCAGGTCTTGAACCTCTTTGGACAGAGAAACCACCTTCTTGTTCTCTTTCTTCCATTCGTCCACTAATTCTTTGCAAAGGTTCTTAAGACCACAAATGAGTTCATCCTTGCTGAACTCCTTACTTTGTTCACCCTCTTGTGAACTACCTGCATCCATGTTAACAGAACCCACAAAACAAACATCATTTATCAAATTAAAATCTGTATACCTGTTGGATGATATCTCAGGTGCTATCCCACTTTGGATATCACATGAGGTATCACTGACAGAATTCGAGTCATAATTTGTGACCACCATTGCTGTTTGATCTGAATCTTCAGAATGATTGGTCTCTTCATCCTCATTGTCACTGAGTGAAACCTATAGGTTCTTTCCCATCTTCCTTAGAGTGTTAGCACACTTGTTTGAGTAATGACCCCATCCAGAGCATGCTTGGCATTGGATTGATTCAAGGTATTTCAAATCAGATCTAGATTGATCTGATGATGCTCTCCTTATGGGACCGCCTTTCTGAGTAGATGGAAATGTCCTCTTTGGCATTGAATTGTACACCTTGGTTTGTTGCTCTTTAGCCTTCACCTGCACATTTTCTTTGTTAAACTTTCGTAACATAGAGTTATATTTCCTAGCAAGCAAGGCAACACTGGCATCTTCACCTAATTCCTCAAAAATTTCGTCATCCTCATCAGTTGATACACTAGAGGATTGAACTTTTAAAGCAACACTCTTGCCTTTAGAAGCTTCACTTTGCTCAGCAAGGTTTGACTCAAAATTTTTTAAAATGCTCATTAAGGAATTGATGTCCATAGTAGAAAGATTGTGAGCCTCTTCTATAGATGAAACCTTTATATTAAAACGCTCAGGGAGAGTTCTAATAGCCTTTGAAACCAATTGTTTGTTTGTAAAAGGTTCACCTAAAAGTTGACACTCATTAGTAATGTCAAACAATTTTTCAAAATAAGAGGAAATGGTATCATTTTCACCCATTCTCAATCTTTAAAATTTGCCATTAAGACCTCTAAGTTTGTTTTCACGCACACTAGAATCACCTTCACAAAACCTTTGTAAAATATCCCAAGCTTCTTTAGCTGTGGAATTATTTTGAACAAGTTTAAAAATGTGCATGTCAACCCACTCAAAAATAACATTAAGAGCTTTCTCATTATAGTTAGCAAGGGTGATCTCTTCATTAGTCCACTCGATGTCATGTTTAACCTGGATATCACCATCCTCATCAGGAGGTAAAAGTGGAAGAGAGTACCCATGAACTATAGATCGCCACGCTCGAAGATCAATTGATTTGATATGCGAGCGAAGACAAATCTTCCAATATGCATAATTCGAACTATCTAAAACAGGAAGACATTTTTTGTTTGGATTTGCAGGATCATAAGCCATGACACCTAGACCAAGCACTTAGTATCGTCAAGTGACCTGCTCTGATACCAATTGAAATTGTCACGGCCAGAATCACAAGTGATAACCAAGGTGATAACAGCACCAACGATAGCACTTGGGATAGCACACACACACTTCAAAAATAAAATAATTTTGTAAAAGAGATTGCAGCGGAATAAAAACACCAAAATTATTTTTCTCAAGTTATATAAATATAACTTGAGAGTGCCTCTTAGGCAAGACTTTATAATCACTATAATGAATTTACAAAGCCGAAAATGTTCCCTATGCTATAACAATTTGAGCTCTATGGAACAAGAGATAAAGAACGGAATCCTATCCTAGACTTCACACAACTTGATACCAATGTAATCAAGTGCGAAATTACAAGGGAGGAAGGATTAAAAGAACCAAACAAAGAACTCTATCTCTAAGCTTTCGAAGGTGTGTTTAAATGATTTTTCTTGGCACAAATTGACATGTCTTCAAATGAAACCTTCCAAGCTTATTTATAGTCTTCACTTTACTTGAAGGCTACTCAATAAACAGCCTTGGGGCTGTATTTGCACGATGAGGAAGAGTGGGGAAGAGGTTGAGGTTGTTCCTTGATTTAAGCACCCACTTCCTAAAAAATAGCAACCGAGTTAATTTATCTCCAAGTCCAAGCTTCAAGCCTTATACTCCCAAGCTTTATCAACCTTGTACTCTTCTTTTATTCAGCAACAACTCCTTGACCAAGTCTCCACACGTTTTTAATTGTTGTTGCCAAAGTAACGAATTTATGCATAAAATGTTATTTATGCATAAATCATTTCCTTCCAAATTCCACACGTTTCTAGCTCTTTCTTCGATCCTATTGCAGTCTGAAATATGAACATAAACCATAGACTATACATATTATATTAGCACATTAGTCCATTAAATAATAAACAAGAAATATACAACTATATAAATTCCAGTACAGGAAATCATCTGCGATATCACCTGGAATTTGGGAAATCATCTACGATATCACCTGCAATTTACACTAACATCGCCCGACCCAAATATATTTTTGCGCCAAAATCACATTTTTTTTGTGGAAATGTAATAAGGTCGAATATAGACGACCCAAATAAAATTTGGTGTCAAAATGTGAATATTTATCATTAATTATCAAACACTACTAATCTTCTACTAATTATATATATACACAACCACACATTCATACATTATACTTGTAAATATATCAAATTATAATTATAAATATGTCAAATGAACCTGACAATAAGAAAGTAATGTATTAACTAAATTTAATCAACCACATCATCTAAATAAAAAGTTAACTGTTACCTAAAAACTAAGGTAGATGAAATAGAAGAGTTCAATACTCCTTTTTAAATAATTTGATCTAAAACTATTCTCTAAGTAAATCAAATCATCCATATTGCATACGTGAAACGTGCTCCCCCAAAACACTGTTGAGGTCGAAGAACAGAACAAGCCTCTCTCTAACTTGATTTGCATAATCTTCTCATTTGAACTTGCTATTTTCTTTCCCTTGTTTTTGTCAAAACTGGACAACTGTAAGTGCCATCAAGGAGCTCATTCAATGACATCTCTTCTAAATGCTTAGTTAAGTCAGAAGTTTCGTGTTTCAAGCCATATGCTCCTGAATAGACAGTGCATGAAAATTTACATAATCTGTTAATGCAATATTCAGCAATTCACATGTTTGGAGTCTGCAGACATAGAGTAGGTGCCTGAGAAGACAGTAAACAGAAAAGATTTTTCCAGATAGATAGGTTCAAAACAGACAATCATACTCGTAACATTGGTGGTAGACATTGTGTAGTGGATGCCTTGAGGATATCCTTTGCAAGTTCATTACGCCGCATAATTAGTCCAACCAAGTCGGATCTTCGAACGACAACTCCCTTAACAGACAAGAAGAACTCACTCAGCCATGTGGAAAAGAAGGCTTAATTACATATATCCCCTAAAGTATACACCCAATCCCACTTTGCACCCCAATTTATAAAGTGTGAATGTTTGGTACTTTAACTTTGAAAATGTCCCACTTTACCCTCTGACATGCACTTGAACAGGGGGTAAAATGGGACGATTTCAAAATTAGAGTACCAAACACCCACTTTTCAAATAGGGTGCAAAGTGGGATTGGGTGGATACTTCGGGGGGTTACACCATTTCATAAATGATCTTGTAGAGCAAAAATCTGTGTCTGGAATTTGTTGGGACTGAAAATCAATTGGCTGATATATTTACAAATACATTAGATCCTGAGAGATTTTCCTATTTGAGAA
The DNA here is from genome assembly GCA_022495995.1 of Adenophora triphylla var. japonica. NCBI lineage: Eukaryota > Viridiplantae > Streptophyta > Magnoliopsida > Asterales > Campanulaceae > Adenophora > Adenophora triphylla. Next base: position 370,293 of record JAFEMH010001253.1, on the reverse strand, counting down.
AGTTTCTTGGCTTGTGTGTTATTTGAGGATGTGAGCACAAATGTGCACACATCCATTGACAAATCTGTATATTATCTAACTAAAAAAACTCTAAAAATATCATGCATTAACACGAAAAATCTCAGTGTGGTCACTTGCTTGTCCTACATAACTGACATTTATGATTACTTAATTGTGGGCATTTTTTGTTAATGATGTCATTTGATAACTTGATATAATCTTTCTAGATATCTCACAGTGGGTGCCTTATTAGCAAGAGAAACATCTACTTCTCTCATTTGTATGAAGCCAATCCAGTATGATCAAGTTATTCTTAAAATAATAGTTTGAAATCAAACCTAAAAAGATCGCTGGACTGTAAGTACGCCAATCCAATTCGCAATCCTTTTAGATGCATTTTAATATAATAAAATTGCATTAAGGGGCATTTTGGTAAATTCCCGGCCTATCCCGAGACTTTCGAAAACATTTCATAAGTTTTCCGCGAAGGAAGTACCTTTTGGTACCTTGCTCATGCCAAGGGACTTGTTGGGAATAAACCTTTTTGCACTTTTTAGGTATTTAGGCCTGAATGTTCCAGAAACTGGTTTTGGCACCAAAAACGGTTGAGGCCACCTTGTGTCACGCGACAAGTCGAGGCATGGAAAGTGGTTGTGTATAGTCGTGCGACACAAGGTGACCACTAACTGCAGCCTATAAATAAGACCCTCTCCCTCTTAGAAATGGATCCCAACCTAGCCTACTGTTACTCTGCAGGAATTGCGTCGTAACAAAGCCCCCCAAACACAACCCTCTCTCTCTCCTACCTTCAACCTACCCCAATTCCCTCCAATTCAAACCCCCTTCCTAAACCAAACCTTAGATCTACCTTGCACCAATTCTCCCAAGCTTCCCAGGACCAGAAGCTGCAATTGAAGGATTCTGTATCTAACTTGATACAGAATTTATGGAAGCAACAAGGGTAACAAATCTCAAACTCCCTCTTCTCTCTTCCTTCTACCCAATTCTTCATAATTCTATTGTCTACTCCTGTTAGGATTCAGTAATCAGACTCTATCCGTCTAGATTACTGAATCCCAATCGCAATCTCTCTGTTTAAATTGTTTAATCTGTGTAATTGAGCTTTTATTGTTGAATACTTGCTTGAATTTGGTGTTTAAACCCCAAGGGGGTGTGGATCTACCCATATCCACACTCCCGGGGTCAATTTGTTGTTATTTCTGTATTTCGTATCTAATCTGTTCAATTAATTAGATCTGTGTTAGTTGTTGTTGATTCTGGTGTTCATTGTGTAAGTTTCTGCAGATGGCCATTGTGTGTCACGCGACACATTGTGCATGGGTGATCCTGTGTCACGCGACACATCTGGTCACCTGTGTCATGTGTCATGCGACATATCATGCCTATCTGCAGAAACCTTTTCTCCTTGTAATCTGTCCTAGATTGTTGTAGTAGGGATGTGGCCTCCCTAAATAATCGGCTCACAAGTTATAAGTCTCGATTCATATTTATAAAATGCATGTTTACCACATTTGTTCATTGTCAACATTTGCACACACTTTTGGATCTGCTTGGATGTTTAATTGAAAGACTCGTCTACGGACGAGGCGTGTTGGGTGAACTCTCGGTTCTTCCCAATACGTAACCTGACCCCCGAATCCGTTCTCTTTTCATAGGTTTTTCAAAGTGCACCTCTTAAGCATAGCGTGTCGACTCTCTTTTTTACTCTTTCACCGTGAAACCCAAAATTTCGCGAGGGCGAGCGCACATTCAGTGGCAACTCCGCTGGGGATATGCACTTTGAAAACCTGTTTTTCAAATGTTAAGTGGGTCAAACTTTCATTAAATTAAACGTCCAATACATCCATTTTTGTGTGCATCTTTGATAATCATTTTTGGTTCATGCATTTTGTTGATTATGAGACTTGTGAGCCTTTTGTGCTTTGTGGTCATTGTGTTGTGCATTAGATATTCTTGCTTCGTTCTTGCCATGGAGAGGCAGGGGCTGATTTGATGATTGCAGAGTGCTGGTTCAGTGACCACCCAGGTCGTCCGACATCTCTGTCCCTTGATGTCCTGTGTCACGCGACAAGGAGTGGCCACTGAACAGATATTCAGAAGGCTGGTTTGAGGGCAGTCCCTTGAATAGAATGTGGCTCAGTTGATTGTTGTTCCCTGTATTTCATGTGAGGGTGTGTATGTGTTTTCTTTTCTCTTTTCAAAAGTAAATAAAATAAAATAAAAAAATCTTGTTTTTTGTAAATAAAAGAATATAGTCATCCGCACACTACATCACTTAGACTTAGAACCCTCGGGTGCGATTTACGGCATCGCAGACGGCCATGAAATTCGCCTACGCTTGAGCGCCTGAAATCAAACCTAAACCCCTAGTGCGTTATAGGTGGCACCACACTTAAACCTTACCCACGGTTGGTTTTTGATACAATGTTTTTATTACAACAAAATGAATTGTTTTTGAAACATATCGTAGGTCCTTATACCTTCCCCCAAAACCTCGCATCTTGTGGGCATGTTGCCAAATGCAACATGATTTCACGTGGGGACATGTCACTCCCGTGGCGTGTTCTAAACGAGAGATCATGCCGTATTGTCAACGTGCACCGACGAGAGGTCATGCCGGATTTTTCTTCGAATTTCTTCGAAAAGACCCGTTATGCTGCCCAAATTTCCCCAGAAATTTGGACAACCTCTCCATCCCATAATGATGTTAGGATTTGGTTAGGTATCATTACCTATTATATATTTCAAAGCAAAGCATTTAGTGTAATTTGAACGTTGTGTCCCTAGGCTTCCCCGAGGTATAGTTAGTATGAATAAAGGCTTCTCCTTTCCCAACCGTACTTAGGATTTAAGACATTGATTTCTACTTGAAGATAAATAAATTTGTTTGTGCGAGTCTGTCCCTTATTCCTTTCCCTCTCTCGAAATCCTTTTTTCTTCCTTTACCTTATAAACCTGTATCTTCCCTTTTGTGGTAGCAACAAGTTGGGTGCGTGCTCTGTTACGAGGGGTGATCAGTTAGTTCGCATCTCCGAAATATTTGCAATATCGTCGGATCTCCCATCTGTTCTGCTATTCAAGATGTCTGGTGCAAAAGTTATACCCTCTGTTCAGTCTGGAAGTCCTCTCATTTCAGTTCAGCAAGACATGAATGATTTGTCAATGGCGGAGTTACGGGCTGCTCTTGATGCTGTCATGATTCGGGAATGCAAAGCTCAATTGCTCGCTCAAGTTGCCAAGGCCCGAGAAGAAGAAACGCACGCTAGATTTGTGGAAGCGATGCGCGTCCGAGGGATCATACTAATTCGTCATGAAGATGGGTTGTACGAAGAAATCATCGATACCAGTAATGTTGAACAGGGAAGGGGAAATGTGATGAAAAAGACAGATGAGGATGAGCAAGATAAGGTCCTTCCCCCAACATCCCAGATGGTCCAAACTCAGGTCCCGAAAAGACAATTGACTCCCGATACTTTTGACTCTATTAATCAAATGGGTTTGTAAAGTCAGTATCAGCCAGACTCCCAAGGATCATGTCACTATTTCACTCAGAAGGGATCACTGTTATTCCACCCTGACCATGCCCCACTCCAGGGAAGTGTCCTTCCACCACCGATGGGTTCATACAGCTCCAATTTATCACCTCCTCAGGATCAGCATTCGGGGCCAAATTCATATGTAACTGTGAATCAGATGTCTTTCATTCCTGCTATGAACTCTATCCAGCAAGGGATGCCAATACCCGAGTCTCCTTCAAAGGCAGTCCAAATGGAAGAAAGAATGAGAGCAATCCAGAGGTTTGCCAGCAGCCAAAACCCGGTGAAGGAAATGTTTGATAGCTTGCCCAAAAGGCCAGGTGTTACCGCCACTTACGAGAACAGCTACCATTTCCGGGGACCTGATTATGTGAACCAGTTCGAAAAGCTTGCTCTAGACGAGCCCACAATATGCAAGATCCGCGGTGCTAGACCCATGGACATTGATGGTGATTTGGCAGATTTGTTCGAAGAGTAGGGGCTGTCAGAGCCTGAAGATGGTATGCATTTGGCAGAAGAACCTACAGAAGGGGTGGTTGTTGCTAAGGAGCCGAGTGATTTGATTGACTTTTCCTCTGATAGCGAGGTGCTGGCTATGTTAGAATTAGAGAAAGAGCCAGTTGTGGAGCTAAACAGTTTGGAGACCGTTGCAGAGAGACCGTTGCAGAACTGGACTTCATTCCGAGGACCTGTCGCTGACAGGGAGACTATGATTGGAAAGCTTGGGCTCAAGCCTCGTCCTTGTCCCTCCGAGTCTAAATTTGTTCCTCATGTCTTGAGTCGGTCTCCTGAATCCCTTGTTATTGAATTCGAATCTTCTGATCGTTCTGATGTCCTCACGACGGAAGACCGTCTTCGAGTTGTAAACACTATTTTTCCCTGTGCTTTGAATAAAATGGTCGACCTTTCTGAGTATCCCGTGATTGCAAATCTAACAATTGAACGCTTAACAAAAAATAATCATCAAGATTTAAAAATAATTAAGCCTAATTCAATTGAAGATAATGCAGACTTAATAGATGACCAAATTTTAGAAGATGATTCAAAGCAGGTTTGCGAGCAAAAGGAAATCCGGGCCCAAGCTGCCGATGAGGTATTGACAACGGTGAACCTGGGAACAGCCGAAGAACCCAAAGAAACGCAGATTGGTAGCTTCTTCTCCGGAGATGAGCGGGTTTCCTGATTGAGTTGCTTAAAGAGTTTATGGACGTCTTTGCTTGGTCCTACAAAGACATGCCTGGGCTGGATACATCTATCGTAGAGCACCGGATACCTCTAGATCCAGAAATTAAGCCGATCAAGCAGAAGTTGAGGCGGATCAAACCTGAGTGGTCTTTGCAGGTGAAAGAAGAAATTGAAAAACTCCTACGGGTGGGCTTCATCAAAGTGATTGAATATCCGACTTGGCTGGCAAACATTGTAACAGTCACAAAAGCAAACGGAAAAGTTCGGGTCTGCGTAGATTTTCGGGATCTCAATAAGGCTAGTCCCAAAGATGACTTCCCTTTGCCCAACATTGATATGCTAGTGGATGCAACTGCGAACTTCGAGGTCGTCCTTCGTTGATGGTTTTGCAGGCTATAATCAGATTAAAATGGCCGAGGAAGATCAGGACAAGACAGCGTTTACCACTCCTTGGGGCACCTATTGTTACACAGTAATGCCGTTTGGTCTGAAGAATGCTGGGGCTACCTATCAGAGAGCCGTCACTGCCTTGTTTCATGACATGATCCATAAGGAGATTGAAGTGTATGTAGATGATATGATTATTCACTCGAAAGGGTTAGATGGACAGCATTTCATTGATTTGAGGAAGTTCTTCAACAGACTCCGGGAACATTCCATGAGGCTAAATCAAGCCAAGTGCACCTTTGGGGTATTCGCGGCAAAGTCCTGGGGTATATGGTTACAGAGCGAGGCATCGAGGTAGATCCCAGAAAAGTCAAGGCGATTGTTGAGATGAAGCCACCTAGAACTGTCTCCGAAGTAAAAGGATTCATGGGTCACCTACAGTATATCAGCAGATTTGTCAACCAACTGACCTCCATGTGTGAGTCGATATTCAAGCTACTAAAGAAGAATCAGGAAGTGGTTTGGAACGAGGAATGCCAACTGGCTTTCGAGAGGATCAAAGCTTACCTCGTCAATCCTCCCATTCTTTGTCCGCCTCACAGGAGCAAGCCTTTACTGCTTTACTTGACGGTCACAGACACAGCCACTGGGGCTATGCTAGAACAAGAGAAGAAGGATTCAAAGATTGAGAATGCCATTTATTTCGTCAGCCGCAAATTCCAAGGTAGCGAGTTAAATTACTCTTCCCTAGAGAAGACGTGCGCAGCTCTGGTTTGGGTAGTCGGAAAGCTAAAACACTACATGCTATCCCACACCGTACACTTGGTCTCCAAGATGGACTCGATCAGATACCTGTTCCAGGGTGATAGAGGTAACATCTCTACCAGATTGGCAAAATGGACCTTCTTCCTAGCCGAGTTCGACATCAAATATGTGATCCAGAAATCAATCAAAGGACAGGCTTTGGCGGATCAGTTGGCTGACTTTCCCAGTACAGAATCCCGAGGACCAGATCTCCAATTTCCAGATGAAGGGATTCTTGCTATAGAAAACGGCAACCGGTGGCAGTTATTCTTTGACGGAGCAACGAACAAAAGAGGTAATGGCATCGGGATGGTACTAGTAGACTCGAACGACATGCATACCCCCATAGCTATCAAGCTAAACTTCTCAGTTACCAACAATGCCGCCGAGTACGAAGCTTGCATAGCTGGTCTAGAGGCTGCCCTCGAGCGACTTGTGGACAAGTTGGAAGTGTTCGGTGATTCCCAATTGATAATCAACCAAGCCGCCAACAAATGGAAAATTATAGATCCGTGTCTCCAGAAGTACCATGCTTACATTGTAGAGCTCGTCGGTTAGTTCAAGGAAGTGTCATTCCAGTTCCTGCCGCGAGATAAGAACAGATTTGCTGATGCCCTAGCTACTCTGGCCTCATTGGTGGAAATACCGGAAGGAAAGTCGATCAAACCATTCAGGGTTGGTAGGCGAGAAAATCCAGCATATTGTTGTGAAATTGAGATCGAAACCGTCAATGAGCCGTGGTACAACCAAATCTTTCAATATCTCAAGCATGGTGAAGCATCCTTCCCTATTGACAAAGAAGGAGACTTAAAGGGTGTTCATGCCAAAAGCTTGCAAGCTCTAAAGAGACTATCAGCACAGTACGTCATACTTGGCAATGAATTATGGAAGAAAAGGGAAGGTTGCCCACTCCCCGCTTCCTCAGACAAAGAAAAGGCCCAAAGAGTAATGGAAGATGTTCACAACGGTGCCTGCGGACCTCATATGAACGCTCGATCCCTTATGCATAGCATTATCAGGCTGGGTTACTTCTGGATCACTATGGAGACTGATTGCGTCCAGTTTGTGCGGACTTGTGATAAATGCCAACGATACTCCAACCTGAACCACATTCCTCCTCATGACATATACTGTATGACAACTCCGTGGCCCTTCGCAACATGGGGGATTGATGTCATTGGGAAAATAACTCCGTCCGGGAGCAATGGACATTCATTTGTATTGGTTGCGGTAGATTACTTTACAAAGTGGGTAGAAGCCGCGTCTTACAAAGTGCTCACAGCTAAGAAAGTTGCTCGCTTCATAAAGGAACAGATCTTCTACCGCTACGGAGTCCCGAATGAGATCATTTCTGACAATGGAACCCATTTCGAAGGAGAAACTGATCGGTTACTCACTGAATACAAGGTCAAGCGCCATAAATCTTCGCCATACAGACCGCAGATGAACGGTGCTATTGTGGCTGCCAATAAGAACTTGGAGAGAATCATAAAGAAGATGGCCGAACGAGGACGAGATTGGCCGGAGAAGCTGCATTTAGCATTGTGGGGCTACCGCACTTCAATTCGAACTGCCAGCGGCGCAACTCCATATGCTTTGACTTACGAAATGGAGGCTGTCATGCTCATTGAGCTAGAGATTCCATCCCTCATGGTTCTGCTCGAGAATGAGGTGAATGAGATTGAATGGCTCCAAAGTCGATACAACGAATTGGCACTGTTAGATGAACGCAGATTAAAAGCCATGGAGCATAACCGGGAATATCAGAGAAGAATGGCCCGTGCCTTTGACAAGAAAGTGAAACCCAGAGACATCAAGGTTGGTGATCTGGTCCTTAAGATGAAGCCCTCGAATCAAAATGGTGCATTGGGCAAATGGGCACCTGTTTGGGTCGGACCGTTTCTAGTGAAGAAAATATTCTCCGGAGGAGCTATGCAGTTGACAGATTTGGATGGCAACCCATTTCTGCACCCCGTCAACGGCGACAAGTTGCGGAGGTATTATGTGTGATCGGGTCTTTTTCCCCCTCTGTAAAAAAAAATAAATAAATAAATAAAAAAAATATATATAAAGGCGCAATAAAATTGTCCCAGATGAGACTGAAAACCTCTCAAAAGGCAGTCCATGCAAAAATAAGGGACGCGCCCGGTGCTAAAGAATATACCCAGCTAGACCGAAAACCCTAAAAAGGGCGGTCTAGGTAAAAAACAGGGTTGCACCATGTCCCCCTTCTGTCTTCCCCTTTCTTAAACACAAAAGTTGATTGAGTCGAACTACGGAGACCTGAGCCCCTTAGTTCTCTTACAAAAGGGGAACGTAGGCAACCACTTGTGGTTCGGTCTAACTTGCTGCAAAAATCTCTTATCTTGCCAAAATGTGTTTTGATTACAACTCCAAAGCTTTTCAAAGGTTCATTCTGAGTTAATATTCTTTTTGATGAGTTCAAGCACGACCTGCTTTTGACTCAAAAAGCCTGCTGCGAATAAAAGGAATAAATTTTTAACATCTATTTCGTCTGCATTAAGTAATTAAAGGATACTCATTGTGATGATGTGCCACCAAAATTTTTCCGAAGAGGCTTTACTTTGAAATTTTTCGTTTCTTTGAAAACCAATCGAAAAAAGACCGGAGTCGCCACGCCATTTTTGTTTTAAGGGCCAAAACTTTGAAAAATGCCCGATATTAGAGATTTGGGTTCGGAGGTCATGTTACACGCCGGGAAGGACGTTAGTGTGCACCCGGAATGCCTCGTAAAACGAGTCTTCCAAGCTAAAAATCATTTGTTTGTGTGTGTGTGTGTGTGTGTGTGTGTGTTACTTTGGCCAAAATAAGTTGAAACTGAGGAAAGTAAAAATTGGGGATTCTTTATTAGACTTTAAACTGATCCCATGATTCTTTGGGTGATTTTTGGGTTGAGATTTGACACTCAAAAGATTTTTGGAAGTTGAAAACCATTTCTGCCAGAAGGAAAAAGGCAGTGGACACTTGATTTTGAAATGGACTTTAGGGCTTGAAAACTCCAGAACCTGGGAAAAGTCCGAGAATGAAAAATGTTCAAAACACCTTAAATAAGGTTTATGTAAAATAATTTTTCATTTTGGAGATGATTCGAGGGACCAAAACCTTCTGGAAACCTCAGATGTGAAATCTGGATTTCCAGAGACTGATGAACTGACCTTTAAAGGAAAATTTGAAAAAGGGAGTTTTACTCACGTAAAAAATAAAGTAAAAATATGTATGGAAATTTCTGGATGTTGGCTACAAAAAGTGTTTTGTAGTAAACACCAAATTCTAAGTTTATCTGTGTCCAAAAAATTAGACCATGGACTGGGGTCTTAGAAAATTGCTACTGGACAGCAACTTCTCAAGAAGGAAAACATGATTTTAAAGGGGGTTTTGCATCCATGCTTGTCCCCATTTCCCTAGGTTTTGATTAGTGATCACTTGACATTTTAGTGGTGAATCAACTATATCAAACCATCCTTGGGGTACATTAGGACTAAGCACTTCATTTGCTTGGGAAGGGGAATTTTATCCTTTGAAAAAGAGATTTAATGTATGAAAATGATTTTTAGGGTTTTGAAAATGTATTTTCTTTGCAAGTAAGTAAGAACACTTTGAAAATAATATTGATCCTTGTAGAAGATCATCCATGGAGATGAACTTCCATGGTGATCTTCTTGGATCTAAGAAAACAAGATGAACAAACTACATTTTGGAGTTTGAAAATGCATGCATGGATGAATTTTAGGGTAAGGAGAGGGAGGTTATACCTATCTTCCTTGTGTTTTGTGTTTGAATGGATTCAAAGGCTTGAATGTGTTTAGGGCTTGAAAGTGTTTAGGGTTGATGATTTGAGTTGGTTAAAGAGAAAACAAGTAGATAACAATGAAGTCCTCTATGTTTTCTCTCTAATCCTCCTCCTAAGGGGTGATTTGAGCTTGGATTGGTGTATGTATGAGAGTATGTATGAGAGTGTTTTGAAGTGTTTGTGAGTGAGTGAGATTTGGGAAAGATTGGAGAGAAAATGGTGGCAATTCAAGTGAATTCCCATTGTTTTCTCTCTATTTTTCGCCAGTGTGCTGTTGCTGTGAGTGATTTGTGTTGTGTAAACTGAGAGAGGAGGGTTCAATTTATAGCCCTCTGAAACTGACAAACATGTCCGCGCGGAGGGTATTGTAAACGTGCACTGTTCATTAAATGCTGCTCCAGGCTTTGAACAGGAAGAATATTATTCAAAATTCCAGCAGTTTTTGTTTTTCAACTTGCCTAATTCGGATTTTTCCAATTTCTTTTGCTTTTTGAGATTCTTTTCTTGGTTTATCTTTAAATGGCAAACCCTAATCTACCCTTGGTTGGTTAGAAATGTTAGGAATGTTAGGAATTGTTAGGAATGTTATAACTTTCGTTAATTTTCTAACGAAAATACTAACAAGCTCAAATTGGAGCACTTACAGTAGCCCCTCGGCGACGGCGCTTTCGAAGGAAGCGGGGTCGTCGATAAGAGTAAGGCTCCATATTTGACAGGATGATCAAGAGATCGAGTGGCTGAACCTATTTAATAGGCTACCTACGTATCCTTGAGAGGAATCAAGCCGACCGTAGTTCGGGTCTTTGACCCTGGAGATGATGGCATTTTAGGTGCCTCGAACCTGATGAGTGAGTTCTGCAGTCAGTTGCTGGAAAGAAACTCTGCTAGGGATAAGAGATGACCATTTTGGTCGGATGACTGAAATTGTATATCCGCTCTGCTGGGGATAGAATGACCATTTTCGGTCGGATGGCTGAGCCTAATGATAGGCTACCTACGTATCCTTAAGAGGAATCAAGCCAGTCGTAGTTCGGGTTTTTGACCCTAAGATTTGACTATTTTTGGGAAGTCGCCCTGAGATTTGACTATTTTTGGGAAGTCGCCCTATGATTTGACTATTTTGGGGAAGTCGCCCTATGATCTGACTATTTTTGGGAAGTCGCCCTAAGATCTGACTATTTTTGGGAAGTCGCCCTAAGATTTGACTATTTTTGGGAAGTAGCCCTAGGATCTGACTATTTTTGGGAAGTCGCCCTATGATTTGACTATTTTTGGGAAGTCACCCTAAGATCTGACTATTTTTCCTATGGTCTGACTATTTTTGGGAAGTCGCCCTAAGATCTGACTATTTTTGGGAAGTCGCCCTAGGATCTGACTATTTTTGGGAAGTCGCCCTAAGATCTGACTATTTTTGGGAAGTCACCCTAAGATCTGACTATTTTTGGGAAGTCGCCCTATGATTTGACTATTTTTGGGAAGTCGCCCTAGGATCTGACTATTTTTGGGAAGTCGCCCTATGATTTGACTATTTTTTTGGGAAGTCACCCTAAGATTTGATGATAATGTTCTTTTAGAAAAATAGTTGACTAAGATATGCTTTCATACCTGTGCTGTGTTTACCTGTAGCTGCCAGAAGGACTGAGGCTACGGCTGATGTTGATGAAGAGTTGTTGGGTTGCCGTTCATGGGACGGTTTCTGCTGACGATTTGCTGTCTTTGGAAGCATTTTGACCTGAAGGAGGAGTTTGGTTGAGTCTGCATCTTGCTGGTGATCGTCAACCTTGTAGAAGTTGTTGAGCTTGTCTTTATATTGGGACTTCTTGCTTTTGAGAACTTTGTGTCTCTGACCGATTTGCATTTTGAGAACTTGGCGTCCCTGACCGATTTGCATTTGAGAACTTGGCGTCTCTGACCGATTTGCATTTGAGAACTTGGCGTCTCTGACCGATTTGTATTTTGAGAACTTGGCGTCTCTGACCGATTTGCATTTGAGAACTTGGCATCTCTGACCGATTTGCATTTGAGAACTTGGCGTCTCTGACCGATTTGTATTTTGAGAACTTGGCGTCTCCGACCGAATGGTAGACACTGGAGGTGGTCTTCATTGGGGGCTGTTTTCATCCATTTGTGGACATTGGAGGTCGTCTTTGGTGAAGATCATCCTTGCCGAAAAGGGGGATTTGATTTCACGTTTGAATCCCTGCATTCGTTAGTGAAGAGGAAGATGCATATATGACATTCATGATGACAGATGCATGCATAGAGCCAAAAATGATTGTGAGAGTATCACTGCATATGTGTGCGAGATGATGCATTTACTTGCTTTCGAAGATGCACTTAGCCTAAGCTTTTGGCAGGGAATTTATGATCTTCAATCACTTAGGATTGTTCCTATTGATTCAAGTTTTGTGCATGCTACATGAGCCCTGGGGAGATTTTTGTGGGGATGCATGGTGATGAGAGGGGATGTATGTGTACGGAGACCGTTTGGAACAGATTTTGAGCAAGTGGGGGTGAGAGCCCTCGATCACGGCGCTTAAACAAATGGGTTGTTGATGAGGTTTTGTTAACAGTATCACATGGACCTCAATTTTGATGAGATTGGATTCGGATCCCGGGTCTTGGTTGAAATTTTCCCTCTCATTCTTGGTCATTTGAAGCTGATGCCGACGGGCTCTAGGGCACGTCGATATGAGTGAAGCTTCTTTCATTTGGGTGAGCTGTGACTTTGGCCGAAACCTTGTTCGGAGAATGATTTGATGAAATTGCTAATGCCGGGAGAAACCCAGATCTCAAATTCCGATACTACGGGAAGCTGCTATGTACCAAGTTCTGAAGCTGAAATTCTTTCTTGCGACTTGATAAAATTCGGGTCCAAAAGACCAGCTTGACAAAGTCCCCGGATCCTGAGTAGGCAAAGTCCAGATTTTGAAGAAGTGACTTGGCGAATCTATCTCGTAGTGAAGAACCCAATGTGGACCCGAAGATGACTATAGAAGCCCCAGCTTGAAGAGCTGATACAGGAGAACCTGGGAGAACCGCTTAGCAAGCCCCAGCGTGAAGAAATTCAGAGCAGTCTTATTGCAGACAGAGTCATCATGTGACCGAGGAGGCACCCAATGTTTTCAGACCTTAGTCAACCAGTCACTTGGACAAGACTCAAAAATGTTTACGTGCAGGGGCATATCTTTTGAAAGGTGGGAATGTCTCCCGAATTGGTGTATGACACTCTCGCTTTAGGTTTGACTCTTTTGAGAGAGTATAAGCATCACAAGGTGTGGAAAAGTGTATGGAAGCCCCTGCTGACAGAAAGACAGTGTTTGGCTCTATTTCCTATGATGGAGAGAGAGAAGACTTGTCGAGACACTTGAAAACTTGTCTTATTCATGATGATCACAAAGCTGCTTAAAACCCTTTGTTAATGTTTGGGTTATTCAACCCCTAAATCTGATATGAACAAATATTTTGATTAATCACAAGGAGAAAGTCAACTGATATCGAGAATCAAGCTCGGAAAGTGTATAGGGACGATCCTTGATGAGACCGGATTTTTTTTTTTTGAGATTTGTTTGTGATTTCGACCGGACTATTTCTGGTTGCCTACGTTCCCTTCATTATGAAGAGCTCAGGTCGCCGTAGTTCGGGCTTATCCCGAATGAAAAGAGAATGAATGTGAAAATTCAAGACTTAGAGGTCCTTTTGGGAATTTGAGGATTGGAGATTCGAATAACATATCCCCTTAGAGTGTCCATGAAAGACATGGGTGCGGAGCCCCAGTGGGACATCCACGGCAAGTGTTTGTGGAGTAGAAATGAATTATGCTCACATGAACCAAATTTGAATTTGCACAATCTTTGATTGGTAATTTTGAACCAAAATGGATTAGATTCCAATTTAAGCAAGCAATGAAATATTAATTTGATTACGATGAAATTGCTATCCGATAGGAATTGCAGCTGGGTTTCCGGGCTTCGATCGGCCATCGGGTGATTTGGAAAATCATGACCTCTTAAGATGAGAGGTCAATTTGGGCCTTTCTGTTGAACCTCTAATGATGAGAGGTTGGCTTGCAGGGATGTGTTTGGGAAATCTATGGCGGGAAAGATTGATTACCTCTAAGAATGAGAGGTCAAATTTTGACTTTGACCAAAGGCGAGGGTAATGGGAGTATCCTCTAAAATCGAGAGGATGGCTTGGGATTGATTTAAGGTAATGGTGAGAGGAAGTCCAAGCTATCGACAACTTTTGCGAACTTGCGAGGATTCGGGCTTTTTTTGTTTTTTGATCATTGGAGAGCTTCTTGAGAAGTCGGGGACTTTTGCTGAATTGTGAGGATCGACGATCCTCTTTTTTTTTGAAGTTCTTGCTTGAATTTTTCTATTTTTTTTTTGAAGAGCCTCCTGAGACGTTGAGGATTTTTGCTGAATTGCGAGGATTTTAAAATCCTTCCTTTGATAATTCGGAAGGCCCTTTTGAGGAGTTGAGGATTATCTTTCCTTCCTTCACAACTTGAACATTTTATGCATCGCTGACTCTCGAAGCTAACTTCTTTGGCGTTGCTTGGACTTCTCTAAATAAGGAGCAAATGTGATGGCTAAACAGGGTTTCAAAACATGCCGATCTTGAAATGAAAGGATATTGTTTGGTGAGGGTAAGGTAATGGCTTTCCTATGGGTGAAAGGCTTCGACCGCAATCCTTACCGGATGACCTAAACGAAATTAAGTCTTAATTGCTTGCTTAAGCTTTAAATGAGAAAAGATCCATGCAAATTCATCGAGCAACGAGAGGATGATGATGAAAGGGATGTGAGCATATGAGATGCAAGATGGGGAGTTGGTAAGCCCCAATTTGGGAAGGATATCAATTGATTTTCTCACTCCGATTAATTTAAATATTAATCATTTCAAAGAATTAGTGGTTGAGCAGCACAAGTGATCATCTAGGATAAAACCATTTCAATTAAGTGTAACGTGGGTGTGCAAGTGATGTCTCGAGTCTAGCAAGAAAAGACTTATATTAAAAGTTAGACATTTAACTACTATGTCCAAAATGGACTATAACGACAAATGTCCAGGAAGGACTTAGGTGAAAGAAAAGTACTAGAACCTACGAAGGTTGACTTAAAAGACTATTTTAAAGATAGGTAGCCCCTAGTCTAGCCGCTCTTTGCTGTTGGACCATGCATCTATTCTTCGACGCTGGAGACGGGAGCTATCGCAGGTCTTCCCATCCGGACTTCTTTATCAGCTTCTTGCTCAATCCAACCATTTTCCTTGCTGATGATGGTCGGTTCATTGACCTCGCAAAGGGGTGAGTCAAATTCCATTATGTTCCCAAGTCTTGAACCACCAAACTCGATCATGTTGACACTCATGTTGTTATTTCTAGGGAGTGGGTTATTGATAGTATTAGGCCCTTCAGGAAACTCTAACCTCCCTTGTTCAATCAAACTTTGGATTGCCTTTTTCAGGGGGACGCAATCATCTGTCAGGTGCCCATGGTACTGATGAAAGGCACAATGCTTGGAGGTATCCAAAGGAGCATTGGGGTTTCTAGGCTGATAATTTTCCAAAGGCCGAAGCAAACCTTCTCTCACCAAACCTCTGAAGATATCACTCAAAGGCATCCCAAAGTTTCTCAAGTCTTGGAGCCGGGATCTAGATGCATCAGGTTTCTTGGGAACAAAGGAAGTGGCATTGTTACAGTCCTGTCCCGCATAGCTAATCACTTCTTTACCTTTTGGTTGGGCAGGAGCTGTGTTGGAGGTGGAAGAAACCCGGTATCTGTAAGCAGGTGCAGCAGTCGACTGCTGATTGTAAGCCTTTTCGAACTTAGCCCCGGAATTAACCATTGCACGCAAGTCGGCGTAGGGGAAGTGACCGAGGAAGCTCTCAAATGCGGCTTCAAGCATGGCGAAAGATGTCTAACTGCTCCTCGTCGGAGGGAGGAATGGCCATTTCACTAAGCTTCGTGTTCCACCTTTTATAGAAATCCCCAATATTCTCATCGTGGCGCCGCACCGTTGTCTGCAGTCAACTCGTTTGTTTCCCATTCCAAGTTGGCTTTATACTTATCCGTGAAATCTTGGTAACTGTTCCCAAGTAGCCCTAGCTTCAGCCGCAATCGGAAAAACCATTTCAAAGCCCCGACTTCAAAGAGAGATCAAGTAGTCACCAACCGCCGGTTTGTGCATCCCTTAGCTTTCATTGCCAAAGTGTAGGTGTCCAAGTGAGTTTTAGGGCACGCACTTCCATCAAACAGTTCGAGATTGGGCATCACGAACTTGTGAGGCAGGGGTACAATTGAGTCGGGATCTGTAGGCCGAAGAGCAGTGTTCCTTTTGACGGTCAATTCAGCGACCTGCGCTTTCATTTCCTTATGTTGCTCCATAAACCAAGCCAATTGGGGATCCAAAGGTGGAGCGGGAATGCCTGAGCCGATATTTGAGCCGGGAAGAGGACTAGCTGTTGGTGGTGCATTGGTGGAAGGAATACCATATCCCGGAGCATAGGTGAAAACCTGTCCTTGGCCCAAATTACCCTGGGGAGTGTAGGTAGGAGCTTGGGAAAAGGGATAGAACCCAACGACTTGCTGTTGGCTTCCAATCGGCAGAGAAGATGGAGGCAGATCTGAGGTAGACAGATGGCTTGGATTTCCGGAGTGAGGCCCATAAGTAGGCTTAAGTGCGGGCTGCTGTCCCTGGTTGTTGAATTACATGGCTGGTTGTGGCGAGGATGCATAACCGAGAGGATACTGTGGTCCTGGTGATTCTGATGAAACTGGGATGGGGGCTTGGTAACCCATTGAACCCTGAGTGAGAAATGGATTTGTGAAAGCTGTGGGAGGAGCAGCTGAGCTAGCATCATTCTGAGGAGGGGCTCCTGACGGCTGTTGAGGCATGCCGAACTGTTGTTGTGGCCCTCAAGCTGTTGCGAAGGCCCAGATTGATTGGTTCCAAACTGTGGCGGGATCCCAATTAGCTGTGGCATTCCGAGATAACCCCAGCCATGAGAAGACATCCCGTATTGGCTTTGTCCCCACTGAGGAACTGTGAACTGATTTGTGCCGTCGGGCTGCGTGGATCCAGTGGTCTGAAGCTGGGGGGCTGACTGACCCGAAGATCGAGGAGCATGGGTTCTGGTAGTGGTACCATAGGAGGTGGGCGGTGGCATCCTGGAGTAATCAGGGCGACTGAGAGTGGGATTGGCATCCTCGTCTTCTTCCACGGTGAAGGTGCCATCGGGATTGAGGCTGGCGGCCAAACCATGGCTCTTAATAGCCTCCATAAGGCTATTCAGCTGTGCTTCCTGTCGCACTCTCATCTGTTCGGCTAACTGATTCCATTGCGGCTCCGTTTGCGGAGTCCCAGGAGGCGGAGTGACGTTGTCCCCGTCGTTACCGGCTGATGCAGACATTCTGAAATCCGGGGTCGGAAGAAACGGTGAGGCTGATGACGCGCTTGACTCTTCCCAACTGATTAAACGATGACCCGGTGTCCGGAACCAACCTTTGTGAGGAGCTGCGGGGGAAAGATACGAGGGTTCAGATGTTTGGGATTGGAAAGAGGGTAGGCGTTTGGGCTCAAGGCTCATGCAACATGCAGTTTTTTATTCTTGTTTACTTAAAACATGATTTATTAACCTAATCGGTTGGAAAAGATTGCTCTTCTTTTTCGCAAACTATTCTGGATCCTGGATCAGTGGGCCCCGTCACTACGTCTATAAGCCCCTCGTATTCCACTTGTATTTCGACCTCCCAGGGTGGACAGCCCCGGGCGAGGGTCCTATAGGGCAAGCGGGTCTCACCGACCGAAAGAAAAACGATCCTAAAAGTCTGGCGGGTAATCGAGTCTTAACGAGCATTCGATGTAAATTACGGACAAAGCTGACGTCAAGAGTCAAGATCATGTCCGAGGGCTCGACGAAAAGTCGGCATGATTTGGACTGATGAATGTCCACAATTGATCTTGACTTGTCGTCAATTAGGCCGTAATTAGGCATTGAATAATCATTAATCCTTGATGACTCAGTGTCATCTTTGAGTCGAGTGTATAATTTGTGTCGATCGAGCCGAAGTCAAGGCGCCGGTCAATATCTTGGTCAAAGTCTGCGGCGGAAAACCGGCATGACTTCGGTTGATTAGGGTCCCCGAAAGATATTGAGTCGGTATGCCGACAAAGGCTTGAAAGGAAAGGTCTATACACAGACAGGGCATGGCACAGACCAAACTAAAAACCAACCGGGTCTGGGACAAAAGTGTGTCACGGACAAGTGCATGGTCGACACGAGGCTCTGTAACGACCCCAACCCTAGGCACTAATTTTAAATATTATATTATATGCTTTTAATATTTATGTTAACTTTATGTGTTCATTTATGTCTTTAAATTCTTAAATTAAGATAAATTGGATGAGAAGTAACATTATAATCTTTTAAGAATTCATTGGAAATTAAATAAAGAACCTTGGGGAATAATAAAAATAGAAAATAGATAAATAGTGAGAGGAGGTTAAAATGGGTAGAATAAATAATTAGGGGAAAGGGTTAAATTATTTTGGGTGAAAGCCTTTAGTTTTTAGATATTTGTTGGGGGGGCCAATATGTCTTACTCTCCCCTAAGCTTGCCATGTGTCCTCCTCCCTCCCATCCTCTTACTTCCTCCTCCCTTCTCCATTCTTCTCATACTTTCCCTAGCCAAAAACCATAGAAAGCCTCCATGGAAAGCCTTCCCTTCCAAGTCTTGTAACTAAGCTATTTCTCAACCATTTTCAAGTTCAAGAGCATTTTTAAGATTGGAGCAACTAGAGGAACAAATCAACCTAAGAAGATCAACCTTCCATTCTAAAATCCTATGTGAGTTGTTATGATTCCCTTCTTCTACTTGTTCATGAGCTCTTTAAATGTTGTTCTTGTCCTTATGATGTTGATTTCATGCTTTAGAAACCTTCTTGGAAATTGAAGAATTGATTTATGAAATGGGTGGAGTTAGATTAGGAGATTTTAGCTTGAAATGAGATAATGAAATGGGTGGGAACTTAAGTGGTAAATAATCTAAATCTATATTACTTTGGGTTTGGATGATTTAAGATGAGATATGTAAAGTTAGAAAATCCTTTGGTGTTCATGAAAATAAGGAAGATTTAAGGGGAAAGAAACTAGGTAAAAGGAGTTGGAAATTCGAATATTGCTGAAATTGGTCATGGGCGGTCGCCCATAGGGGCTTGAGCGGCCGCCCATGTAGGCAGAACCTTGGTTCCCCTTTTGAACGCTCTTGGGCGGTCGCCCAAGTGACATGGGCGGTCGCCCATGTCACCAGACCTTCCCCAGTTTTCTCTTTTGCTGATTTTCTCCAATAACCTCGTGGTATGACTCCCACCCAATATAAATTAGTAGTAACCTAATCAACAGGATACGAATTGATCCTCTTTAACCTAAGTTAGAGTAGGATACCTTGGTTGGCCATGACGTCTTATTTGGTCAAAATGGAATTGTGGGAGTAGTTAAATATTGTTCGGAAAGTGGTCCAAACTTGGGAAGTAGGTCTTGCACTTTTATTAAGATTATTCAAGGTTGAGTAATGACTTCGTAGGATTGGTTTATGGTACTTGGTGACTTTACTTGCTCCCATACCCTTGGTAGTTAGCTTGAATAATGTTAAAAACTATAGGTTACACTATTGTGTTAAATGTATACGTATCATTGTAGCATGGTTATCTCAATTGTGGAATTATTGATTATGTGAATACTTTGACGTTCCAAGGGTGGACTATTTGGCCTATTGTTACATTGTATCCCAATTGTGAATTTTCTGGCATGTGATTTCATTGTATCCCGGTGTGGATTATGTGGTTATATTGTTACCTTAATTGAACTCATATTCATTGGTGATATTATGCATAGTGTATTAAATGGTTGTTGCACTATGGTATTGATTTAGCATGAGTATATCTTACCATGTTGCTATATTGTTTATCCCCTTTGTGGATTTTATTTCAAGTATCTATTATGTGCTTGAACGTATTGATATTCGGGGGTATAATGGAATTCAATCAATTATTGATTTGTTCTAAAAATGATTGAAGGCTCATTATACCTGGGACCGTTCCCCTCTGTGGCCACAGAGTGGACTGTGCTAGCGACTGTATTGAGCCAAAAGCCTTACAGACCGCTGCGATTTGGTGTACCGGTGGAATGCTCTGTATGAAGCCAAGCTTTACAGTAGCGATGATATTATATGATACTCTGAATAAGAGTCATATAAGTATCCTATTTTCTTATATGGATCTCTGGGGTATGAGACCTATAAGCGGTGAATGTGCATGGGGCAGTTCACCAAAGAGTGGAGTTTTACTCCCACGTTGTACGACTTATTGTTCAGACGGGAAAGGTAAAATGAGGTAACGTAAGGTGTTTACCGCTTTAATAATGTGCTATGTGAAACCATGCTATGTGTTGCATCTTACTTGGCATATTGCTGCATTCATAATAGCTTGCTGAGATTTATTCTCACCCCTCTCCCTTTAATGTTTTAGATTCCGAGACAGGTGACCTGAACCAGTGAGGCCGGGGATATCATTGTGGACTTTTGCTTTTGGGGCTTGTCAGGTTAAGTATAGGAGTGGGTTATTAGGAGTATTTATTTAGTATTCCTCTTTTATAATTTGTATGGAAAACACTTTTGTTAAACAATGTTAATCAGGGTTTTTGTGTAATTGATCAGATTTCGGTTTATTAAAGTTGTGGTTGGATTTCCTCCAAGTAGAGATATTATCCATTGATTTTAATTTAGAAGTTTGAAAAGTGGTTTTCTTTAAAGGCAAATAAATGTTTTAAAAACTAAGATGGGTTTTCTTAGATTGAGCCTCTCCAGCTCGGGACACGCGTTAGGTTCCGGGTTGGGGTGCTCACAGTTGGTATCAGAGCTTAGTTTAGAGGTCAAGGGTAGATGTCTAAACTAAGGGGGAATGTGTGGAAATTGACGCCGAGTGTTTAATGCAGGAGTTCGTTCTAATGGCCGGAAGCGAGGATGATCAGCGAAAGGTTCTAGAAAATGAAGGAGATATGGGTATAGGTGGAATTCAGAATGAAGAGATGATGAAATTATTCAGGATGTTTGTACAAGATATGAAGACTAGAGGATCAGTTCCGAATCAACCTGAGGGATGTCAAAGTAATGGATTGGAAAATTTTGTGATGATGAACCCACCGAGCTATAATGGAGATCCGGATCCGTTAAAGGCAAAAAAATGGTTAGCAGAAATAAATAGGATTTTTGAGGTTATAGAAAGTCCCAACGAAGAGAAAGTTAGGTATGCCGTGTTCAAACTTGAAGGTCTAGCTGATCAGTGGTGGCAGATATTGAAGGGAAGTTGGGAGCGGGATCATACGCCCCAGACTTGGGATACTTTCACCCAGCAGTTCGAGGATTATTTCGTTTCAATGGTTACCAGGGACAAGAAAGAGATTGAGTTCTTAGGACTAAAACAAGGGAACATGACGGTGAATCAGTATTCGGTCCGGTTTGAGGAATTAGCTAGGTGTTGCCCTCATTTGGTATCTCATGAAGCGAGAAGAGTTCATAGGTTTGTAAAAGGTTTGAGGATTGAGTTTAAGAAGAAATTAGTGATTGATAGCTTCACCAATTATCAAACAGTCATAGATAGCGCATATAAGATCGAGAAGGGCATTGAGGAAAATAGTGGAAAATCGGAAGGTGGGATTGGAAATAAGCCAAAGTATCAAGGACAAGGATCCAAAACCATTAGAGGACAGCCAAGGGCTTTAACTTCAGGAAGTATGAGGGAGGAACTTGTGGTAGCTTCTTTGTCTAGGCCAATACCCAAACAGTATGGGATGATTTGTAAATATTGCAAGAAGATGGGTCATTACGAAGACAAGTGTTGGAGTAAGCAAGGGAAATGCTTGAATTGTGGAGAAATGGGGCACTACAGGAAAAATTGTCCTGTATTTCATCAGAGGTTAGCTTCGGGTGCCGGTCAAAGGGGGCAAAGAGGTGGTACCAAAAGAGATAAGGAAGGGAAACCAAAAGAGAAGGTCCAAGGTCGAGTATGTGTTTCGGGTCCAGGAGAGATAACTCACTCAGAGGTCACTAGAGGTATATTCCCTGTCTCAGAAGTTAGGGGTCATATTTTATAGATCCTGTTTCATATCATTATGTGTGGCATATCATTTTGCTTCTACGTGGCATACATTGTTTGAAATCTTGTTTTATTGTTAGAGGATTCTGCTTTTATGAGAGGATACCTCAAACCTTCTTTGATTTACCACGATGGTGATGTGGTTATGGCTGAGCATGTATTGCCAGTTGATTTGGTATGATTACCAATGTGTAATTATGAGATGTACTTGACCTGGATGGTTAAGAAGTTGTTGCGTATTGGTAGACTATCATAATATGTGAGTCTCCTTTTCTATGCCTAGATTGCTTATATTGGTATTTGATATAGGTAAACTTTAATGTAAAATTCTTGTTATATATAGGCATTTAAGGTGAAAAACTTTGAATTAAGGTGTGAAGGGTAATTGGTACGTGTTAGACTTGCATAAGAAGTCTTTTCAAAATTTTTATGTGCTAGTTGTGAGTAACTGGTAAATGTGCTCCCATCGGTATATTTCATGTGTTGGTTCTGAGTATGATAAGCAAAATTTTAATCCTTATTTTGATGGCTTTAGAGTAATTAGAATTGATGATCTCTTTGTTAATTAAAGTTCCGAGAAGATCGTGAAAATCATTTAAGAATTGAATTAATGATTCCTTGTGAGGAGTCCCTGTACGCAAAATTTAGCTAGTGTGAGTTGGCTCGCAGAGATTTCACATTATGGGCTATATAGTTTAAGCTTGAAGGTTACCATGGATCTTGCGAGGATTGAGTCCGCGATCTTGGGGTTGGCAGGTGCTAACGAAGGAGTTTTTAAGGAGTTCTTGAGAATTGAAAAATCGTTGCTTTAGTTAACTCTAAAGGATGTATAAATGGTGTGGGATGTAATAAGGATAAATCATATTGATAGTGATAGAGAATAGATTGGCTGTGGATCTGATCCTTGCCTTACCTAGTGGATGTGAGGATCTTGTGAAATTTTAAATGTGTATTAAAGGAAGATCAGGGTGTAGTGTTATGCAAAATGGGAACGTGATAACGTATGCTTTGAGGAATTTAACTTAGATAAGTGAGATTCCCTTATCCTCTACTCGGGAGTAGCTGCACTTGTGCTGCGTTATTTAAGTAGGAACCTTATCTTTTTGAAGCTCCCTTTTTGGGGTTGGTTACCGATCCTAAGAGTTGGAGGATTTAGTTAGTCGAAAGGAAGAGGTTTGAAGACTATCCAAATTCTGGAAGAATAGGTTGTGTTGTGTGACGGATTTTCCTTCGACTTGAGAAGTTTAATTAACCTTAGCGAGTTTGCGTATAATAGCAGTTATCATTCTAGCATTGAGATAAAATCGTATGAGGCGTGGTTCAGGAAGATAATATCGATCTCCAATTTGTTGGGGTGAGGTTAGTGAAGCTAGGCCTAAGGTAATTTAGTGCCAAAGTTTGTTAATCCATTTGAAGTTTTAGAAAAGGTTGGTGATTTGACTTCTAGACCGACTTGGAGCAGCTTATAGAGTATTTGAAGTTTTAAATATAATATCGTAATGTATTTGGTGACATAAGTTGTAATACTTTTATTTAATTGTACTTCTTGAGGTCGTGAAAATTCGGGTTAGTGATAATTGTATGGTATTCTTGGAATATTGCGTCGTAATATCGTATTATTAATGAAATTAGAAATCTTGGAAAGAATCATAGAATTGAAGAGACTAATTGGGAAGTGAAGTCCTAGAGTACTCGAGTTATGGGAATGTATAGCAGAATCATGCCATTGAGAAATTTAATTAAAAATATTAAGTTAGAATGTGTGAAAGGTAACCTCTGCTATTTGAACCTTAGGGTAAGTGACAATTAAATTCGGGACGAATTTTCTTTAAGGGGGAGTGAGTGTAACGACCCCAACCCTAGGCACTAATTTTAAATATTATATTATATGCTTTTAATATTTATGTTAACTTTATGTGTTCATTTATGTCTTTAAATTCTTAAATTAAGATAAATTGGATGAGAAGTAACATTATAATCTTTTAAGAATTCATTGGAAATTAAATAAAGAACCTTGGGGAATAATAAAAATAGAAAATAGATAAATAGTGAGAGGAGGTTAAAATGGGTAGAATAAATAATTAGGGGAAAGGGTTAAATTATTTTGGGTGAAAGCCTTTAGTTTTTAGATATTTGTTGGGGGGGCCAATATGTCTTACTCTCCCCTAAGCTTGCCATGTGTCCTCCTCCCTCCCATCCTCTTACTTCCTCCTCCCTTCTCCATTCTTCTCATACTTTCCCTAGCCAAAAACCATAGAAAGCCTCCATGGAAAGCCTTCCCTTCCAAGTCTTGTAACTAAGCTATTTCTCAACCATTTTCAAGTTCAAGAGCATTTTTAAGATTGGAGCAACTAGAGGAACAAATCAACCTAAGAAGATCAACCTTCCATTCTAAAATCCTATGTGAGTTGTTATGATTCCCTTCTTCTACTTGTTCATGAGCTCTTTAAATGTTGTTCTTGTCCTTATGATGTTGATTTCATGCTTTAGAAACCTTCTTGGAAATTGAAGAATTGATTTATGAAATGGGTGGAGTTAGATTAGGAGATTTTAGCTTGAAATGAGATAATGAAATGGGTGGGAACTTAAGTGGTAAATAATCTAAATCTATATTACTTTGGGTTTGGATGATTTAAGATGAGATATGTAAAGTTAGAAAATCCTTTGGTGTTCATGAAAATAAGGAAGATTTAAGGGGAAAGAAACTAGGTAAAAAGGAGTTGGAAATTCGAATATTGCTGAAATTGGTCATGGGCGGTCGCCCATAGGGGCTTGAGCGGCCGCCCATGTAGGCAGAACCTTGGTTCCCCTTTTGAACGCTCTTGGGCGGTCGCCCAAGTGACATGGGCGGTCGCCCATGTCACCAGACCTTCCCCGGTTTTCTCTTTTGCTGATTTTCTCCAATAACCTCGTGGTATGACTCCCACCCAATATAAATTAGTAGAACCTAATCAACCCGGATACGAATTGATCCTCTTTAACCTAAGTTAGAGTAGGATACCTTGGTTGGCCATGACGTCTTATTTGGTCAAAATGGAATTGTGGGAGTAGTTAAATATTGTTCGGAAAGTGGTCCAAACTTGGGAAGTAGGTCTTGCACTTTTATTAAGATTATTCAAGGTTGAGTAATGACTTCGTAGGATTGGTTTATGGTACTTGGTGACTTTACTTGCTCCCATACCCTTGGTAGTTAGCTTGAATAATGTTAAAAACTATAGGTTACACTATTGTGTTAAATGTATATGTATCATTGTAGCATGGTTATCTCAATTGTGGAATTATTGATTATGTGAATACTTTGACGTTCCAAGGGTGGACTATTTGGCCTATTGTTACATTGTATCCCAATTGTGGATTTTCTGGCATGTGATTTCATTGTATCCCGGTGTGGATTATGTGGTTATATTGTTACCTTAATTGAACTCATATTCATTGGTGATATTATGCATAGTGTATTAAATGGTTGTTGCACTATGGTATTGATTTAGCATGAGTATATCTTACCATGTTGCTATATTGTTTATCCCCTTTGTGGATTTTATTTCAAGTATCTATTATGTGCTTGAACGTATTGATATTCGGGGGTATAATGGAATTCAATCAATTATTGATTTGTTCTATAAATGATTGAAGGTTCATTATACCTGGGACCGTTCCCCTACTGGCCCACAGAGTGGGCCGTGCTAGCGGCCTTATTGAGCCAAAAGCCTTACAGACCGCTGCGATTTGGTGTACCGGTGGAATGCTCTGTATGAAGCCAAGCTTTACAGTAGCGATGATATTATATGATACTCTGAATAAGAGTCATATAAGTATCCTATTTTCTTATATGGATCTCTGGGGTATGAGACCTATAAGCGGTGAATGTGCATGGGGGCAATTCACCAAAGAGTGGAGTTTTACTCCCTCGTTGTACGACTTATTGTTCAGACGGGAAAGGTAAAATGAGGTAACGTAAGGTGTTTACCGCTTTAATAATGTGCTATGTGAAACCATGCTATGTGTTGCATCTTACTTGGCATATTGCTGCATTCATAATAGCTTCGAGATTTATTCTCACCCCTCTCCCTTTAATGTTTTAGATTTCGAGACAAAGGTGACCTGACCAAATGAGGCCGGGGATATCATTGTGGACTTTTGCTTTTGGGGCTTGTCAGGTTAAGTATAGGAGTGGGTTATTAGGAGTATTTATTTAGTATTCCTCTTTTATAATTTGTATGGAAAACACTTTTGTTAAACAATGTTAATCAGGGTTTTTGTGTAATTGATCAGATTTCGGTTTATTAAAGTTGTGGTTGGATTTCCTCCAAGTAGAGATATTATCCATTGATTTTAATTTAGAAGTTTGAAAAGTGGTTTTCTTTAAAGGCAAATAAATGTTTTAAAAACTAAGATGGGTTTTCTTAGATTGAGCCTCTCCAGCTCGGGACACGCGTTAGGTTCCGGGTTGGGGTGCTCACAGTTGGTATCAGAGCTTAGTTTAGAGGTCAAGGGTAGATGTCTAAACTAAGGGGGAATGTGTGGAAATTGACGCCGAGTGTTTAATGCAGGAGTTCGTTCTAATGGCGGAAGCGAGGATGATCAGCGAAAGGTTCTAGAAAATGAAGGAGATATGGGTATAGGTGGAATTCAGAATGAAGAGATGATGAAATTATTCAGGATGTTTGTACAAGATATGAAGACTAGAGGATCAGTTCCGAATCAACCTGAGGGATGTCAAAGTAATGGATTGGAAAATTTTGTGATGATGAACCCACCGAGCTATAATGGAGATCCGGATCCGTTAAAGGCAGAAAAATGGTTAGCAGAAATAAATAGGATTTTTGAGGTTATAGAAAGTCCCAACGAAGAGAAAGTTAGGTATGCCGTGTTCAAACTTGAAGGTCTAGCTGATCAGTGGTGGCAGATATTGAAGGGAAGTTGGGAGCGGGATCATACGCCCCAGACTTGGGATACTTTCACCCAGCAGTTCGAGGATTATTTCGTTTCAATGGTTACCAGGGACAAGAAAGAGATTGAGTTCTTAGGACTAAAACAAGGGAACATGACGGTGAATCAGTATTCGGTCCGGTTTGAGGAATTAGCTAGGTGTTGCCCTCATTTGGTATCTCATGAAGCGAGAAGAGTTCATAGGTTTGTAAAAGGTTTGAGGATTGAGTTTAAGAAGAAATTAGTGATTGATAGCTTCACCAATTATCAAACAGTCATAGATAGCGCATATAAGATCGAGAAGGGCATTGAGGAAAATAGTGGAAAATCGGAAGGTGGGATTGGAAATAAGCCAAAGTATCTAGGACAAGAATCCAAAACCATTAGAGGACAGCCAAGGGCTTTAACTTCAGGAAGTATGAGAGAGGAACTTGTGGTAGCTTCTTTGTCTAGGCCAATACCCAAACAGTATGGGATGATTTGTAAATATTGCAAGAAGATGGGTCATTCTGAAGACAAGTGTTGGAGTAAGCAAGGGAAATGCTTGAATTGTGGAGAAATGGGGCACTACAGGAAAAATTGTCCTGTATTTCATCAGAGGTTAGCTTCGGGTGCCGGTCAAAGGGGGCAAAGAGGTGGTACCAAAAGAGATAAGGAAGGGAAACCAAAAGAGAAGGTCCAAGGTCGAGTATGTGTTTCGGGTCCAGGAGAGATAACTCACTCAGAGGTCACTAGAGGTATATTCCCTGTCTCAGAAGTTAGGGGTCATATTTTATAGATCCTGTTTCATATCATTATGTGTGGCATATCATTTTGCTTCTACGTGGCATACATTGTTTGAAATTTTGTTTTATTGTTAGAGGATTCTGCTTTTATGAGAGGATACCTCAAACCTTCTTTGATTTACCACGATGGTGATGTGGTTATGGCTGAGCATGTATTGCCAGTTGATTTGGTATGATTACCAATGTGTAATTATGAGATGTACTTGACCTGGATGGTTAAGAAGTTGTTGCGTATTGGTAGACTATCATAATATGTGAGTCTCCTTTTCTATGCCTAGATTGCTTATATTGGTATTTGATATAGGTAAACTTTAATGTAAAATTCTTGTTATATATAGGCATTTAAGGTGAAAAACTTTGAATTAAGGTGTGAAGGGTAATTGGTACGTGTTAGACTTGCATAAGAAGTCTTTTCAAAATTTTTATGTGCTAGTTGTGAGTAACTGGTAAATGTGCTCCCATCGGTATATTTCATGTGTTGGTTCTGAGTATGATAAGCAAAATTTTAATCCTTATTTTGATGGCTTTAGAGTAATTAGAATTGATGATCTCTTTGTTAATTAAAGTTCCGAGAAGATCGTGAAAATCATTTAAGAATTGAATTAATGATTCCTTGTGAGGAGTCCCTGTACGCAAAATTTAGCTAGTGTGAGTTGGCTCGCAGAGATTTCACATTATGGGCTATATAGTTTAAGCTTGAAGGTTACCATGGATCTTGCGAGGATTGAGTCCGCGATCTTGGGGTTGGCAGGTGCTAACGAAGGAGTTTTTAAGGAGTTCTTGAGAATTGAAAAATCGTTGCTTTAGTTAACTCTAAAGGATGTATAAATGGTGTGGGATGTAATAAGGATAAATCATATTGATAGTGATAGAGAATAGATTGGGTGTGGATCTGATCCTTGCCTTACCTAGTGAATGTGAGGATCTTGTGAAATTTTAAATGTGTATTAAAGGAAGATCAGGGTGTAGTGTTATGCAAAATGGGAACGTGATAACGTATGCTTTGAGGAATTTAACTTAGATAAGTGAGATTCCCTTATCCTCTACTCGGGAGTAGCTGCACTTGTGCTGCGTTATTTAAGTAGGAACCTTATCTTTTTGAAGCTCCCTTTTTGGGGTTGGTTACCGATCCTAAGAGTTGGAGGATTTAGTTAGTCGAAAGGAAGAGGTTTGAAGACTATCCAAATTCTGGAAGAATAGGTTGTGTTGTGTGACGGATTTTCCTTCGACTTGAGAAGTTTAATTAACCTTAGCGAGTTTGCGTATAATAACAGTTATCATTCTAGCATTGAGATAAAACCGTATGAGGCGTGGTTCAGGAAGATAATATCGATCTCCAATTTGTTGGGGTGAGGTTAGTGAAGCTAGGCCTAAGGTAATTTAGTGCCAAAGTTTGTTAATCCATTTGAAGTTTTAGAAAAGGTTGGTGATTTGACTTCTAGACCGACTTGGAGCAGCTTATAGAGTATTTGAAGTTTTAAATATAATATCGTAATGTATTTGGTGACATAAGTTTTAATACTTTTATTTAATTGTACTTCTTGAGGTCGTGAAAATTCGGGTTAGTGATAATTGTATGGTATTCTTGGAATATTGCGTCGTAATATCGTATTATTAATGAAATTAGAAATCTTGGAAAGAATCATAGAATTGAAGAGACTAATTGAGAAGTGAAGTCCTAGAGTACTCGAGTTATGGGAATGTATAGCAGAATCATGCCATTGAGAAATCTAATTAAAAATATTAAGTTAGAATGTGTGAAAGGTAACCTCTGCTATTTGAACCTTAGGGTAAGTGACAATCAAATTCGGGACGAATTTTCTTTAAGGGGGAGTGAGTGTAACGACCCCAACCCTAGGCACTAATTTTAAATATTATATTATATTCTTTTAATATTTATGTTAACTTTATGTGTTCATTTATGTCTTTAAATTCTTAAATTAAGATAAATTGGATGAGAAGTAACATTATAATCTTTTAAGAATTCATTGGAAATTAAATAAAGAACCTTGGGGAATAATAAAAATAGAAAATAGATAAATAGTGAGAGGAGGTTAAAATGGGTAGAATAAATAATTAGGGGAAAGGGTTAAATTATTTTGGGTGAAAGCCTTTAGTTTTTAGATATTTGTTGGGGGGGCCAATATGTCTTACTCTCCCCTAAGCTTGCCATGTGTCCTCCTCCCTCCCATCCTCTTACTTCCTCCTCCCTTCTCCATTCTTCTCATACTTTCCCTAGCCAAAAACCATAGAAAGCCTCCATGGAAAGCCTTCCCTTCCAAGTCTTGTAACTAAGCTATTTCTCAATCATTTTCAAGTTCAAGAGCATTTTTAAGATTGGAGCAACTAGAGGAACAAATCAACCTAAGAAGATCAACCTTCCATTCTAAAATCCTATGTCAGTTGTTATGATTCCCTTCTTCTACTTGTTCATGAGCTCTTTAAATGTTGTTCTTGTCCTTATGATGTTGATTTCATGCTTTAGAAACCTTCTTGGAAATTGAAGAATTGATTTATGAAATGGGTGGAGTTAGATTAGGAGATTTTAGCTTGAAATGAGATAATGAAATGGGTGGGAACTTAAGTGGTAAATAATCTAAATCTATATTACTTTGGGTTTGGATGATTTAAGATGAGATATGTAAAGTTAGAAAATCCTTTGGTGTTCATGAAAATAAGGAAGATTTAAGGGGAAAGAAACTAGGTAAAAAGGAGTTGGAAATTCGAATATTGCTGAAATTGGTCATGGGCGGTCGCCCATGGGGGCATGAGCGGCCGCCCATGTAGGCAGAACCTTGGTTCCCCTTTTGAACGCTCTTGGGCGGTCGCCCAAGTGACATGGGCGGTCGCCCATGTCACCAGACCTTCCCCAGTTTTCTCTTTTGCTGATTTTCTCCAATAACCTCGTGGTATGACTCCCACCCAATATAAATTAGTAGAACCTAATCAACCCGGATACAAATTGATCCTCTTTAACCTAAGTTAGAGTAGGATACCTTGGTTGGCCATGACGTCTTATTTGGTCAAAATGGAATTGTGGGAGTAGTTAAATATTGTTCGGAAAGTGGTCCAAACTTGGGAAGTAGGTCTTGCACTT
This sequence comes from Adenophora triphylla var. japonica, assembly GCA_022495995.1. Classification (NCBI taxonomy): domain Eukaryota; kingdom Viridiplantae; phylum Streptophyta; class Magnoliopsida; order Asterales; family Campanulaceae; genus Adenophora; species Adenophora triphylla. The sequence continues at coordinate 339,580 of JAFEMH010001253.1, read as the reverse complement.
TTATTAAGATTATTCAAGGTTGAGTAATGACTTCGTAGGATTGGTTTATGGTACTTGGTGACTTTACTTGCTCCCATACCGTTGGTAGTTAGCTTGAATAATGTTAAAAACTATAGGTTACACTATTGTGTTAAATGTATATGTATCATTGTAGCATGGTTATCTCAATTGTGGAATTATTGATTATGTGAATACTTTGACGTTCCAAGGGTGGACTATTTGGCCTATTGTTACATTGTATCCCAATTGTGGATTTTCTGGCATGTGATTTCATTGTATCCCGGTGTGGATTATGTGGTTATATTGTTACCTTAATTGAACTCATATTCATTGGTGATATTATGCATAGTGTATTAAATGGTTGTTGCACTATGGTATTGATTTAGCATGAGTATATCTTACCATGTTGCTATATTGTTTATCCCCTTTGTGGATTTTATTTCAAGTATCTATTATGTGCTTGAACGTATTGATATTCGGGGGTATAATGGAATTCAATCAATTATTGATTTGTTCTATAAATGATTGAAGGCTCATTATACCTGGGACCGTTCCCCTCTGTGGCCACAGAGTGGACTGTGCTAGCGACTGTATTGAGCCAAAAGCCTTACAGACCGCTGCGATTTGGTGTACCGGTGGAATGATCTGTATGAAGCCAAGCTTTACAGTAGCAATGATATTATATGATACTCTGAATAAGAGTCATATAAGTATCCTATTTTCTTATATGGATCTCTGGGGTATGAGACCTATAAGCGGTGAATGTGCATGGGGGCAGTTCACCAAAGAGTGGAGTTTTACTCCCACGTTGTACGACTTATTGTTCAGACGGGAAAGGTAAAATGAGGTAACGTAAGGTGTTTACCGCTTTAATAATGTGCTATGTGAAACCATGCTATGTGTTGCATCTTACTTGGCATATTGCTGCATTCATAATAGCTATGTGAGATTTATTCTCACCCCTCTCCCTTTAATGTTTTAGATTCCGAGACAGGTGACTCGGACCAGCCGAGGCCGGGGATATCATTGTGGACTTTTGCTTTTGGGGCTTGTCAGGTTAAGTATAGGAGTGGGTTATTAGGAGTATTTATTTAGTATTCCTCTTTTATAATTTGTATGGAAAACACTTTTGTTAAACAATGTTAATCAGGGTTTTTGTGTAATTGATCAGATTTCGGTTTATTAAAGTTGTGGTTGGATTTCCTCTAAGTAGAGATATTATCCATTGATTTTAATTTAGAAGTTTGAAAAGTGGTTTTCTTTAAAGGCAAATAAATGTTTTAAAAACTAAGATGGGTTTTCTTAGATTGAGCCTCTCCAGCTCGGGACACGCGTTAGGTTCCGGGTTGGGGTGCTCACAGTTTGTATCAGAGCTTAGTTTAGAGGTCAAGGGTAGATGTCTAAACTAAGGGGGAATGTGTGGAAATTGACGCCGAGTGTTTAATGCAGGAGTTCGTTCTAATGGCCGGAAGCGAGGATGATCAGCGAAAGGTTCTAGAAAATGAAGGAGATATGGGTATAGGTGGAATTCAGAATGAAGAGATGATGAAATTATTCAGGATGTTTGTACAAGATATGAAGACTAGAGGATCAGTTCCGAATCAACCTGAGGGATGTCAAAGTAATGGATTGGAAAAATTTGTGATGATGAACCCACCGAGCTATAATGGAGATCCGGATCCGTTAAAGGCAGAAAAATGGTTAGCAGAAATAAATAGGATTTTTGAGGTTATAGAAAGTCCCAACGAAGAGAAAGTTAGGTATGCCGTGTTCAAACTTGAAGGTCTAGCTGATCAGTGGTGGCAGATATTGAAGGGAAGTTGGGAGCGGGATCATACGCCCCAGACTTGGGATACTTTCAACCCAGCAGTTCGAGGATTATTTCGTTTCAATGGTTACCAGGGACAAGAAAGAGATTGAGTTCTTAGGACTAAAACAAGGGAACATGACGGTGAATCAGTATTCGGTCCGGTTTGAGGAATTAGCTAGGTGTTGCCCTCATTTGGTATCTCATGAAGCGAGAAGAGTTCATAGGTTTGTAAAAGGTTTGAGGATTGAGTTTAAGAAGAAATTAGTGATTGATAGCTTCACCAATTATCAAACAGTCATAGATAGCGCATATAAGATCGAGAAGGGCATTGAGGAAAATAGTGGAAAATCGGAAGGTGGGATTGGAAATAAGCCAAAGTATCTAGGACAAGAATCCAAAACCATTAGAGGACAGCCAAGGGCTTTAACTTCAGGAAGTATGAGGGAGGAACTTGTGGTAGCTTCTTTGTCTAGGCCAATACCCAAACAGTATGGGATGATTTGTAAATATTGCAAGAAGATGGGTCATTCTGAAGACAAGTGTTGGAGTAAGCAAGGGAAATGCTTGAATTGTGGAGAAATGGGGCACTACAGGAAAAATTGTCCTGTATTTCACCAGAGGTTAGCTTCGGATGCCGGTCAAAGGGGGTAAAGAGGTGGTACCAAAAGAGATAAGGAAGGGAAACCAAAAGAGAAGGTCCAAGGTCGAGTATGTGTTTCGGGTCCAGGAGAGATAACTCACTCAGAGGTCACTAGAGATATATTCCCTGTCTCAGAAGTTAGGGGTCATATTTTATAGATCCTGTTTCATATCATTATGTGTGGCATATCATTTTGCTTCTACGTGGCATACATTGTTTGAAATCTTGTTTTATTGTTAGAGGATTCTGCTTTTATGAGAGGATACCTCAAACCTTCTTTGATTTACCACGATGGTGATGTGGTTATGGCTGAGCATGTATTGCCAGTTGATTTGGTATGATTACCAATGTGTAATTATGAGATGTACTTGACCTGGATGGTTAAGAAGTTGTTGCGTATTGGTAGACTATCATAATATGTGAGTCTCCTTTTCAAATATCGGGACGGAAGCTTGACCCTCAAAAGTTTTTCTTTTTTTTTTTTAAAAAAAAGATAAAACTTATTCTATCCCCAGCGGAGTCGCCACTGTGATGATGTGCCACCAAAATTTTTCCGAAGAGGCTTTACTTTGAAATTTTTCGTTTCTTTGAAAACCAATCGAAAAAAGACCGGAGTCGCCACACCATTTTTGTTTTAAGGGCCAAAACTTTGAAAAATGCCCGAGATTAGAGATTTGGGTTCGGAGGTCACGTTACACACCGGGAAGGACGTTAGTGTGCACCCGGAATGCCTCGTAAAACGAGTCTTCCAAGCTAAAAATCATTTGTTTGTGTGTGTGTGTGTTTGTGTGTTACTTTGGCCAAAATAAGTTGAAACTGAGAAAAGTAAAAATTGGGGATTCTTTATTAGACTTTAAACTGATCCCATGATTTTTTGGGTGATTTTTGGGTTGAGATTTGACACTCAAAAGATTTTTGGAAGTTGAAAACCATTTCTGCCAGAAGGAAAAAGGCAGTGGACACTTGATTTTGAAATGGACTTTAGGGCTTGAAAATTCCAGAATCTGGGAAAAGTCCGAGAATGAAAAATGTTCAAAACACCTTAAATAAGGTTTCTGTAAAAGAATTTTTCATTTTGGAGATGATTAGAGGGACCAAAACCTTCTGGAAACCACAGATGTGAAATCTGGATTTCCAGAGACTGATGAACTGACCTATAAAGGAAAATTTGAAAAAAGGAGTTTTACTCACGTAAAAAATAAAGTAAAAATATGTATAGAAAGCTCTGGATGTTGGATACAAAAATTGCTTTGTAGTAAACACCAAATTCCAAGTTTATCTGTGTCTAAAAAATTAGACCATGGACTGGGGTCTTAGAAAATTGCTACTGGACAGCAACTTCTCAAGAAGGAAAACATGATTTTAAAGGGGGTTTTGCATCCATGCTTGTCCCCATTTCCCTAGTTTTTGATTAGTGATCACTTGACATTTTAGTGGTGAATCAACTATATCAAACCATCCTTGGGGTACATTAGGACTAAGCACTTCATTTGCTTGGGAAGGGGAATTTTATCCTTTGAAAAAGAGATTTAATGTATGAAAATGATTTTTAGGGTTTTGAAAATGTGTTTTCTTTGCAAGTAAGTAAGAACACTTTGAAAATAATGTTGATCCTTGTAGAAGATCATCCATGGAGATGAACTTCCATGGTGATCTTCTTGGATCTAAGAAAAGAAGATGAACAAACTACATTTTGGAGTTTGAAAATGCATGCATGGATGAATTTTAGGGTAAGGAGAGGGAGGTTATACCTATCTTCCTTGTGTTTTGTGTTTGAATGGATTCAAAGGCTTGAATGTGTTTAGGGCTTGAAAGTGTTTAGGGTTGATGATTTGAGTTGGTTAAAGAGAAAACAAGTAGATAACAATGAAGTCCTCTATGTTTTCTCTCTAATCCTCCTCCTAAGGGGTGATTTGAGCTTGGATTGGTGTATGTATGAGAGTATGTATGAGAGTGTTTTGAAGTATTTGTGAGTGAGTGAGATTTGGGAAAGATTGGAGAGAAAATGGTGGCAATTCAAGTGAATTCCCACTGTTTTCTCTCTATTTTTCGCCAGTGTGCTGTTGCTGTGAGTGATTTGTGTTGTGTAAACTGAGAGAGGAGGGTTCAATTTATAGCCCTCTGAAATTGACAAACATGTCCGCGCAGAGCGTATTGTAAACGTGCACTGTTCATTAAATGCTGCTCCAGGCTTTGAACAGGAAGAATATTATTCAAAATTCCAGCAGTTTTTGTTTTTCAACTTGCCTAATTCGGATTTTTCCAATTTCTATTGCTTTTTGAGATTCTTTTCTTGGTTTATCTTTAAATGGCAAACCCTAATCTACCCTTGGTTGGTTAGAAATGTTAGGAATGTTAGGAATTGTTAGGAATGTTATAACTTTCGTTAATTTTCTAACGAAAATACTAACAAGCTCAAATTGGAGCACTTACACTCATGTTCCATACAATAATTCCTACTCTCAAAACATAAAGCAAAAGAGTCTCCTATCTCTCAGAAAAGTGTCTAGAAACTCGTCCCCGCTCCCGAACTCGCTCCTCTGTCCTTCCTCTTCCTCGGTCCTCGGGAGGTCTTTGGCTTAGGAATGTCGAATAAATCGGTTTGAGCCCGTCCCAATTCAGGAATAACACGCGCCGGTGGTTCAATCAGACCAGTCTCCCTCAAGGCGGCCCTAGCAATCCTCTCTTGTCTCAAGACCTCTCTGCGAGCCATCACCTCTGGATCATCCCTCAAAGCAGCCCTCCGGATCTCTTGTTTCCGATAGTCCTCAGCAACATCACCGGTAACATTGTCTGGGTTTCCCCGTGCCTCTGTATCCCTGAAAGACCGACTGGACGGATAATCTGCTCCCAAGTATTCCCGGCGGCGAGCCTCTATAGCCAACTGTGCAAGACCCTGATGCTCCTCATACCAAGTCAGATACTCTGTGGTCAGAAATGTAAACCCTCTGGACTGCCGAAGAAGTACACGAGTGGGAAGAAAACCCTCCAGAAAGGATCTGCTGAAAAACTGTATAGCCTGGGGCTCGGTCATAGACATCGGAACAGCATCGGTCATCAGCCTCTCCCTCAAAGCTCGGACAATCTGCTGAGGGTACCTATACTGTCTGCTCACCAATGATGGGATACAGAAAGAAGATACATGCAAGCCTGGCAGCCTGACTACTACTGATCCATCCTGAATGTCTCTCATGGTCTGTAAGTTCCAGGCAGGAATCCAAAAGCTCAGATCAGTAGTCCCGTACCGCGACAATCTCATCTGCCAACTGTCAATGGCCATATCCCTCAGCAGCCTGCGTGGCCGGGTCACCCAAGGCATTGCCATCCGACCCTCTGGTAATGGCCCAATCAAGCGCAACCTCTCAGAGAACCACAGAGATAACAAATCGGGGCTGCCTGCTCCCATGAAGTCTGATCCCCCTGCTAGCCTGTCGATGCCATGGTAGGTCTCAGCCAGCAACAGTGGTACAATGTCCATCTCCCCTTGACCGGATTGAATTTGACGAATATCTACACCCCGGTCACCCCTCAGTTGCCTGACAATCTCCAGCAACGCACTTGAGCAAACTCCGGCATATCCGTAGAAATAGTAAGCCGACAGGGTGAACAGCATGAATATATCCAAAGAGGTAGAAAGGTCAAACAGTTCAGGACGAGACAGGCGTAACCTAGCCATCCGAGTCAAGTCTATGGACCCATCACCCAGAATCATAAATAACACCTGATCCGCTGGCAGACATAAGAAGTCCGATAACTGCTCCACAACCGACCGACCAACCCGTGGGAATGCTACAGTTGCTGCCTCGCCCAAGCCTGTCAATGCCCTAAAGTCTTCCATGGTTGGGGTCAAGTCATTGTATGACAAAGAAAAGACATGCCGCTCTGAGTCCCAGAAGCAGGATGCAGCCCGAAGCAAATCCCAGTCGACCCTCCAGTCTTTCAAGGACCAAATGCACGGCATATTGTACCGCTTGTCAATAACCCTCCTATGTTGCCTCAGATGAAATCCCCAAGTTTCGACAAAATCCTGATGAAATTGACATTCCAGGGAAGCAACCTCTTTGTTATAATGCTCCATTGCAGCCGAAAGTATCAGTCTTGGCCAAAGAATTCGCTTATCTGCCAAGTAGGGGTTGCTGGTGTCCTCTACTAAGAAGACAGTGTTTGCAAATGAAGCCTGAACCGACTTTAAAAAGGACCTGTTACGAGCTTCTCTCAGTCGTGCGACACAATAGGCCAAGCAGACATAGCATGTTGGGCGACACATATTGGTTGATAGCAGACAATGTAGAAAAGCCTGCAGTGGTTACCCCAGAGCACTTTCCGACTCGCCATTGCTATAATACACCTCCTACCCTCATATACATACCCATGAAAATGCATGGGAGAGGACCCCCTACTATACACACCTATCCGAGACAGTTCCAAAATCTCATGAACAAACCCGACAAAGCCGACCTTTTAACACAATGATCGTGTTTCCTTCCCAGAACAGACATACTCGTGCAAACAAGCTAACATAGATTAATCTTTGCTAACAAGATAGCTTAGTTAGATGCAGCGCTTGGAGTGTTGTTTCTCCCTCGCAGGTACAATGATCAACTAAGTCTCACAAAACCACAAAGACTGGCCCTCAGGCAAAACCGAAAAAAAAAGAGAACAAAAAAGAAAAGTCCGTATCTATGATAGTCTCCCAGGCAGAGCGCAGCAAGATCAACGGCCCCAAAGCACAAAAAAAAAGAAGCCAACCCCCCAGAAAGCAGAGTCCCCGGCTTACCAAGCAAAAGTTCCAAGATCAGCGTCCCCAAAGCACCAAAAGGAACCTGCTCTAGATGCAAGCAAAGTTCCAAGATCAGTGGCCCCAAAGCACAAGCAAAAGCCAACTCCCCAGAAAGCAGACTCCCCGGCTTACCAAGCAAAAGTTCCAAAGATCAGTAGCCTCGAGGCACAGACAAAAGCAGAGTCCCCGGCTTACCAAGAGAAGTCCAGGACACAAAATCAACAAGCAACAAAAGACCGTCCAGCAGCAAAACTGGTAAAAGAACAACAAAAGGAAAGAAGTAGCATGAGACCCCTGGCAGCTACACTTATCCCCAAGCAGAGCAAAAGAAGTGGTATGAGTCCCTTTGGCATCCACGAAAAATAGAAGCAAAAGAAGTAGCGTGAGTCCCCTGGCAGCTACCCTACACCAGCAAAAGTGGTATGAGTCCCTTTGGCATCTACAAAAACCAGGAAAGTAGTAGCGTGAGCCCCATGGCAGCTATACTTATCCCCACAGAGCAGGAAAGCAGTAGCGTGAGCCCCTTGGCAGCTATACTTATCCCCATAGAGCAGGAAAGCAGTAGCGTGAGCCCCCTGGCAGCTATACTTATCCCCAAAGAAGAGAAAACCAGCAGTAGCGTGAGACCCTTGGCAGCTACCCTGCACCAACAAAGTGGTATGAGACCCTCCGGCATCCACGAAAGACCCGTTGCAGCGTGAGACCCTCCGGCAGCTACAACCCATCAGTAGCAGTAGCGTGAGACCCCTGGCAGCTACCCTGCACCAACAAAGTGGTATGAGACCCTCCGGCATCCACGAAAGACCCGTTGCAGCATGAGACCCTCCGGCAGCTACAACTCGTCAATAGCGAGAGCATGAGACCCTCCGGTAGCTACTCGCCAAATACCAGTTGCAGCATGAGACCCTCCGGCAGCTACAACCTGGCACCAAAGGCAGCTACTAGCCAACCGCAGTAGTACCAACCCCTCAAAAATTACAGGTAAGCACAGAAAAGGTATGAAAATACATCCCTACCCCTTTCTTGCTTGTGGATTAGTGTTAGTAATTCCGAACTACGATTTGGCTTGATTCCCTTTTAAAGGGATATGTAGGAATCCTTTCTCCGAAAGGTCCAGCCACAAGATTTCCCATTTTCACCTTTTAGCCCGTTGCCTTATCCCTTGATGCTCATTGGGATTGGGTCTTATTTTATCGACAACCCCACTTTTTCCAAAAGTGATGTTGCTGAGGGGCTCTGTAAGTACGCCAATCCAATTCGCAAGCCTTTTAGATGCATTTTAATATAATAAAATTGCATTAAGGGGCGTTTTGGTAAATTTTCGGCCTATCTCGAGACTTTCGAAAATATTTCATAAGTTTCCCGCGAAGGAAGTACTTTTTGGTACCTTGCTCATGCCAAGGGACTTGTTGGGAATAAACCTTTTTGGACTTTTTAGGTATTTAGGCCTGAATGTTTCAGAAACTGGTTTTGATGCCAAAAACGGTTGAGGCCACCTTGTGTCACGCGACAAGTCGAGGCATGGAAAGTGGTTGTTTATAGTCGTGCGACACAAGGTGACCACTAACTGCAGCCTATAAATAAGACCCTCCCCCTCTTAGAAATGGATCCCAACCTAGCCTACTTGTGAATGTGTGCCCAAATTCTATTTTTTTGTTTTTTTTTTAGTTTGGATTCACTCGAGTTTGAAAACATCCGGTTTAATTTGAAAAAACGGAGTCGCCACGCCATTTTGATTTCCTCAAAACTTTGAAAAAAAGGATTTAGGGTTCGGAGGTTAAGTTACCCCTTGGGAAGAACAGATCGTCGTTCACCCAAGGTGCCTTGCCGTAGCAAGTCTCCCTAGATTCCATTTTTCGTGCTTGCTTGCGTGCTTTCTTGTGTGCATGTGTTGAAAAGAGGGGGGGTGTTCCAAGTTGTCTTCCGGACGTACAAACCATTTAGTTGGTTGTCGCTCGGGATTCCTTGGATTTTTATGTGTTCAGGACTTTGATCCCGTCCTCATCTTGGACTTGTGATCATCGCTCTTTGACCTTGGGTCATGCATGATCGAGAGAAGGACTTATAGTCCAAAATGGGGTTCTTTAGAAAGGAGTGACCTTAGCCCATCAATCCTACACCTTGAGACGATTGAGCTTATATTGGGGCTATCATGCTCGTCTCAAGTGATAATCGGAGATATAGGGTTCAAGGTCTATCCCTTTCTAAAGAGATTGTGGCAACTTTGCCATTCTGACTCTTTGGACTGACGAAACTGAGGATTCTGGCGAACTGGCTGAGAATTTTGTGCTAACAAGTCGCTGACCCGGTGTTCTCACCCACTTCTTTCTCGCTGCGGGAAAGGGATAGGAGAGGTTTAGACTCGGGGTAGGTGTTTAGGCTGAAGGCTCAAGCAATTTGCAAATTAAGAATCTTCCAGTTTACTTAAAACAGTGTCTTTTATTAATTTCTATTTGGTTGGAAAAGGGGTTACGCCCTTCTTTTCGCAACTACTCTAGATCTGGATCGGTGGGTTCCGTCACTACGTCTATAAGCCCCTCGTATTCCACTCCGTATTTCGACCTCCCAGGGTGGACAGCCCCGGGCGAGGGTCCTATAGGGCACGCGGATCCCACCGACAGAGAGAGAAGAACGCTCCTAACGGGTCTAGCGGGTCATAGGAATTTTTAACGAACGAGCGATGCGGATTATAGTCAAGGCAATACCGAAAAAGTCTCGTCTTTCAGCCTTAACGAAATTTCGGCAGAATTTCGCTTGCGCGAATGATGTTTTGACTTTTTGGTAATGTCCGAGAAAATAATAGGCATGGGTCGGGCGGTAAAAGCAGGATGACACAGTGTCACATTGAACTTCGTTGCATACGCAGGGCGTGAGTCAAAATTGAAGTCAATGCCGGGTCAAGATCTTGCCAATCTTTCCTTGTCGGAATTTTGGCAAAGCTTCGCTTGCGCGAAAGATCTTTGGATTTTTGGCAAGGACTCGGTCTCGACTCTTACGCATTCCGTGTGGGTCAAGGTCAAAGTCAATGCCAGAGTCAAGATTCTACCAATTTTTCCTTGTCGGAATTTTGGCAGAGTTCCGCTTGCGCGAAGGACCTTGACTTCCGTTATGGACTAAGGCTTGACCTTTACGGGGATATGCAACTGGGCTATATGACACAGACTAGACCAAAAACCAACTAAAAGTCATGGTTTTTTGAAACGTGTGACACGGACTGTGCATTGGTCGACACTGGCTGCCATGGGGAGTTTGGGGTGATTCCGTGCGCGCCCGGGAGCATCGTAAGGCTGTCCGTGACTGCAAATGAACAACCACCCCGGGTTTAAAGGGACGTGCGTGCAAAGTGTACAGGATATATAAGGTGCGCGTAGTGTGCGGCCTCCTAAAAAATGTTCCTTTTTGAGTTAAAACAGAAATTTTCAGAAATTTGTTTTAAAAGGAATGATTTTTCGGGACGGTGGAAAATGCAACAGATAAGGCACGTAAATTTTCTGGGAGCCCCGGTCAGTCTTGGAACTGAATAGCCTCAAGCTGCCAAGACTGCATGGATCAATTTTCCAGGTTCCACTCCTTTGCAATTTCAGGTTGCTCCCCGAACATTTTAGGCACCTTTTCAGCTTTAGCAGGCTTCCTGTTCAGAGTATGCACAATTCCCAAGACGCAAGATGCAATGCAAGGAAAGAAAGCAAGCACGATAAATGGAATCCGTGACGGGAGGCTAACCCGCTCAAAGGAAAAAAGCTTTCTTTTTTATTTTTATTTCGAAAAGAGATACCGGTACGTGGGATTGTTAGACCACCATTTATCCCAAGCCCCGGGTTAGGAAGCGATACAGGAAGGTTAGTGGTTTCCACCTATATACCGGGTATCGTTATTTTTAAAAATAAAAGCTTTTCTCCTTTGGGATTTCCCCAGCGGAGTCGCCAAACTGTGAATGTGTGCCCAAATTCTATTTTTTTTAATTTTTTTTTAGTTTGGATTCACTCGAGTTTGAAAACATCCGGTTTAATTTGAAAAAACGGAGTCACCACGCCATTTTGATTTCCTCAAAACTTTGAAAAAAAGAATTTAGGGTTCGGAGGTTAAGTTACCTCTTGGGAAGAACGGATCGTCGTTCACCCAAGGTGCCTTGCCGTAGCAAGTCTCCCTAGATTCCATTTTTCGTGCTTGCTTGCGTGCTTTCTTGTGTGCATGTGTTGAAAAGAGGGGGGGGTGTTCCAAGTTGTCTTCCGGACGTAAAAACCATTTAGTTGGTTGTCGCTCGGGATTCCTTGGATTTTTATGTGTTCGGGACTTTGATCCCGTCCTCATCTTGGACTTGTGATCATCGCTCTTTGACCTTGGGTCATGCGTGATCGAGAGAATGACTCTCTTTTATAGTCCAAAGTGGGGTTCTTTAGAAAAGAGTGACCTTAACCCATCAATCCTACACCTTGAGACGATTGAGCTTATATTGGGGCTATCATGCTCGTCTCAAGTGATAATCGGAGATATAGGGTTCAAGGTCTATCCCTTTCTAAAGAGATTGTGGCACCTTTAATAGAAGAAACGATGTAAAGATGGGATCTTTACACCGGTCCGTTCCAAAGGATACCAATGGGGACTAGGGGAAATGCATGAAAATGACATTTTTAATGAAAAGATGACATTTTTGGGTGCAAAGGATGCTATTTGTTTTGCAAAGGATGCTTTTTATGTAAAGAAACGATTTTTAATGCAAAGGATGCCTTTTTATGTGGAAAGATAGCATTTTATAGGCAAAGGATGCATAAAGTTGTCATTTTGAAAGCAAAGAATGCTACTTTGATTGTAAAGAGATGATTTTTAGTGCAAATGATGCATTTTTATGTATGAAAATGGATTTTTGGTGCAAAGGATGCAATTTTAATGTAAAGACTACATCTTTAAGTGCAAAGGATGCATAAAGATATCATTTTTATGTAAAAAGAGAGATTTTGGGTGCAAAGGATGCACCTTTAATGCAAAGACTACATTTTTATGAGCAAGAGATGCTATTCTAATGCAAAGGATGCAAAGGGAGGGGAATATGATTTACATGTTCAAAGATATGATCTTTAACAACAAATATGTCAAATACCAAGCAATATATAGCAATATGTAAATGCAAGAAGCAAATTATATCACATATACAAGTATAATGCAAGATAAGGGGGTGAGAGGTTACCAATGGTGGTGACCTCTTCTTCTTTGGATTTCGCCTAGTGGAGGGACCAACTTTTGGAGGCTTCAAGGAGGAGGGAGGTGGCTTCTTGGCACTCTCAGCTTCCTGATTTTCGTAGTAATATTTGGGAGAGTTTTGGTGCTGGAAATCTTGTCCCCTAAAATGGGTAGAGGAGGTCTCTATTTATAGGCAGTCTGGATAGAGCTAATGAAGCCGTGCGGCTAGGAGTTCCCTCCTAATGCAGCCGTGCGGCATTATTCCCTGTGACTCAGCATCTTTCTAGAATCATGCAAGGTGACACTTCTAGAAGGGTTTTCATATTAAGGAAAATGTGCTTTTTTAATTCCAAGCAGTCCCTTCACCCCTCGGAAGGTTCGGAACAGTTCCCGAATTGCTCCCGGACTTTAGGAAAGTCCGAGGAATTGCCGGAAAACTTAACCGGAAGGCATGAGCCAAATTTGGGTACTTAGACTACTGTTACTCTACTGGAATTGTGTCGTAACAAAGCCCCCCAAACACAACCCTCTCTCTCTCTCTTACCTTCAACCTACTCCAATTCCCTCCAATTCAAACCCCCTTCTTAAACCAAACCTTAGATCTACCTTGCACCAATTCTCCCAAGATTCCCAGGACCAGAAGCTGCAATTGAAGGATTCTGTATCTAACTTGATACAGAATTCGTGGAAGCAACAAGGGTAACAAATCTCAAACTCCCTCTTCTCTCTTCCTTCTACCCAATTCTTCATAATTCTGTTGTCTACTCCTGTTAGGATTCAGTAATCAGACTCTATCCGTCTAGATTACTGAATTCCAATCACAATCTCTCTATTTAAATTATTTAATCTGTGTAATTGAGCTTTTATTGTTGAATACTTGCTTGAATTTGGTGTTTAAACCCTAAGGGGGTGTGGATCTACCCATATCCACACTCCCGGGGTCGATTTGTTGTCATTTCTGTATTTCGTATCTAATCTGTTCAATTAATTAGATCTATATTAGTTGTTGTTGATTCTGGTGTTCATTGTGTAAGTTTCTGCATATGGCCATTGTGTGTTACGCGACACATTGTGCATGGGTGATCATGTGTCACGCGACACATCTGGTCACCTGTGTCATGTGTCAAGCGACATATCGTGCCTGTCTGCAGAAACCTTTTCTCCTTGTAATCTGTCCTAGATTGTTGTAGTAGGGATGTGGCCTCCCTAAATAATCGGCTCACAAGTTGTAAGTCTCGATTCATATTAATAAAATGCATGTTTACCACATTTGTTCATTGTCAACATTTACACACACTTTTGGATCTGCTTGGATGTTTAATTGAAAGACTCGTCTACGGACGAGGCGTGTTGGGTGAACTCTCGGTTCTTCCCAACACGTAACCTGACCCCCGAACCCGTTCTCTTTTCATAGGTTTTTCAAAGTGCACCTCTTAAGCATGGCGTGGCGACTCTCTTTTTTATTCTTTCACCGTGAAACCCAAAATTTCGCGAGGGCGAGCACACATTCATGGACAAAAGGCTATCTTTGGGAAATTAAGAAGTGAGCTACTCCGAGTATGTACTTATCCACAATAAAAAATTGGTGGATGCATTATAGAGGCTGTATAGATTAGATGCATGAGATGCAAATTACGCTTATAGGTACTTATTAGAGAACAAGGTACTGGACATGACCTACCTATGAGATTTATGACATGGTCTATAGTCATATATGTCATGATTAAATCTCATGATAGTTGTGTCATTAGAATCCTTTGTACCAAAGATTATCATCATCTTCCACTTGATGAACGTTGTGTTTGATGTAGTCTAACACTATCTTTAATATGATAGCAATAAGGGCTATGTTGGCACAATTGAGTTCTTGTAGGAAAGAATGATAAGTAAAGAGGGGATTTTTCCCTCTCATTGAGAAAGATGTTTGCTTGGGCCCCTGTAAGTACCCAAATCTGGCTCATGCCTTCCGGTTAATTTTCCCGACATTTTCAGTAAGTTTTCCGGTAATTCCCCAGACCTTCCCAGCGTTCCGGAAACATTCCGGAACTGTTTTTAATGAAATAAAGGCTGAAGGGAATCCTTCCTAATTAAGAAACACGTTTTTTTAATTAGGAGGGAAGGTTCTAGAATAATGCCACCTTGCATGGTTCTAGAATGCTGAGTCACAATGGATAAGCCCGCACGGCTGCATTAGCTTGCTGCTTCTGACCGCACGGCTTCATTAGCCTTATCCAGACTGCCTATAAATAGAGCCCTCCTCTACCCATTTCAGACAACAACAACAATACATACAATCCATAGCAATACAATCAGTCACTCCCAAGACGTGAAGAACACCCTTGAAGGCTCAAGAAGGCGAAGAAGAAGCTCAAGAAGCCATCTCCCTCCTCCTTGAAGACCCAAGACGAACCTCTCCTCCTAGCTCCGTCCGAAGAAGCGAAGGAAACGATTGGTAACCTCGCACGCCCTAACCTTGCATTTTAATTGATATACTTGCTCATTGCATTCATATATCTTGCTTGGGACTTGGCATTTATTCATAAAGATCACATCTTTATCACCCCTTTCCCTTTTGCATGCATTAAGACCTCATTTGTCATAAAAATGTAGTTTTTTCATAAAGGTGCATCCTTTGCACCTAAAACTCCCATTTTCCAATAAAAATGTCATCTTTATGCATCCTTTGCATATAAAAATACAATCTTTTTCAATAAAAATGCATCCTTTGCATAAAAATCATGTCTTTACATTCAAAATGCATCCTTTGCAATAAAGATCACTTCTTTAAATCAAAAAGCATCCATTTGCAATCAAATGCATCATTTTCAAACCAAAAATGCCATCTTTTCACTAAAGTATCATTTTTTTTATCATGCATTCCCCCATGTCCCCATTTGTAACCTTGGAACGGACCGGTGTAAAGTTCTTATCTTTACATTGTTCCTTCCATTAAAGGTTTCATGATTTCTTTAGAAAGGGACAACCTTGAACCCTATATCTCCAATTATCGCTTAAGAAAGAGTATGAAGCATCTATACGAGCTCAACCGTCTTAAAGCGTAGGATTGATGGGCTAAGGACCCTCCTTTTCTAAAGAACCTCACCTTTGACCAAAAGAGAGTCATTCTCTCGATCACGCAAGTCCCGAGGGTCCCGAGGTTTAAAATGCGATGATCACAAGTCATAAGATGAGGACGGGATCATAATCCCAAATACATAAATTCCAAGAAATCCCGAGCGACAACCAACAAATGGTTTGTACGTCCGGAAGATAACTTGGGACATTCCCCCCTTTTACTCTCAAACACATGCACACAAAGAAAGCACGCAAGCAAACACGATTAATGAAATCTCGGGAGACTTGCTCCGGCAAGGCACTTTGGGTGAACGCCAAACGTTCTTCCCAAGGGGTAACTTAACCTCCGAACCCATAAAACCTTTTTTTCAAAGTTTTGAGGTAATCAAAATGGCGTGGCGACTCCGTTTTTCAAATAACACGGATGTCTTCAAACTCGCGTGAATTCCAATAAACAAAATTTGGGGCACACATTCACAGTTTGGCGACTCCGCTGGGGATTATCCCAAAGGAGAAAAGCTTCTATTTTCAAAACAAACTAAAATCGATACTCGGTATATAGGTGGAAACCACTTGCCCTTCCTGTACACTCCCTGATGTGGGAGTTGGGATAACCGGTGGTTTAACAATCCACGTACCAGTATCCCTTTTCGAAAAACAATTTTGAAAAAAATAAAAGAAAGCTTTTCCCTTTGAGCGGGTTAGACTCCCATCGCCGATTTCGTTAATCATGCTTGCTTTCTTTGCCATGCATTGCATCATTTGCATCTTGGAATCTGTGCATACTTTGAAACAGGAAACAACCCGAAAAATAGCAAAGGAGTGGAACTGGAAAATTGATCCATGCGGTCGTGCGGCTCAATCCTCATTGATTTCGACCGGCGACCTCGGTGGCAATTCCACCAGGAAAAATCATGGTTAATCCGGGCAGCCCTAGCGGCTTGGGGCTACTCGGCTCCATGACCGGCTGGGTCCAGAAAATTTACGTGCTTATGTGTTGCATTTTCCCCGTCCCGAAAATCATTCCTTTAAAACACATTTATGAAAATTTACGTTTTAACTCAAAAGGAACAATTTTAGGAGACCGCACACTACGCGCACTGATATATCTGTACACTTTGCACGCACGTCCTTTAAACCCGAGTGGTTCCAGTGCGATCCACGGACGGCCTTACGATGCTCCCGGCGCGCACGGAATCATTCCAACCTCCCCATGGCGGCCGGTGTCGACCAATGCACGGTCGTGTCACACATTTCAAAAATCCGTGACTTTTGGTTGGTTTTTGGTCTAGTCAGGTGTCATATAGCCCAGCTTGCCTACCCACGTAAAGGTCAAGCCTTAGTTCATAACGGAAGCCAAGATTTCTCGCTCAAGCGAGATTACGCCGAAATTCCGACAAGGAAAAAATCGGTGGGATCTTGACTCCGACATTAACTTTGACTTTGACCCGCACGGAATGCGTAAGAGTCAAGACCTAGTCTTTGCCAAAAATCAAAAGATCTTTCGCTCAAGCGAAGCTACGCCAAAATTCCGACGAGGAAAAATTGGCAAGATCTTGACCAGGCATTGACTTCGATTCGACTCACGCACCGCATATGCAACGAAGTTCAATGTGACATTTTGTGTCATCCGGCTTTTACCGCCCGACCCATGCCTATTATTCTCTCGGACATTACCAAAAGTCAAAACGTCATTCGCTCAAGCGAAACTACGCCAAAACTCGTTAAGGCAAAGAGACGAGACTTTCCCTGTATTGCCTTGACAATAATCCGCATCGCTCGTGCGTTGAAAGGTCCTATGACCCGCTAGACCCGATAGGAGCGTTCTTTACTCTCGGTCGGTGGGATCCGCGTGCCACTATAGGACCCTCGCCCGGGCTGTCCACCCCGGGAGGTCGAAATACGGGTGGAATACGAGGGGCTTATAGACGTAGTGACGGAACCCACCGATCCAGGATCTAGAGTAGTTGCGAAAAGAAGGGCAAACCCCTTTTCCAACCAAATAGAAATAAATAAAAGACATTGTTTTAAGTAAACTTGAACAATTAATGTAATCATAATTGCATGGTCCCGTCTCTCGAAATCCCTAAGCGAGACCTCCTC
The DNA here is from genome assembly GCA_022495995.1 of Adenophora triphylla var. japonica. Taxonomy (NCBI): domain Eukaryota; kingdom Viridiplantae; phylum Streptophyta; class Magnoliopsida; order Asterales; family Campanulaceae; genus Adenophora; species Adenophora triphylla. The sequence continues at coordinate 321,994 of JAFEMH010001253.1, read as the reverse complement.
GGTCCGATTTCCTATCCCGGCCTTTCATGGTCAACCCCCTAATCGAGACCTCCTCGGTCCGATTTCCTATCCCGACCTTTCATGGTCAAATCCCTAATCGAGACCTCCTTGGTCCGATTTCCTATTTTCCTATCCCGACCTTTCATGGTCAAATCCCTAATCGAGACCTTTTCGGTCCGATCTCCGATTTTCGATCTTGGCCTTTCAAGGTCCAATCTTTTCCAATCAATTAGGATTAGGAGAAAATGAGTTAAGCGATAAGTGCATGTTACTTAAGCTTTCAGCCTAAACACTTGCCCCCGAGTCTAAACCTCACCCATCTCCGAGTCTAAACCTTGCTTACCCCGAGTCTAAACCTCACCCATCTCCGAGTCTAAACACTTGCCCCCGAGTCTAAACCTCACCCATCTCCGAGTCTAAGCCTTCCTTACCCCCGAGTCTAAACCTCACCCATCTCCCGAGTCTAAATCTTGCCTACCCCTAGTCTAAACCTTGCCTATCCCTTTCCCGCGGTGAGAAAGAAGTGGACGAGAATACCGGGTCGGCAACTTGTTAGCGCAAAATTCTCGTATTAGCCGCAGAATCCTCGGTTTTGTCGATTCGTAGAGTCGAATGGCCGATTTGTGAAACAAGAAGTGGTTTGGGTAATCGGATGACTAAGGAAGAAGAGCTAGCCTTAGCCACGGAAAAGAGTCATAAGGTCCATGAGGAACAATGCAAGCCATGATCATTGATGCGCTCACGTAGCCATAGGGTTCAGGATAGTGGTCAAAGCCAATGGTTCCCTGGTAGAAGATGAAACTCCGGATGCGGCAATTTCGGCTCCTCTATCCTATAACCAATGCCCTCCTCCATCCACATATGATCCCTTGCCAAGGACTACCCCTTTGCGATCCTTTCCAATGTCCCAAGCCATCGGGGTCCCGATGACCTCACCTCCTCGAGATAAGACCCGGCTTTGTTCACCACCAACAGAGAGCAAATGCTACGGCTACCCCGATTTCTCGGCCCAGTCGGAGTTCGAGGTCATCATCTTGGAATGGGTCGGTTACCGCGCGGCCCGATCGAGGTTTAGGTCATCATCTTGGAATGGGTCGGTTTGCGGCTTCCCAAGCCCGACAGGTTTGACATGACCCCGCAAACCAATTTGGATGGGTTCGCTCCTCGGGCTCCAAGCTCTACCCTCTCCTCCAGTTAGGAAGTCGACAAGGTCAAATGCTCCTCATCCAATTCTGCACTCACTGTTACGCAAGTTGCTTACGCTCACCAAGTACGGTATACACATTGCTCTTCCATCCACGTCCCTCAGGTGTGGTCAAGACACGTTCAGTCCTACTTTTATGGTGCCTCGAACCTCATGTCTTCAGCAGTCATTTGGATCAGCGCTCAGTACTCCCTGGTATTCAACTATGACGAGCCATATATCCCCGTCTTCGACAGCTGTCAGACCCTATGAGGCCCCTTATGAGTCTCGCCACTCCCGATCCTTTGGTTCGCATTCCTATGCTTCAAGTTTGACTTACAAGGAAGGTTACGGTCATGGTCACGCTTTGAATGCTCGATCGTCATCTCTCCCACCAGGGTACTTCCTACTGTGGTTTCATTTGCTGATGCCAATCTTGTGGCGGGGTCGTGTGGTCTTAATGCTCCTATTGACTCGTTCGAAGGGATATTGGTAGAGCCAATTAAGAAAATACAGGAAAAGCCTAGCAGCGAAAGTATCGACAATCGCTCGACTCAAGCCATCTCACCCTACCAATCTCGCGCATCGACCTGAAGGAGTCGAATCTTGACGCTTACATTGATGATTACATAAAAAGGGTTCGTGCACGGGGAAGCACTTACGGTTTGAAAATGTCTCGCCGCTATAGACCTTACCCTTCCAACACGAGTGCAACATACTGGTAAAGGAAAGAAGGCATTGTGTACAATGGACGACATCAAGAAGGTACCAATAAATAGTGGTCCTCCGAGACAACGAGAACATTTTGATGATTTTGGGATACCCGTGGGCTTAATCTTCAAGGCTTTAGTAAAGCTAGGCCTCCTGGAGCCCCTTAGAGACTACCATCCAAAGAGCTCAGATGCACTCCTCGACATGAATGAGCATTGCACCTTCCATAGTCATTATGGCCACACAACCGACAACTGTATAGCCTTGAAGAGAGCGGTCCAAGGGTTAATCGAAGCGAGGCAAGCTTGGCGGCCCAATGGACCAAAACCGACGGACTACATTGAATGGTGACCAAGTCAATGACCAAGGTTCGGACCAAAAGAGCATCAAGAATTTACTTCCAATGCTGAAGGGTAGAAATGTAGTCCAACCCGCGAAGAGTAGCTAGACTAGGGTCTACCTATCCTTAAGTATAAAAAAAAAAAAAAAAAAAAAAAAAAAGAAGGAAAAAGAAAATAGTCTCTCAGTCAACTTTCGTAGGTTCTAGTACTTTTCTCTTTCAATCAAGTCCTCTACGGACATTGTATTTAATCTTCAATTTTCTATAAAAGAGTCTTCTTCTTTTCTTGCTAGACTTAAGACATTATTTGCACACCTACATTAAATTTAATGAAATGGTTTTATTTTATATGATCACTTGCATTGCTCAACAAACAATCTCTCGAAATAATTCACGTTCCGATTAATCAGTGTGAGAAAGTCAACTAATGCCATCAAGCCATACACTTTCCTCACCCCACAACAGGCCTTCATCAAAGCCATACACTTTCCCGAACCATGTCCTCCCCATCACCTTGACCAAGTCAACGACGGCGACAACATCAAGGAACGACAAAAAAGGCCACTCAGCTTCGAAAGATTGACCCCGTGTCGACAACAACCTAGGGGCTTGGCTTAGACTTCAAGGGTATCAAGAATGTTCAAGCAGGGGCTCGCCTTGGTCCTCGGGTGCTCTAGAAAATAAAAAAAGAAAAAGAAAAAATGTGTGTAGTGCAAAAAGAGTAATACCCAGCTAGCGAAAATCCCGAGAAAAGGGCGAGTCTAGGCAAAAACAGGGTTGCACATATATAAAAAAAAAAAAAAAAAAATGTGTGTAGTGCAAAAAGAGTAATACCCAGCTAGACTGAAAATCCAAACAAACAAAAAAAGGGGCGGTCTAGGCAAAAAAAAGGGTTGCACATAAAAAATAAAAGAAAAATGAGGCCAAGGACCCAGCGTTACCAATCAAAAGCTTGACGGACAGGCAAGACCAAAGCTCAAAAAATGAAAGTTGTCCGACAAATAATGGGGCGGTCGAGAAGCAAAAGCAGAAGCATTTCATAAGCCTTTAGGCATATGCAAGTCCTTTCTCCCCCAATGAAAGACGAGAATCAGAAAGCTATTGAAGCAGCCGTCCAAGAATGACTTGGTCAAGGAATCATCCCGAGGCCCATGCCTCATCATCCAGTCTTCTCATCCTAGCCTTTTCACTAAAGGAACCACAAATCCCGTTTCCCAAAGCCAAACACAGTCCGGCCAAGGCCGAACTACGGCGACCTGAGCTCTTCACAATGAGGGGAACGTAGGCAACCAGCAATGGTCCGGTCATAAGCATATCCAAATTCCTGAAAACCCGGTCTCATCAAATGACCTCTCCCATAGACACAGCCAAATTCCTGAAAACTCGGTCTCATCAAATGACCTCTCCCATGGACACAGTCAAATCCCAGAAAACCCGGTCTCATCAATGACCTCCCTATACACAAACCTTTTTTTTTCACACCAGCCAACTTTGATCCGCGACATTGGTTGACTTTCTCCTCATGATTAATAGGAATGTCTCTTCATATCGAAATTAGCGGTTGAATAACCCGAACATCAATAAAGGGTTTTAAGCAATCTTGTGATCATTGTAAATAAAACAAGTTTTCAGATGTCTTGACAAGTCTTCCTTTTCTACATCTTAGGAAAAATAGTGCTAAACAGTGATTTTCTGTCAGCAGGGGCTTCCATACACTTTTACCAACTTTTCTACGCTTATACTCTCTCAAAAGAGTCAAACCCAAAGCGAGTTTTTGTGTCTACATCGAATAAGGCCATCAAAATAACACAAGATCGGGATTTATTCCCGCCTTTCGAAAAAATATGCCCCTGCATGTATACATTTCTAAAATATTTTCTTTCACATCTTCTTAAGGTTGACTGATTGACTAAATAAAAAAAAAATAATAAAAAAAAAGAGAAAAAAGGATAGGTTTTCCCTCTTCTGCTACAATTCGCATTAGAGTGCCTTGGAACTCTTCAAAGTTGGGTCTTTGCCAAGTCATTCCTTTAAGCTGGGGCTTCTTTAGCCATTTTGGGGTTCGCATCGAGTTCTTCACTAGGTCCCTAGATGGATTCGGTCTTGGTCGAGATTAACCCCGGGATCACGTTCGCGGTACCAATCAGTTGGGATTTTTGCTAGGTCACCGGGCCGGGGCTTCACCAAGTCACTTCGCCTACTCGGTTCATTCAACCGGGGCTTTGCCAAATGAAAGGATCTTTCCTTGCTTTAGTAAGACATGGGGCTTTGCGGAAAGTTTTCCTCGGACCCGGGGCTCAGATGAGTCACATCCATCCCTAGAAGAGAGGTTTGGTCACTTGACATACTGCTTTGGTTATAAAAGCCTGTCGGCATCGGCTTCAAGCGCGAGTTTAAGAAAAGGACCTTAATCAAGACCCGAGGTTTAAACCCAGTCTCGGCCCAAGAAGGAATTCTAGTCCACGATGACAAAATCTCGGCAACGACGGCGGTTGATTCGCGGAGGGATACGACCCCACCTACTTGAAACCCGTCTTAAACAATTTTCAAACACATTCCATATGTACATCAGGACCGGTCCCTACCATGTTTCCAAGAAAAGAAAAAAATAACCCCTAAGCTCAAGTAACGTGCCAATTGCTAACATTTTCTTCCAAAAAGCACCTCCGTTATTCCCTTTATAATGAGATAACGCCGGGCGGCAGGTTTCCCGGATTGTCAAAATCCAAACTTTAGCTACCTCTATCACGAATAGTGAAGTATGCTCAAGTTTTCCAAACTTTAGCTACCCATATCTCTGATTCGAAAGAGATTGAGAAGTACGCTCAAGTTTTTCCCAACTTTAGCTACCCATATCTCTTATTCGAAAGAGATTGAGAAGTACGCTCAAGTTTTTACAAACTTTAGTTACCCCTATAGTGACGTAATGCCCTGTAGCCTATTTTACAAATTTATCCCTGTGGCTCATTTTGTTTGCCATTGGCATTTTCAATTCTATTTTCAAATGATTAGGGTACGTCCCGTTTCTTTATAAAAATTATCAGGGTACGTCCCGTTTCTTTACAAAATTATCTGGTATATCCCACTTTCTTTACAAAAATCATCGAGTCCTTCTTACTTCTTTACAAAATTTCGATCTCCTTCATTCCAAGGTGGAAGAATGACATTTCGCTCTTTCTTTCGATCTCCGTCATTCCAAGGTGGAAGAATGACATTTCGATTTTTCTCGCGATCTCCGTCATTCCAAGGTGGAAGAATGACATTTCGCTCTTTCTTTCGATCTCCGTCATTCCAAGGTGGAAGAATGACATTTCGATTTTTCTCACGATCTCCGTCATTCCAAGGTGGAAGAATGACATTTCGCTCTTTCTTTCGATCTCTGTCATTCCAAGGTGGAAGAATGACATTTCGCTCTTTCTCTTTCGATCTCCGTTATTCCGTTATAACGGGATAACATTAGGTGACAACCTCCGAATTGTCAAAACTCTAAACTTGTGCTACCTCTATCCGCGAATAGTGACGTATGCCCAAGTCATTTCAACTTGTGCTACCTCTATCCGCGAATAGTGACGTATGCCCAAGTCATTCCAACTTGTGCTACCTCTATCCGCGAATAGTGACGTATGCCCAAGTCATTTCAACTTGTGCTACCTCTATCCGCGAATAGTGACGTATGCTCAAGTCATTTCAACTTGTGCTACCTCTATCCGCGAATAGTGACGTATGCCCAAGTCATTCCAACTTGTGCTACCTCTATCCGCGAATAGTGACATATGCCCAAGTCATTTCAACTTGTGCTACCTCTATCCGCGAATAGTGACGTATGCTCAAGTCATTTCAACTTGTGCTACCTCTATCCGCGAATAGTGACGTATGCCCAAGTCATTTCAACTTGTGCTACCTCTATCCGCGAATAGTGACGTATGCTCAAGTCATTTCAACTTGTGCTACCTCTATCCGCGAATAGTGACGTATGCCCAAGTCATTTCAACTTGTGCTCAACTGCTATCCGCGAATAGTGACGTATGCTAAGTTTTTCTAGCTTTAGCTCCCTCTATCTCCGTCATAAAAGATAGCGCAGTAAGCTTTAGCTTACGTTAAAGGAAACAATTTTTAGGTGATGACCTCCGGTAATTGTCAAATTAGGTGACAGCCTCCAGTAATTGTCAAATTAGGTGACAGCCTCCGGTAATTGTCAAATTAGGTGACAGCCTCCAGTAATTGTCAAATTAGGTGACAGCCTCCAGTAATTGTCAAATTAGGTGACAGCCTCCAGTAATTGTCAAATTAGGTGACATCCTCCAGTAATTGTCAATCAGGTGACATCCTCCATTAATTGTCAAAATTTCAAGGATCCTCGACATCGTTCTTAACCTATCTAGTGATGCTTGAACTACGATCAAGGCTTGATTCCTCCGGGATACGTAGGTAGCCTTTCCTAGAAGGTCCAGCCATCCGACCATTTTGGTCACCCTGTTCCTTCGTCACTCCTCAGTGATGAAGTAGTCCATCATAAGAGACTTCGTTATTCGACCACCTAGGTCATTTCTAGCACATCCCCAGTAGGATCCATTGCTTGACCCTTTAGGTCATTTTCTTTCCTTTTTCCCAACAAGAGACCAGTTTTCTCTTCTCCTTTCCTCAGCGGATCCTAATTCCGAACTACGGCCTGGCTTGATTCCTCCGGGATACGTAGGTAGCCTTCCAAAAGGTTCGGCCGCTCGGCCGTCTCGGTCATCTAATCCGTCTCGGCATTCGCGGATCGGGATCCTTTTCTATCGGCAACCCCACTCGCCTTGCAAGTGACGTTGCCGAGGGCTTACTGTAAGTACCCAAATCGGCTCATGCCTTAGGTTAATTTTCCCGACATTTTCGGTAAGTTTTCGGTAATTCCCCGGAACCTTCCCAGCGTTAGGAAACATTCCGGGAACTGTTTTTAATGAAATAAAGGTGAAGGGAATCCTTCCTAATTAAGAAACACGTTTTTAATTAGGAGGGAAGGTTCTAGAATAATGCCACCTTGCATGGTTCTAGAATGCTGAGTCACAATGGATAAGCCCGCACGGCAGTGCATTAGCTCGTTGCTTCGACCGCACGGCTTCATTAGCCTTATCCAGACTGCCTATAAATAGAGCCCTCCTCTACCCATTTCAACAACAACAACAACAATACATACAATCCATAGCAATACAATCAGTCACTCCCAAGACGTGAAGAACACCCTTGAAGGCTCAAGAAGGCGAAGAAGAAGCTCAAGAAGCCATCTCCCTCCTCCTTGAAGACCCAAGACGAACCTCTCCTCCTAGCTCCGTCCGAAGAAGCGAAGGAAACGATTGGTAACCTCGCACGCCCTAACCTTGCATTTTAATTGATATACTTGCTCATTGCATTCATATATCTTGCTTGGGACTTGGCATTTATTCATAAAGATCACATCTTTATCACCCCTTTCCCTTTTGCATGCATTAAGACCTCATTTGTCATAAAAATGTAGTCTTTTTCATAAAGGTGCATCCTTTGCACCTAAAACTCCCATTTTCCAATAAAAATGTCATCTTTATGCATCCTTTGCATATAAAAATACAATCTTTTTCAATAAAAATGCATCCTTTGCATAAAAATCATGTCTTTACATTCAAAATGCATCCTTTGCAATAAAGATCACTTCTTTAAATCAAAAAGCATCCATTTGCAATCAAATGCATCATTTTCAAACCAAAAATGCCATCTTTTCACTAAAGTATCATTTTTTTTATCATGCATTCCCCCATGTCCCCATTTGTAACCTTGGAACGGACCGGTGTAAAGTTCTTATCTTTACATTGTTCCTTCCATTAAAGGTTTCATGATTTCTTTAGAAAGGGACAACCTTGAACCCTATATCTCCAATTATCGCTTAAGAAAGAGTATGAAGCATCTATACGAGCTCAACCGTCTTAAAGCGTAGGATTGATGGGCTAAGGACCCTCCTTTTCTAAAGAACCTCATCTTTGACCAAAAGAGAGTCATTCTCTCGATCACGCAAGTCCCGAGGGTCCCGAGGTTTAAAATGCGATGATCACAAGTCATAAGATGAGGACGGGATCATAATCCCAAATACATAAATTCCAAGAAATCCCGAGCGACAACCAACAAATGGTTTGTACGTCCGGAAGATAACTTGGGACATTCCCCCCTTTTACTCTCAAACACATGCACACAAAGAAAGCACGCAAGCAAACACGATTAATGAAATCTCGGGAGACTTGCTCCGGCAAGGCACTTTGGGTGAACGCCAAACGTTCTTCCCAAGGGGTAACTTAACCTCCGAACCCATAAAACCTTTTTTTCAAAGTTTTGAGGTAATCAAAATGGCGTGGCGACTCCGTTTTTCAAATAACACGGATGTCTTCAAACTCGCGTGAATTCCAATAAACAAAATTTGGGGCACACATTCACAGCCCCTCGATGAATATTGTTGATGAAATGTGTGGCCACACTTAAGAGAATTGATAGAGATCAAATGCACTTGGATTATCAACATATTCAGAATTGAGAAAGCATTGAACAATATGAGTTGACGTGGACCATGACTCATGTTCAATATGACATCGTGGACAAAGGGATTGTGGCATTTGATCTATCAAGGAATCTAGCTTTGATGTTATATTAATTTGGTGGATATAATGGTTTGCTAGAAACCACTTATGTCTTGTGAGGTCAATGTTTCAACTCACTACCAACATAAATATAATTCCTAAAGGGTCACATACAAGGAAAGAATTGGAAAATGGCTGAAAATTGGGAAATTTGGGTTAAGGCACGACTCGTGCTCTGAGTCATGACTCGTGACGCTTTTGAAGTTCTGTCACGACTCGTGGCACGACTCATTCCCTTGATCAGCACGAGTGATTATTTTGTCACGACTCGTGCCAGGACTAGAATCAAGGTAAATACGACTCGTGATATAACTGAATTGGTAAAGGCACGACTCGTGCCCGCGGCTGATTTTAGTCCGTACGCGTGTTTCCTTGTTGACTAGGGTTTTGGTTTGGACAAGGATTCTTCCTAAGTGTTAGGGATTTATAACAAGTATAAATACAATCCTTTTTCTCAGCCAAAATACATGTGATTTTAGAGTTTTAGAAACACTAAAATATTGATCTTGATTAAGAATCAAAGATCAAAACCATCCCAAATCAATTCCATATTCTGCCATTGATTGTTGAATATTGATTCAACAATCGGGGATTATCTAGCAATCCAACAAGATTAGATCTTGGTTCATTCACATGTGGATTACCATTAGAGGGTGATTCCGTTATCACCTAAAGCTTGGAGATCGATTCATCACGAAGAAGAACAAGAAGAAAATTAAAGGTTCATCATCGATTCAAAAGTTTGAATCTAAGATCCGTTTTTCGAGCAACAAAATCGTATTAAGGTATGTAAAATCTATTTCATGGTTTTATCTCTTCATGTTAGACGGATTCAAGGCTAGGATTTTGTTGTTTTATAAAGTTCTTCCGCTGCGTTTGTAATCCCAAAACCCAATAGTGGTATTAGAGCCACATTTTATCATGATTAGGTTAAAATTGGCATGCTAGATTTAATTTGATTAAATACTTTACATGCTATATGAAATAGATCTATAATTTTATCTGTGTTGTTTTGAGAACACAATTATACTCCCTCCGTCCCATGTCATTGTGAACCATTTTTTCGGGTACAATAATTAAGGAGTATTATTAAGATAATGAAAATGTGTGGTAGAAAATGAAGAGAGAGAATGAGTGGAGTTAATAGTAGGTTGGTTGAATAAATTGTATGGTGGAAAATGAAGAGAGAGAATGAGTGGGTGGGATAGGGTGAATATAAAATAATAAATTTGTTTCCATTTTGGGCAGTTTGCATTCACGTGGGACGGACCAAAATGGAAATAAGTTTGCATTCACGTGGGACGGAGGGAGTATGATATATAACATTATTATGATTAATAATTGATTAATATGATTAATCTTTTACATGGGTTATTAATCTGTTTAATGTGATTGATTAGATTAGTAAATTCTCAAAATTGAAATCAAATTGTTTGTTTATGAAATTTTGTGTAGTCCTATGTTCCTGATTATGTACACATAAGTTTCATGTTACAACCATTCGATGTTTGTTATTGTAGCGATGCGCGGATTTTAGACATCCTCTTTTTTGTTTATCTTTTGAGTCGCCACCTATATTATTTATTTGGAAAACATAGAAAAACCATTTTGAAAGAGATATTGAGTTCGGGGCTTAGGTTATGAAATGGGAAGGTCAAGGAGCACCGATTCCACCCAATCTATAGATCGGTCTTGCTAAAGAAAAGAGAGGTTTTCGAAAAAAGAAAAGGATTTCAAATAAAAAAGAATAAAATAAAGATCCATTTAAAGGGGTTAAATGGAATGTAGGATCGATTGCTTCGAGATCATCCACATGATTTAGGGAGGCTCTAGGCCGATCCTAGATTCTATGTATTTATACCACCCTAACAATCAATTAAAAAGGAAATAGGGGTTACCTTGCGTAAGGTGATTTGGGCAGAGTTTAGACTCAAGTTTAGAATTTAATCTTGACACGGACAGAGCTTCGCCTCAGTCCTTGACTCGGATCTTGATGTTTGTTTATCAACAAGGTTGACAAACAAACTTTGAGGTGATTTTAGGGGTGATTTATAGGAATCTTTCAGGGAGAGAAACCAGTAAATGTAAGGGGGAATATTGGGATTGTGGACCTATGAAATACTGAAAGTCATCCAGTATTTATAGGTGTTAGAGAGGTAGAGAGGTAGAGGTGGAGAGATAAAACACCTTGAGAAGGTTCCAGACTCCAAAATTCATTGGTTGGCCAGATGGATAAAGTTTTATCTCGAAAAGAGGTTGAAACCGACGAGGAGACTGTCATCTGCATGCTGCAGAACACCAATATCTCACGTGAGACACGCTATTCCGGCGGGATATTGCAGTCTGTGGACAATTCTGCCCTTCCCTCGTTATCTCGTATGCAGTTTAGTCCCAAACTAACGATAGTTAGCCAAAACATAACGAAACATGACGAAATGGTGGATTTCCACTTCTTGACTCAAAGCGAGACTTAGAGCGGTATAAATGTGATCCGATGGGTTCAGAATGGGGTGTCTACAGAGCCCCTCGTCGACAAGTCTTATGGAAGAAGTCATGTCGACGATAGAAAAGACATCATTCTGAACATCGGGATGGTCATGCCGCACGGCTTCCTACGTATCTCTATCGGAGAATCAGACCATAACGTAGTTCGACTCCAAAACACGAAAAGGCTGCTTTAGGTATTTTGAAAATAATTTTGAAAACCGAGGAGATTTTGTTTTTGAAAAGGTAAATTCATACTGAGAAATCAAATCAAGACCCAATTCTGAATATACCTGTCTGTCTGAAGATTCGCCTGTTTAGGCTCCGAACTTGCGGGGAAATATGTTAGAAAACAAAGGCTCACCTGTTCGGTCCTTTGAGTCCTATCGGTTTTGTGACGATTCGCCTGTCTGGGCTCCGAATCGGGCTTTTGATTTGACGATCCGCCTGTCTGGGCATTAGATCGGGCTTTTGATTTGACGATCCACCTGTCTGGGCGTTGGACCGGGCTTTTATTTTTTTTATGATTCACCTTTCTGGGCTCTGAATCATGTGGAATGAGTTGATTTCTGGATCAATCATTTTCGGGCGACTGGTGCCGTATCGGGCGATCGTGTGGGTGTCACGTTCGGCTTGTTCAGTGACTTGCGGTGCCGATTTTTCCACGTTTCCTTGCTAGTATGTCACTCCAAGGGTAAATGTGTCAAAATTTTGAATTTTGATGTTGTGTAGATGCTTATTGTCGAGGACAATTTGGTAAAATTTCAGAAGGTATATCTCGCGCGAGATATCATGTCTCGTGCGGGACTTCTACTGTCGGGGCAATATATAACAGCAGCTGCTGTTTAATTTGAAAATACCTCTTTTCAAATTCTCTCCCTAGCTTGAGCCAAGGCAATTTTCCTTTGCAATTTGTTGTGAGTTGCTTGTTGATTCCTTCTCCCAATCAACTCTCAATCCTTCCTCCCTCCACAATCCATGGCTCAAGAAGGAAAAAAATCCAATTTTGGGGAGTTACTTGCTCGGAAAAGATTACCCCCGCGACGACCTCACTTTCGATAGGGACGTGCATATTTCTACCGCCGTTCGTGAAGGTTTGGTAAGAGCTTCTCTCTCAATTTTTGTTTCTTGTATTGCATTGCCTTTGAACCCATGCTTTTCGAATTCAAACTTCGTCAATGGCAGTTTTTCTTTGGTTTTTGCTTAGAACTTGGTTCCACCTTGAATGCTTCGTTTTTTGTTGAATTTGTTGAATACTTGTTGTTGCGTTGTGTGCGTATGAGTCCCCTACATATCATGGATTGTAGGAGGGGTTGATTCGGGTAGTCAAATGCATCTTTGGGCATGCTTTTCTTGTACGCATGCCAAGTGTTAGATGAAATGCCTCAATGAAAATTTTTCTTCTATTTCTTTAAGTTCTTGCCATAGGAGGTTGTCTAACATTGTTCTTTTGCTTTTCCTCTGTTTTGCAGTCATACAGGCCGACGAAGTGGAAGTCCGAATTTGGCTCGAGCTTTGTGGGACAAGATCAAGGGCCTTAATGGGGTTCGAGCTAGGATGGCTCAAACGGGGCTTTTGACCTTCGTTGATAACCTCCAAGGGACGAGGCGGACTCCCCAAGTTCTTCAGGCAATTCGGGAGAGGTGGTGGGATACTACTCACACCGTGCATCTGCGCTTCGGGGAAGCTACCATGACTCCGACTGATTTTCTGGCTATTACGGGGCTAGAGTTTGTCGGTGAGCCCCTTCCGTAGACTGTGGGTTAAAAGCCTGCAAGCCCAGCCGAGTGGAGACGGCTGATTGGTTTTGACCCTAACAAGGTTAAGGGGTTTGCTGCTGAGTTGTCACCTCTCCGGGCTCAGCTTGAGGCTTATGCGCTTAAGCCAAATGCTGATACAGATCGGTTGGTGCGGGGCGCCCTTTGGTACATTCTGTCGGAGACTATTTTTGCGAACCACTCTTCTACAGCCCGTCTCTCTCTTTTAGGTTTGTTAGTTGATCTGGATGATGTGAGGACTTATGATTGGGGCTCAGCGAGGCTAGCCTTCTGGTATCACGCCATGGACGAGGCGTGTAGGCACACCAGGGATTCCCTATCAGGGTATTCTTACGCTTGGGAAGTATGATCTTGATTCTGTTTCGGTCCTTTATCCGTATTCTTTGTCTGTATTTCGTACTGAATCTGTCTTGTTTTCTGTTACAGATATGGGGCTACGTTGTCTTTGGTTTGTACAAGTTTCATTTGGATAGCCGGGACCCTCTGTTTCCGGATATCAGGAGGTGGAGCCACCCCAATCGGAGTGTTGATGAGGAGGAGAATCAGGAGTGGACCCTGACGGTTGTAGAGGCATGGGCCATGTTGGATGCCTTTGAATATGAGTGGTTGGGCCTTTACCCATGGACCTTGGTTAAACGGGAGGTTCACCGTGCTTGGGATGCCACTGCGATGCAGAGGGTGTTGGCATCTCTGGAGGGGGATACCATGTATCTGGGCGAGCGAGTCTTTCATCAGAACAGCAAAGGTACACTGCCATATAGGGTGCCAGCGAATCCGCCGAGGGCGACGTACCCCACCCACTTCATTCTAGATGATGATTATGCCGCTCTTGTGGAGGGTTGTGCGGCTACGAATCGTGTTGTTCGAGGAGCCTCCTATGCGGAGTTCTTGCCTCGACTGATGGGTCCCCTTTCGGTGGGTGCTAGGTGATCGCTTGCTCATGGTTCCGCCTCTGCCTCAGGTTCGTCAGCCCCTAGCACTTCTTCCCAGTATGCCGGTTCTCTGCCCTTCGTGCCAGATTTTGGTCCTCTGACCTACACGTATATGATGGGGAGCATGCCGATGAGGGCCACATCCTGACTCCGGATCATATTCCCGAGGGTTACCGCCTTCCGCCTGATGTCTCTTTGGTATGTTTCTGTTCATACTATTTTCACGTATTCGTCCACATAAGTGTATATGTCCGACTTCATCTGAGCATCTCTTTCTTTTGTTGTCAGATCACTATGTCCGCGGCTGATTACAACCGTGGGGTGAGCAAGATGGCAGGATTGATGGCCTTGGTGTCGGACCTGTTTGAGAGGCTGTTCCAGAAGGCATCTTTGGCGGCTTCGACGGTGGCCTCTGCGGTGACTCTGACTTGTGGAGCTAAGAGGTCGAGGAGGGACGGTAGCCCCAATGGTGGTGAAGGCGGAGGTGCCGGCGGCTCGAGTGACCGGATGGCTTGATCCTATTTTCTCCCCATTTGTTTTCTGATGAGTTGTAAATATTGGCCGTGTGGGCCCAGACAATTTTTCTTTTTCTTTGGTACCTGTTAGCACATAGATGGCACAAAAACATGGTTTTCTTAATTCCTAGTCCTAGGTCTAATTAGTTAGTTTTTTAACTTTCTCGACTTTTCGTGGTTGGAAATGAAATGGCCACCTAGGCCACAATTTTGAGCTTGAATTTGGTGTTGCACTGCATGTTGGGAACTTTACGTGCAGGTTTTCGAGATTTGCTTCGTCAAGTCGGGGCTAGATTGTTTATTTGTGCAGAACTATTGCTGTTTTTCCGTGGCGATGTATCGCGCGGGCCAAGGCATCTCGCGCGAGACACGCTACCCAGGCAGAATCCTCTTCCTTCTTCGAACAGGATTTTGTCAATTTTCCCTATAAAAACACCCTGTAGTCCGGCCAGATAACTCATCCTAGCCTTTCAAACTCTAGAGATATTCTGTTAGGGTGGAGTTCTTGTCTTCTTTTTCAACCTTGTGATCCATGGCTTCCAAGGAGATCGCCCCAACGTCCATGATTGTTGATGATTTTTCTTTACCGTCTGAAGTGGTTGAATCCTTCAAGCAAGCATCAAGAGATTTTGTGAGGTCGTTTTGCAACCGATCTCATAATAGGTTCATAGCAGAATTCGGATTCAGGATCCTCTTCACCTTGAAGAACCTCCAGCCGGATTGGAATCTTTTGCCGGGTGCTGCTCGATTTTGAGATCCCTCTGTTCATCTCTTCAATTTTTCTCTTAATGAGATGGTGCCTACTGTTGAGGAATTTGCTATTATCTTGGATATGCCCTTGACTGGTGAGATTGCTGTTCTTAAATATAATAGGAATCATTCAGAGGCTTTGAATGAATTGCTAGGGATCTCCCTTGATACTTGCTATGAGTTGGTTCGCCGCAGGTGGGTAGATTGTTCTTCTTTCCCCAAGCGATTCAGCGGAGATTCAGATGATGACGCCTTTCATGTTTACAAACGGAACTTTCTGGCCCTTTATCTTTTCGGAGATGTTTTGTTCACATGCAGGGATGGCTTGGTTGACTCCCAATTGGTGGAAATTGTTCTGCAGGCTAGGAAACGTTCCAGGAACATCATTCCGCTAATTTTGGGTGAAACCCTACATGGTCTTGATGAGTTGCATAAGACCGGTGCCATGACTCAAGGGAGTCCTCTTTTGTTGACTATTTGGCTTAGGGAGCATCTCAAATTGGTAGGTCCCCCGTTGAAATATTCCCCGTTCACATATCATATGCGAAAGTTGCTGATCAAGGATCTCTTGGTGGATGAGTGGGCTGAGCTGATTGCGAAGACTGTAACTGCTGATATCCTTTGGTGTCCACCTTATTGGAGATTGAACAAGTATGTTGCCAATACCAAGGGTTTTGACAGGGTTGTTCTCCCGAGTTTGCGAGATTCCTCCTTTTATTTTCCCAAGCGGGTGCTCCGTCAGTTTGGTCAGCAGCTGGACACTTATCTTTTCGAAGGGGCCTCTCGTGGTGTGTCTTATATTGGTGTAGAGTTTGCATAGGTGCTAGATCAAGCATGGGGTGAGGGAATTAGTCGGGACCGCTGGTCGAACCTTCGGAATTTTGATGCAAGCATCTTCTTATCTGACAAGTATTTGGATTGGTTCCTTCATACCGGTCACCCTAGTGTGGAGAAAATTGATGATCTGCAGCTTTCACTGTTAGGGGATTCTTTCGTAGCTAGCAGTATCTTACGAAGGAGCGAGGCTCAGTCTGATCCTGCTAATGTACGGACCGATCCAACCCAGGATTTTCTTGATGGGGATTGGTACGAGAGGCGAGGCAAAGGGATGCCTGAAAAGACACAAGCTTTAGATAGGCCCAATGTCTTCAAGAGGCTTTCGGAGTCCGTCTTTACTCGTCTCGAGGGATGTTCTGCTTCGAAGGGCCCAAAGCGCAAGAAGGATCGCGAAGACGGTGGTGATCATGTCCGCCGGCCTACCAAGTTAATGAAAGGCTAGATCTTAGGGAGTACCAAGAGGTTGCTTTGATAGATCAATAGTTTTGTTTTATTAGTATTTTTTTCAAGTTCGTTAGCTTAGCAAATTAGTCGTTGTGGTTAGGATTTTCCTTTTGCCATTAATAAAATGCATTTGATTAATAAAAGGACAAAATTAGATTTATTTATTTGATTAGACCGAACCCGAAAATTTGCCTACGTTCCTCTTTTACATCAATTAAATAAGAGGCTCAGGTCTAACGTAGTTCATTTTTGAGAGAAAAAGGACAAAATACGGTTTCAGGCCGAGGGGTAATCTCGCGCGAGACAAGGCCTCCTTATTTTTTTTTTTTTTTTTTTTTTTTTATATGCACACCCTTTCTTTTGCCTAGAATGCCCTTTCGGGTTTTCAATCTAGCGGGCTTCTTTTCTTGTGCAAGCTCTAATTTTTGCCTAGGCCGTCCCCTTCGGGATTTTCAACTTAACGAGCGTTTTTCTTTTAAGAGGCCAAGTCACGCGAAGTATTTCTTGAGTTTGTCCATGTTGACTGGCTTCGGTAGCTGATCTCCGTCTAAGTCCACCAGCTGAAGGGCTCCCCCAGAGAATATCTTCTTTACGATGTAGGGCCCTATCCGTCTTGGTCCTCACTTGCCTAGCGGGTTGAAATGTCCAGGATGATGCTCGTGGAGAACTAGGTCGCCCACTCTGATATTCCTTGTCTTGACCTTTTTGTTGAATGCTCTTGCCATTCTTCTTTGGTAAGCTTGAGTGTGTTCGGCTGCTTTCAGCCTCCTTTCGTCTAGCAAGGCTAACTCTTCGTATCTGCTTTCTAGCCAGTCAACTTCGTTCACTTGATTTTCTAGAAGAACCCTTAGTGATGGTATTTCCAGTTCTATTGGCAAGACAGCCTCCATTCTGAAGGTGAGGGCATAGGGAGTCTCTCCTGTAGCTGTTCGGACTGATGTGCGATATCCCCACAGTGCGAAGGGTAACTTGTCGGGCCAGTCTTTTCCGGTGATTGCCATTTTTCTGATGATGGTCTCGATTGTCTTATTTGCGGCTTCAACTGCTCCATTCGTCTGAGGCATGTAAGGAGATGACTTGTGTCTTGTGATTTTGTACTCGGTTAGGAGGCGATCGGTTTCCTTCTCAAAGTGCGAGCCATTATCGGATATCATCTCTTGCGGGACCCCGTATCGGCAGATGATGTTGTGTTTGATGAATTCTGCAACCTTTCTGGCATTCAAAACTTTGTAGGAGGCGGCTTCGACCCATTTAGTGAAATAGTCGATGGCTACTAGGACGAAGCAGTGCCCATTGGCTCCTGTAGGTGTGACCTTTCCAATCACATCTATTCCCCATGTCGAGAACGGCCAAGGAGAAGTCATAGGGTACAGTAAGGAAGGCGGTGCGTGCTGAAGGTTGGCGTGTATCTGACACTTATGGCATTTATTGACCGTTCTGGTACAGTCGGCTTCCATGGTTAGCCAAAAGTACCTTTGTCGAATGATCTTTTGGCGAGCATGTTTTCGCTCATGTGGGTTCCACATATGCCTTGATGAACATGGTCCATTATTTCTCGGGCCTCTTCTTCGGTGGCACAAAGGAGGTTTCCTTGGAAGTGCTTCTTGAATAGACGGCCAACAATGATGGAGTAATTAGCGGCCAGCCTCTTAAGGGCGATCTGAGTCTTCTGGTCTGTCTCAGGTGGGATGGTTCCATCTAGGATGAAATGCCAAATATCATGGTACCACGGTTTCTCTTCGGAGTCCTCGACAGTGGCACATTCGGATAACCATTTGTCTTTGCAGTCATGGAGATCTATAACGGCACGGTAGGCAGGAGTTGAACGCCGTGTTATTTTGAAAGGTTTGACTGCCTTTCCTTTAGGGATTTCGACCAAGGAAGCGAGTGTAGCCAATGCGTCTGCAAACCAATTTTTGTCTCTGGGAAGATAGTGGAATGAGACATCCTGAAATTGTTGCGCCAACTCTTGGAGGTGGGCACTGTATCTTTGAAGGGTTGGATCTTGGATCCTCCACTTCTTCAGTGTTCGATTGATGATTAACTCGGGAGTCCCCCAAATACCTCGAGTTTGGTCAAGTTGCATTCTAGGGCTGCCTCAAGCCCCGCTTCTCTGAAAAGCCTCGTATTCACGCGGTGTTGTTGGTGGTGTCAAAGTCAAGACGTATTGCTAGTGGAGTATAGATGTCGTCAGGGTCAACCAATAACATTCCAATGCCGAACCCTCTCTTGTTGGCTGCGCCATCGAAAAATAATTGCCACTTATTTTCATCTTCTATACTCATGATGTCTTCATCGAGGAATGCAGGTCTTCCCCTTCGCCGTCACAAGGAAATTCGGCCAAGCTGATCTGCGAATACACTCCCCTGACGGATTTACAGGTGACGTAAAGTGATATCATATCCCGCGAGCATGAAGTACCATTTGGCCAGTCTCGAAGACAAATTTGATTTGTCTAGGATATACTTCAAAGGATCCATTCATTCAATGAGATGAACCGGGAAGGCTTCCATATAGTGCTTTAGCCTTTGTGATACCAAGCAAGAAACGGCAGCAAGATTTATCGAGTGGAGAGTAGTTGATTTTGCTGCCTTGGAATCTGCGACTGACAAAGTAGATGGCATTCTCTGTGTGTGAGGCAGGCTATTCTTGAGCGAGCATAGCCCCTAGCGCGTTGTCAGTAACCGTGAGGTATAGCTTTAAGGGCTTTTCCTTGTGTGGTGGAACCAGGATGGGTGGGGAAGTTAAGTAATGCTTAACTTCCTCGAATGCTTCTTGACATTCCTCGGTCCACTCTTGAGGTGCATTTTCCTTGAGGAGCTTGAATATAGGATCGCACATGGTGCTCAGTTGATTGATGAATCGACTGATATATTGGATTCTGCCCATGAATCCCTTTACTTCTTTCTGCGTTCTGGGTGGAGGCATGTCTATGATGGCTTTTATCTTGGCGAGTGCGCTTCTATGCCACGCTACGATGACCATGTACCCTAAGACTTTCCCTTTGACTACTCCGAATGAGCATTTGGCGGGGTTGAGCCTCATCTTGTGTTGTCTCGGTCGATTGAAGAATTTTTGAGATCTCACGAAGTCTTTGACCATCTGTCCCCTTTGAGTGGACAATCATGTCGTCCACATAAACCTCTATTTCTTTGTGGATCATGTCATGGAATAGTGTCATGACTGCCCTTTGGTATGTAGCCCCAGCGTTCTTGAGACCAAACGGCATGGCCGTGTAGCGAATGTCCCCAGGTGTGGTGAATCTTTGTTTTGTGCGATCCTCCTCTGCCATGAGGATTTGGTTATACCTGCGAAGCCATCGACGAATGAGCGGACTTCGTATGCGGGCGTGGCGTCGACCAACATGTCTATGTTTGGTAGCGGGAAGTCATCTTTAGGGGATGCCTTGTTCAAGTCTACGAAATCGACACGGACTCGTATTTTCCCGTTCGACTTGGCTACTTGTACGTGTTTGCTAGCCATTCCGGATACTCGATCACTTTGATAAACCCCACGTTCAAGAGTTTCATGATTTCCTCTTTTACTTGCATTGACCATTAGGTCTTGATTCTGCGTAGTTTGTTTGAATGGCTTGGCGTTGGGTAGCGATGGTATCTTGTGTTCTACAATCGGCATTTATCCCGGGCATATCTTTGTAGGACCAAGCGAAGACATCGACATATTCTAGAGGAGGCTGAGTGAAGGTTTCTCTATCTTCCCCCTTGAAGAAGGCTGCCGATCTTTGTTTCTCTGGGGTCTTGTTGTCCCGAGATGTAACCGTTTGCATTTCCTCGTTGTCAAACGTGGCCATTCTTTCCCTGAACGGACCTACTTGATTTGCTAATTCTTTTAAAATTTGTTCGTTTTCTTGATCTATCTCATCGTATGATTCATTATTAACGTGTTCGTTATATTGATTATTATTAGTTAATTCATCATTTACGATGTTTTATTAATCTCGGGGTACTCGGAAAGATCAAAGTTTTCATTAAGGAAGTAAGGGAATACATGTTCGTCCACCGCCTCGATTTCCTCTTGAGTGAGTTCAGCAGAGGTGGAGCCTTATTCTAATGTGAAAGGATTACGGGGCCTATCTTCCTGGGAGGATGGGGAGTGCAACCAAGCTCTTTGATCATGAAGTCTTCATCAACAATTGGTCCTCCGGTGACGTGCCAGTTAAGAATTGGCTCATCACATTTCTGTATTAGCCTTGTGTAATCGATAGTTGGAGCGTCCCCCTTGGAGATTGCATGAATCATTTGTCTTCTAAGCCGGTCTTCAAGCGCATGTCGCAGCATGTCTTCTCCCAACACAAAGTCCCATTCGCTTGTCATTTCTGCCTTCGTGCCCCACAAATCTTTAGGGATTAGCGGGACGGGTTCTGTTTCATCTGGTGAAGCATCGCAGTCGCTGAATATTTCAAATCCCGGTTAGCGCTTTCCTTTATCATCAGTCCATGGTTCTGAAAAGATAAAGTAGGGAATGTTTTCCCCTTCCCGGACGAAGTAGCCATTGAGTGTCTTTCGGTATGGCTCGAGGTTAAGATTTTTGACCTTTGGGTCATTGTGGCCTTTGTATGCGGTTCCTTCCCACTTGATCTGAGTGAAGTCCCACTCTTCTTCGTCATCGTGGATGGAAATGATGTATCCTAGGCCATGCTTCGTGTGTGGTGAGGGAATCTGTGGTGGTTCCGTTACACCTTGCAAGTGTTTTCCAAGTCCCAAGCCAGGGAAGTATCCTTTTGCTTGCATCATTCTCCAAATAGGAAGGTTTCCAAAAAATCGAAGTGCCTTGGAGTAATCATTTTCGTTGCAAGTTTCTATGACATTCACTGAGCTTTCTTTCTCGATCTCAAAGCCACTGAACAGGAAATCAGAAGTGCTATGTTGTACCTCGAGGATAGGTCTAGCAGTAACCATTTCTCCGTGTATGGTGACTATTGTATCGTTGTGTCTGAACTTGATACATTGGTGTAAGGAGGAAGGTACACCCCCTATGCCGTGTAGCCAAGGGTGGCCAAGCAGCAAGTTGAAGGATGCCGGGATGACGATGACTTGAAATTCATTGCTCATGGTGACTTGTCCCATTTCTACAGGTATTACAACTGACCCCAAAGTGGTTCTAGCAGTACAATCGTACCCCCTTATAGCATGCCCAGATGGCTTAAGGTCTTTGTGGGTGAGGCCTAATGATGATAAGGCTTTCTTCAGAAGGACATTGATTGCAGAACCATTGTCGACCAAAATGCGTGGCATTCGGTATCCATTCACCTTAGCAGTTATGTAGAGGGCCTCATGATGATTGTTCCCATAGGATGGGAGGTCCAAGTCAGTGAAAGTGATGACGTTGCCAAATTGTACTTGACCGATCATTTGAGTAAGCTCCTCGGGTGTTGCTTCTGAGGAAATAGTCATTTGAGCCAATGCCTTTTTCAACATATCACGATGCTTGTGAGAAGCCCCTATGAGATCCCAAACCGAGATGTTTGCTTGTGTCTTCTTTAGCTTAGTTAAGAGAGGTTCGTCTGGTTCGCTTGATGATGAAGCTTTTGCTTGTTTAGGAGGATTTTCATCCCTTGGATCTTTGTTGATGATCACACGACCGGATCGTGTGAGGAGATTGACTGTTTTAGATCCTTTTTCCTTTTGTTTCTAGATTTTCTCCCCAAGACATCATATAACAGAAAGAAGATTTATTAAATTCAAAAGGGCTCTCGTCCACAGTTGTGGCCAGACGAGTAGGGTCCTTGAAGCTACTTTATACTTCTATCAAATTGACTTCATTGTTTGGTAAAGGATTAGAAACAACATTAGGTAGCCCTATCTCTTTATCGTCAAACAAATCTTGGATGACGTCTTTCAAGTGGAAACATGAGTTGGTGTCGTGGCCGGTGAGGTTTTGGTACTTGCAGAAGAGATGATGAGCATGATTGGCAGGAAGGTCTTTCTTTGGAGGTCCACTTTCTCTTGGTTTGATTTTTCCGTTCTTGACGAAGTACCTTGAAGAGTTCTTCTTGGAGTGATCCTTCAAGCTTGTCATAATGTCTATCCCTTTTCTTCTTTTGTGGTGGAGGGACCACAGAGTACTTACCATTTCTGGGATGATTGAAGACAATAGCATTAACAGAAGTGTCCTTGGGGTTGGAAGAGGAAGAGGAAGAGGAACTTTTGTTGTAACGGAACCCACTTTCTTTCTTGGCTTCCCTTTTCTGTTTGATGAGGTCATCTAACCGTATGCCCGACTTGTGGAGTTCGGCGAAGCTAGGAAAGTAGTTGCGGCTAAGTTTGTCTTGATATTCCTCTCAAGACATTGTATGAGGATGTGGATTTGTTCGTCTAGGCTGGTCCAATCAACGATTTCAGTCAGTTTGGCCCTCCACCTTTTGACAAAATCTGTGAAAGATTCATTCGGAAGCTGCTTGGTTTGTTCGAGATCCCTTCAAGTGGTGCGGTAAGTGGAGTTGTCCTCATATTGCTTTTGGAAAGTACAACTAGCGAGTGGCCAATCGAGTCTTGTAGAGAGTGGAAGAGTCATGTACCAATCCCTAGCGGCACCATCGAGAGTTTGTGGAAAGCATTGGGCTAACAAGTTGTCATCAACACCCATAGGTAGCATGGCCCAAGAGTAGGTCTCCAAATGTGATTTGGGACAGGTGGTACCATTGAATTTTGCAATGTCAGGCGTTTTGTACTTTCTAGGAAGCTTGGACATGGATTGACAAAGGGTGTCATAATCAATAGAGAGCAAGGCCCCCTTACTCACATTGAGGGATGAAAGCTTCTTTTCTAACATGGCCATGGTGAGGGGTTCATTCTTGCTTTCCCCTTTTCTTTCTTTCTTGGATGTGTAGCTCTCGTTGTCAGAGGAGGAAGATGACGAGCTAGACTCATACTTCTTTTTCTTGCTTTTGCTTTGGCGGAGACCATTGGCCTTTTTGGTGTATGATTCCTCTTCTTCGGAGGAAGAATCATTTTTCTTCTTCTTTTCTTTGTTGGCTAGTGCTGCCCTAAGCTCTTGGATTTCTTCCACAAGAGTGTGGATTTGGGTAGCTTGCACTTCTAGGCGATCATTGGCTTCTTCCAGAAGTTTGTGGTTGTTTTCGAACAAAGTTTCATTACCCGAAATATCGTCGATGCTGGACATTGTGTTGGGAGTCTTGAAGTTGAGTAGCTTCAGAAAACTGACAGAAGAGATGCAGAGATGACGTCAGGATCATATCTAGCCCCAACGAGTTGGAAGCAGGCTTAAACGGTTCAGGCTCAATTACCGCAAACAGAGGCATTATCTCGCGCGAGATATGTTGTCCCGCACGAGACAATCACATGAAAAGTCGATTTTTATTAGACCTAATTTTTGGTCGGAACGGAGAATCCATTTTGAGCGGTTTCTAAGGCCTTTATCAGAACCTAACGACTAAGCAATCAATCCAATTTTTGTAAAACAAAGCCATGTAAGATTGTTTTTGAAGGATGTTATTCTTTTCTTTTTAAAGGGATATTCGAAAGGGTCATTCCGATGGGACTTTTCCGAAGGGACTTTTCCGAAGGGACTTATCCGAAGGGACTTTTTCGAGTCCTTCTTTATTGTCAATTATACTTGGCTTTATTTTGGTCAAAAACAAGAAAAGATCACCAAGTCAAACCGACCGGTCACAAAGTGATCCTAAAAAGACAATCTACATGAAAATGTGGCGATGCAGGGCTGGAAGGCTAGGCTCTCCGCAATATGACAATCTAGGTGGATTGAATACGCGGAGTGGAATGATCCAACTTCGGAGAGACCGACGACTAGGTGGTTACCGTCATCCGTCTTTAGTGTGGGTCCCGGGTTTATAGAGGGTATGCAGTGCAATGACAGATATATCATGAGTGCGTGTGTGTGATAGTCAATCTAGGTGACAGATAAAAAATAGAGATTTTTTTTGAAAACAAAAAGAAAACAAATAGTGGCTGCACCAAGTTGTTGCCTACGTTTCTCCTAATTTAGGAAGACTCAGGCTGTCGTAGTTCCAAATAATGAGAGAGAGAGAGAGATGAATAAATTAATTACAACTCCTGAATCCCCAATGGACCGGACTTTAATAAAATAAAACCCAATCACATGCAGTTTATAAATAACAATCAATTATTTAACTAAAATGAGGATTCGAGTTCGACATCTTAAGGGAGGCCTTAAGATGAGGGAACTCTGCAGATAATGAATTCTGGGATCCCCCTTGCGTATTCGACTCTCGTCTTGGACTGTGAGATGAACAGGGAAAATCAGAAGACACCAGATTGCCGAAGCGATATCTCACACGGGATAAGATGTCTCGTGCGAGATATGCCTGATCTGGAGCAAAAAAAACGAATTTTATATATTTTTTTATAAACCTCTCTTTTAATTTTGACGCAAGTTTAAGCCTCTTAATTTTATTGTCCCCAGTGGAGTCGCCACTGTAGCGATGCGCGGATTTTAAACATCCCCTTTTTGTTTATCTTTTGAGTTGCCACCTATATTATTCGTTTTGAAAACATAGAAAAACCATTTTGAAAGAGATTTTGGATTCGGGGCTTAGGTTATGGAATGGAAAGGTCAAGGAGCAGCCATTCCACCCAATCCGGAGATCGGTCTTGCTAAAGAAAAGAGAGGTTTTCAAAAAAAAGAAGAGGATTTCAAATAGAAAAGAATAAAATAAAGATCCATTTAACGGGATTAAACGGAATGTAGGATCGATTGCTTCGAGACCATCCCCATGATTTAGGGAGGCTCTAGGCCGATCCTAGATTCTATGTATTTATACCACTCTAACAATCAATTAGAAAGGAAATAGGGGTTACCTTGCGTGAGGTGATTCGGGCAGAGTTTTGACTCAAGTTTAGAATCGAATCTTGACACGAACAGAGCTTCGCCTCAGTCCTTGACTCGGATCTTGATGTTTGTTTATCAACGAGGTTGATAAACAAACTTTGAGGTGATTTTAGGGGTGATTTACAGGAATCTTTCTGGGAGAGAAACCAGTAAATGTAGGGGGATTTTTGGGATTGTGGACCTCTGAAGTACTGAAAGTCATCCAGTATTTATAGGTGTTGACCTTGAGAAGGTTCCAGACTCCAAAATTTATTGGTTGGCTGGATGGATGAAGTTTTATCCCGAAGAGAGGTTGAAAACGACGAGGAAACTACCATCTGCATTCTGCAGAACACCATTATCTCGCGCGAGACACGCCATTCCGCGTGTGATATTGCAGTCTGTGGACAATTCTACCCTTCCCTCGTTATCTCGTATGCAGTTTAGTCCCAAACTAACGGTGGTTAGTCAAAACTTAACGAAACATGATGAAATGGTGGATTTCTACTCCTTGACTCAAAGCAAGACTTAGAGTGGTATAAATGTAATCCGATGGGTTCAGAATGGGGTGTCTACAGATGCTAATACTGAACACAGATTATGTCGACATTTCTGGGCTGCCCGATAAATTTACCGGTGTTGAGGGGAGCGTCTTTGCGTGGGACGCATTTGCTCTGTGCGCAATTGCCACTTTGTTCACATTTACATCCCTGGGTATGTGCCATCACAGTGTACTGGACCTGGTGAGGCAGTGCCGGAACAGGGGAGACATCGTGCCTTTGGTCCGGGGCGAGACGTTCCTGGGCATATGTCGGATGGCAACTGGCAGCCGACACATGTGGGGAGGGAGTCCCGCTATGCTCACTATGTGGTTGAGGGAGAGATTGCAGATGATGCCCGAGGTGCCAGTGTCTTGTGACGCTTGGTCCTTTTCTCGACGTCCTCTGGTGATAGGGGGCGATCAGGCTGAACTGGAGCTCTGGATGGCTAGACTCCGCACACATCACTTGCGATGGTGGGTTCCTCAAATGAAGCTACAGACTTGTCGAACTGCTCAGGAAGGTCATTTGGTTGTCAGAGTACCGGGGTTATCCCAGACTGCTTTCTACATTCCATCCTTGGTTCTGCGACAGTACGGGCTGGAGCAGGTGCCATTGACGGGTTTGGTTCATGCTGCTACCTTCGAGGTGGGATCTCTAGACTTCTCCATTCCGCTTTCGATTTCCATGCTATCAAGAAAATAAGGCTATCCAGTTGTTGGAATCCCGTAATGAATCGTATAGCCCTTTTGATGATGTCCGAATGCTTCCTTATTGGATTGAGCTTTCTTCGGTGTGCACCCAAAAGGTGATGGAAGATCCTTCGACGCTATTGCTTCTCACACGGCTGTGGCAATACACGTCCTTTCCTGCCAGGGTTCTCTTTCACCGGAGAGGGGGCATTATTCTCTCTACGCAGTATCTGAACTGGTACGAAGAGTTTATGAGGGAGACACATATGTCCATCTTGTGGAGGCAAAGGGAGCTGTTGGGTGTTTATTACCCTGACGACTCGACTTTGAGGAGGGCCAAAGCGGGAGCTAACCCTCGGAATCGTACTGAGGACGACATGGCTGACTACGAGGCCAATGCTAGTCGGGTGGCCGATCAAAGCACGGTCATGATGACTCGAAGGGAGGCAACTCAGGATAGAGCTAGAGAAAGGGCTACGCTGGCAGCTGCTGGTTTGACCGAGGCATCGGGAAGGGTCCCTGAGCCAGGTAGAAGGACTACGGGAATATTCCCTGTGAAGGTGAAGAATACTCGCCGCGGAAAAGGGAAGGAGAAGAAGGATGAAGGACCAAGTACCGGGGACTAGGTTGACCTTGCTGTCTGGAGTATCCACCCACTGTCATTGCAGACACATTAATTGATTAATGTATTATTGTTGTATTGCTAGCGTGTAGCGAGTCAAGAGTTGACCGTGCTTGAACTCATCAAAGATTGTTTTAACCGTAATGAATTTGTAGGTTAATTGAAAAGAGTTTTTCGAAACACAAGCAATTGATGCTTATTTGTTTTTTCTTTTGATTTTTAGACCAAACCAATGATGGATGCCTACGTTCCCCTTTTACAATTGGACTAAGGGGCTCAGGTCACCGTAGTTCGACACTTTAGGTGAATTTGAGAAAAAAACAAAAGACAAAAGAAGTGCGACCCTGTTTTTTACCTGGATCATTATTGGGAATGTATCCAGTTGGGTATTACTCTTTTAGCACTTTCATTTTACTGAGAGGTGGTGTATGGGGAAGGAGAGTTGACTCGTGCTCTTCCTCAAATGAAGTATCTGTGGAGCTTGCTTCCGTTCACGGGGTTAACGAAACGATTCCCGTCCAAATCTGCTAACTTCATGGCTCCTCCGGAGAAGATTCTTTGTACCTAAAACGGGCCTATCCAGGTAGGCTCCCACTTTCCGAGGGGATTGGTCTGCGTAGGAGGCTTTCCTTTAACACCAAGTCACCTTCTCTAATGTCTCGGACCTTGACTTTCTTATCAAACTCTCGGGCCATTCTGCTTTGGTAGGCACAAGTGTGGTCCATGGCTTTCAATCTGCGCTCGTTGAGTAGAGCAAGTTCGCCGTGATGGCTCTGTAGCCATTCAACATTGATCCCGATTTCTAAGAGGACTCAGAGGGATGGAATTTCCAATTCCACGGGTAACATTAGTTCCATTCCGTATGTAAGTGCGAACGGAGTCTCCCCTGTGGCAGTTCTGACTGATGTTCTGTATCCCCAGAGGGCTAGATGTAGCTTTTCGGGCCAGTCTCGACCTCTGAAGGTCATTTTTCTGATTATCATTGCGAGAGTCTTGTTTGCTGCCTCTACTGCACCATTGGTCTGTAGGGAGAAGACTTGTGGCATGTGACTCTGAATTCGGTCAGTAGTTGGTCACAATCTCCTTCGAAGTGGGTCCCATTGTAGGATATGATCTCGTTGGGCACTCTGTATCGGCACATGATGTTCTCTTTGATGAACTCGATCACCTTCTTAGAATTCAATACCTGGTACAATCTGCCTTCTACCCATTTGGTGAAGTAGTCGACTGCGACTAGAATGAACTCGTTACCATTGCTCCCTGGTGGAGTGATTTTGCCGATGACGTCAATTCCCCATGTTGCGAAAGGCCATGGTGTTGTTATGAAATAGAGTTCGTGAGGGGGGATGTGATTGAGGTTGGAGAGCCATTGACATTTGTCGCAGCTTCTGACGAACTAGATGCAGTCTGTTTCCATTGATATCCAATCGTATCCCATACGGAGGATGATCTGTGTCAATGCTCTTGCGTTCATGTGCGGACCGCAGGTTCCGTTGTGAACTTCGTTCATTAGCTCACTGGCTTTTTCTTTATTTACACACCGAAGGAGTGGCCTTTGGTGGCGCTTCTTGTACAACATACCCCCCAGAATGACGAAATGGGATGCCAGGCATTTTAATGCCATCATGTTTTTGGCTTTGATCCCTTCTTTGTATTTTCCATCTTCATTTGTAAAGGAAGCTTCTCCGTTTTGGAGGTACTGGTAGATTTGATTATACCAGTGTTCATTGATCGGTTCATTTTTTATTTCGATCTCACAGCAATAAGCTGGTGTTTCCCGTCTGCCTATTCTGAGGGGTTTTACTGATTTCCCATCGGGAATTTTGACAAGTGAGGCAAGGGTTGCTAGGGCATCTGCGAAGCGGTTCCTGTCTCTTGGCAAATAATGAAAAGAGATGTCCTTGAACTGAGCAATGAGCTCCTCCATGTACGTGTGGTATTTCTGGAGGCCAAAATCTATCGTCTTCCATATGTTGGACACTTGATTGATGATCAATGCTGAGTCTCCGTATACTTCCAGTTCTGAGATGTTGCGCTCGAGAGTGGCTTCTAGACCGGCTGCGCAAGCTTCATACTCTGCAGCATTGTTGGTTGTTTCAAAGTTCAGCTTGATGGCTATGGGAGTGTGCTCATCCTTGGGATCGACAAGGAGCATTCCAATACCATTTCCCTTCTTGTTGGCTGCCCCATCGAAGAAGAGTTGCCAGCGATTTGCGCTGCCAAGTGAAAAGATTTCGTCATCCAAAAACTGCGGATCAGGACCCTTGGGTTCACTGCTTGGGAAGTCTGCCAGCTGATCTGCCATTACTCTGCCCTTTGTTGACTTTCTGACCATGTACTTGATGTCGAACCCAGCCAAGAAGAATGACCACTTAGCTAGTCTCAGTGACATGGATGGCTTGTCAAAGAGATATCGGACGGGGTCCATCTTGGAGACCAGGAGCACTGAATGTGACTGCATGTAGTGTTTCAGTTTCCCGACTACCCATACCAAGGCGGTACAAGTTTTCTCTAATGCTTTGAGTAGTGAGTTCACTTCCTGAAGCTTCCCAGAAACTACGAAGTAGTTTGCATGCTCAACTTTTGAATCTTTGTTCTTGTGCCGAGCCATTGCTCCAATTGACGTGTACATTCTTGTTAAGTACGGGAGGAGTGGCTTGTCTTCATGTATGGCGGGCACGGGATTGGGGATTCACCAAGTATGTCTTGATTTTCTCGAAAGATGGCTAGCACTGGAGTCCCATTTAATGTCGGCATTCTTCTTCATCGGTTTGAACATTGGCTCGCGAGAAGATGTCAACAGGTTGATGAAGCGGCCCGATGTCTTGAAGTCTTCCCATAAAACTTTTCACTTACATCGGTGTAGGCGGATTCATGTCGATTATGGCCTTGATTTTCTTGGGATCGGCTTCGATACCTCTTTCTGTAACCATGTTCCCCAATACTTTGCCTCGCTTGACGCCGAAGGTGCACTTCGCAGGGTTCAATCTCATAGAGTGCCTTCTGAGTCTGTTGAAGAACTTTCTCAGGTCTTTCATGTGCTGCATGTCTGATCCTATGGAGTGGATGATCATGTCGTCGACATATACTTCGATTTCCTTATGGATCATGTCATAAAAGAGGGCTGTTGCAGCCCGCTGGTAAGTAGCCCCAGCGTTCTTCAGACCGAACGGCATGACCGTGTAGCAGTATGTCCCCCACAGAGTGGTGAAAGCAGTCTTGGCTTGATCTTCCTCGGACATTTTGATCTGATTGTGTCCGGCAAACCCATCCACGAAGGACTTTACTTCGAAATTAGCCGTGGTGCGACTAGCATGTCGATATTGGGCAGTGGGAAATCATCTTTAGGGCTGGCCTTATTGGAAATCCACACACCATCTGACCTTTACATTGGCCTTGGTGACCTCACGATGTTGGAGAGCCAGGTCAGGTACTCAATTACTCTGATGAAACCGATGCAGAGCATTTCTCAATTTCTTCTTTCACTTGCAAGGACCACTATGACTTGATCTTGCGCAATTTTTGTTTGACAGGCTTGGATTCTGGATCCAGTGGAATTTTGTGCTCCACGATTGAGGGATCGAGTCCTGGCATGTCCTGATATGACCATGCGAACACGTCAACATACTCCTTGAGGAGGTTTATCAAGGCTTCCTTTTCTGCATTGGCGAAGAAACTGCCTACTTGTGTCTCTTTAGGCTCTTGCACTGACCCCAGGTTCACTTTGGTCATAACCTCTTCGGCAGCTTGGGCCCGATTGTCCTCTTGGTCTACTACACGCTTGAGAACTTCTTTAATGTATTGTTCGTTTAATGTGTCTACTTTTTTATCAAGTGATTCGTTATTAACGTCTTTTAAGTTGTTTGTTAACTTATCAGTTGTTAAAGTGGCAATGAGGGGATACTCAGAAAGGTCAGACTTTTCATTAGATGCGAACGGAAATACATTGTTGGCTATACTATCATAGTCTTCCGGCGTAAGGCCGTTGGACGACTCAGAGGACTGGACTTTAACAAGGACTGACTCAGAGGGTTCGAGATCGGATTTAGGGAGATGTGGGTGCAGGCCCAGCTTGTCTTCCAATTCTGCCTGGCTTGCCCTTGGTCCGGTGAAAGTTACCCAGTTTTTCAGTGGCATTGCTGGATGCTTGATGAGGGTTCGAGGGTCGAGAGGCTTGGCTTCTGCTGTCCCGATCATGGCAATCATGCTGTTTTCGAAGCCCAGGTCAATCAGGTTTGGCACCTCCATGACTTCTTCAAAAAGCCTCTGTAGAGCTGGTCCACTGAGAGCGTCTTCTATGAATTCTGGTTCCTTCTGCTTTGGAGCTACTGTCTCGAATGTGGCCTCGGCGGCTGACCCGAACAGTCTGTTTCCCGTGAAGAGTTTCTCGAGTTGCTCTTCTAAGTCTGGGATTCCTTTGAATGTGTACTCATGCTGAACTGTGGTGAAAATTGGTCCAGGTAGAGCTGTGATGTCGAGGAACACTCCCCTTATCGGATTAGCCTTGAGTACTCTGAAACGCTTGAGGTCCCGTGCTAGCTGTTCCATCTTTTCTGTAGTCTCTGGAATTTGCAAATGACATGAAAGTAAATGACGATCGACGAGCCAAACAGCTCGGAATTGTAAAGTTGCGTAAAAGTAAATGACGATCGACGGATCAAACGATCTGGAATTTGCAAATGACATGAAAGTAAATGACGATCGACGGATCAAACGATTCGGAGTTTGTAAATGATATAAAAGTAACGGAACAGGGGCGAAATGCCGTTTTAACCCGAGATTACTTCTCTTAAGGGAAGAGAAGAGGATCAAGGACTAAAACGTATCGTACCCCGTTAGACGGTGACATCTACATTTCAACAACGTTCGTCCGAAATGGTTGTAGCGACTGGTGCATAAACCGAGACGGAACGAGAGTTTAGGGAAAGGGGCACTACCTATGGCTAGGGTCGGCTCCTTTGGCTCAGTGGGCATATACGGGATACGAAAAGGTGTTTGGAACGGTGTTTCGAGGTGGCGAGGGTTGTATTTGGTTGAAATATGGAGTTTTCACGCAAATCGAGGCGAAACGGGGGCTCGAGAGAGGGTGAAAAGGGTTTAGGCCATGGCTTGAGAGAGAAAGGGAGTAATTTTTGTTTTTTTTTTAAATGTTTGATAGCCCTCTGTATTTATAGGTGAAATTTGCAAAAGAGTCCGGACGGACTTAGGCTGAATTCCAGGGGGTTTTGTGAAACTTTGGAAATTGGAGGGACTTGCAAGCAATTCTGGATTGTCTGCAAAAGAGTCCGGCCGGACTTGGACTGCATACCAGGGGTATTTTAGTCTTTTCACACTGAAATGTGATTGATGTTGACAAGGGAGCTGTGGCATGCGTGCCACATGTCCTGTGACTCACCAGGTTCATGGGATTTCGTGTCATTATCCCCAGTTTTGTCCATTTTTTAAATAACTGTCCGAAAAATGTCCGAAATGCCCCCGGAAAGTGTCGGAAAGTGCGTTTTTCAGGGAAAGCCGTACTTTTACGTGCGACGACGTGTGTTGAGTACGCTTCGTTGTTGGGATGCACGGGGCAGTCCCGGGACGTCTTATTGGCTTGAGAACATGGAGTGTAACGGGTTCTGGTTAACCTGGAGCGGGCCAGTTAACGGATTCCGGTTAACTTCTAACGGATTTTGACGATCCGAATTTGGGTACTTACAGTTAGCCCCTCAGCGACGTCACTTCCGAAGGAAGTGGGGTCGTTGAAAAAAGATAAGGATCCAAATCGGGGGATGCCTTATTTGAAAGACCTGGGCGATCAACTGGCTGGACCCTTAGCGAAAGGATTCCTACGTATCCCGAGCAAAAATCAAGCCGATCGTAGTTCGTAGGTGCAAGGAGCCGCGCGTGGGGACCTTGACCTGAGAGAGACTGTTGTGAGGCGTCTAAACCTGAGATTTCTGAAACCTTCGAGGGCGTGTGTGTAAGTACCCAAATCTGGCTCATGCCTTCCGATTAAGTTTTCCGGCAATTCCCCGGACTTTCCTAAAGTTCAGGAGCAATTTGGGAACTTTCTAGAACCTTCCGAGGGGCGAAGGACTTGCTAGGAATTAAAATTCCACGTAGTCCTTTGCTGGAAAAGCCCTTCTAGAAGGCCACCTTGCATGGTTCTAGAAATAAGCTGAGTCATCTCAGGATAAGACCTCACGGCCTCATTAGTCCTGGGGTTACAGCCGCACGACTTCATTAGCCATTGCTAGAGTGCCTATAAATAGAGGCCTCCTCTACCCATTTTGATAAACAATTTTCAGTAGTGTTACTCTGCCAAAATACCACCACGAAATTCCAGAAAGCTGAGAGTGTCAAAACCACCTCCCTCCTCCTCAAAACCTTCCAAAGTTGGTCCTTCCCTAGGCAAACTTCAAGGAGATAGAGGAACACCACCATTGGTAACCTCTCCTCCCCATTTCCTTGAAAATATACTTGTATTTATGTGATATATTACTCCTTGCTTTACATATTGCTATATATTTGCTTGGTACATGATATATTGTCATTAAAGATCCCATCTTTAGGCATATAAATCATATTACCCCTTTTTTCCTATCACATAGGATCCATGGAAGATCCAACCCAAGGATGAACAATAAGACCTCAAAAGGCTTGTTCTAGGGTGGATCTCTCACATGGTGATGTGAAAAGTAGCATCCTTTGCTCTTAAAATGACATCTTTATATATAAAGTAGCACTCTTTGCATCAAAGTAGCATCCTTCGCAATAAAATAGCATCCTTTGCATTAAAAATGTCATCTTTGCACATAAAATAGCATCCTTTGCACTCAAAATGTCATTTTTATGCATAAAGTAGCATCCTTTGCACCTAAAATTTCATCTTTTTTCATAAAAATGTCATCTTTAGTTTAAACATACATTCCCCATGTCCCTCATGGTTGGATCTCTCTCCTAGGATTGCCAAGTGACCTTCATAAGACAAAAAAAGCCATAGGATGAGTATAAAGATCCAATCTTTATACCCCTCCCTTAGTCCCCCTTGGTACTTGGAGCATCTCTTGGAGCTAATGGTGTAAAGGTCCTATCTTTACATCATTTCCTTCACTTAAAGATGCCATAGACGGATTATCCTTTAGAAAAGGATGAACTTGAGCCCCACATCTCCGATCATCACTTGAGACGAGCATAAAGGCCCCGATAAAGATCCAATCGTCTCAAGATGTAGGATTGATGGGCAATGGTCATTCCTTTCTAAAGAGTCTCATCCTTGGACTATAAAAAAATGGTGTCCCTTTTCCGATCTCATGTGACCCAAGGTCTCATCATGATGATCATAAGTCCAAGATGAGTATGGGACCAAAGTCCCTAACACATCAAAAATCCAAGGAATCCCGAGCGATAACCAACTCATGGTTTATACGTCCGGAAGATCACTTGGAACATTCCCTCCTTTTTCAAAGAACACATCCCACACACGAAAACACTAAGGCAATCATGAAAATCGGATCTTGGAAGACTTGCTTCGGCAAGGCTCTTTGGGTGAACGACAATCCGTTCTTCCCAAAGGGTAACTTAACCTCCGGACCCAAATCCTTTTTTTCAAAGTTTTGAGGAAATCAAAATGGCGTGGCGACTCCGTTTTTCAAATTAAACTGGACGTTTCCAAACCGATGTGAGGCGGTGATCCCCTTACACAAGAAAGCGGTTCAACATCTAAAAACAAAAAGCCGCGATCTTGGGCACCACATTCACAGTTTGGCGACTCCGCTGGGGACTAAACCAAAGGAGAATGCTTTCATTTTCAAAATAAAAAAATGATACCCGGTATATAGGTGGAAACAATTAACCTTCCTGTATCGCTTCCTAACCCGAGGCTTGGGATAAATTGTGGTCTAACAATCCCACGTACCGGTATCTCTTTTCGAAAAAAAGAAGGAAAGCTTTTTCCGAGTGGGTTAGCCTTCCGCCGCGGATCCGACCTTCACGATTGCCTTACTTTTTTGCATTGCATTGCATGCATCATTTGGTTTTTGAGAATTGTGCATATTCTGAAACTGAACTGGAAGCTTGCTGGAAGCTGAAAAGGTGCCAAAAGGGCCGAGAAAACAGCCTGCGGATCAAAGAAAATGGAACCTGGAAAGTTGCTTGATGCAGCCGTACGGCTTAATCCTCCCTGGATTCTGACCGAGCGGCTTCATTGGCAATTTCACCAGGACAAAAATTGAGGTTAATCTGGTAGCCTTGGCAGCTTAGGGTTATTCAGTTCCAAGACTGACCAGGGCTCCCAGAAAATTTACGTGCTTATTTACTGTATTTCCCCCGTCCCGAAAAATCATTCCTTTAAAACACATTTCTGAAAATTTTTGTTTTAACTCAAAAAGGAATATTTTAGGAGGCCGCACACTACGCGCACCTTATATATCTTGTACACTTTTGCACGCACGTCCCTTTAACCCGGGGTGGTTGTTTAGCTGCAGTCACAGATAGTATTACGATGCTCTCGGGCGCGCACGGAATCATCCCAAACTCCCCATGGCAGCCAGTGTCGACCAATGCACAGTCCGTGTCACACATTTTAAAACCGTGACTTTTGGTTGGTTTTTGGTCTAGTCCGTGTCATATAGCCCAGTTGCATACCCCCGTAAAGGTCAAACCTTAGCCCCTGTCGAGAGTCAAGATCTTTCGCGGAAGCGGAGCTCTGCCAAAATTTTGACAAGGAAAAATTGGCAAGATCTTGACCCCGACATTGACTTTGACTTTGACCCACACACGATACGTAAAGGTCAAACCTTAGCCAATGTCGAAAGTCAATATACTTCGCTCAAGAGAAACTCTGCCGAAATTCCGACAAGGAAAAATTGGCAGAATCTTGACTCCGGAATTGACTTTGACTTTGACCCGTACGGGATGCGTAAGAGTCGAGACTGAGTCTGTGCCAAAAATCCAAAGATCTTTCGCGCAAGTGGAGCTCTGCCGAAATTCCGACGAGGAAAAATTGGCAAGATCTTGACCCGGCATTGACTTCGACTTTGACTCACGCCCAGCGTATGCAACAAAATTCAAAGTGACACTGAGTCATTCGGCTTTTACCGCCCGACCCATGCCTATTATCTTCTTGGACATTGCCAAAAGTCAAAATGCCAATCGCGCAAGCGAAACTCTGCCAAAAATCCGTTAAGGCTTAAAGGTGAGACTTTCCCGGCATTGCCTTGACTATAATTCGCATCGCGCGTGCGTTGAAAGTTCCTATGACCCACTAGACCCATTGGGAGCGTTCTTTTCTCTCGGTCGGTGGGATCCGCGTGCCCTACAGGACCCTCGCCCGGGGCTGTCCACCCTGATAGGTCGAAATACAGGTGGAATACGAGGGGCTTATAGACGTAGTGACGGAACCCACTGATCTAGGATCTAGATTAGTTGCGAAAAAGAAGGGCAATTCCCCTTCTCCAACCAAATAGAAATAATTAAAAGATACTGTTTTAAGTAAACTTGAACGATTAATGGAATCATAATTGCATGGTCGTATTTCTGCAAATCCTTAATCGCGACCTCCTCGGTCCGATCTCCGATTTTCGTTCCTGACCTTTCGCGGTCAAATCCCTAATCGCGACCTCCTCGGTCCGATTTCCTATTTTTTTATCCCTACCTTTCGCGGTCAAATCCTTAATCGCGACCTCCTCGGTCCGATTTCCGATTTTTTATCCCTACCTTTCGCGGTCAAATCCCTGATCGTGACCTCCTCGGTCCGATCTCGACCTTTCGCGGTCAAATCCTAAATCGCGATCTCCTCGGTCCGATCTCCTATTTTCGATCTCGACCTTTCGCGGTCAAATCCCTAATCGCGACCTCCTCGGTCCGGTCCCCGATTTTCGATCTCGACCTTTCGCGGTCAAATCCTTAATCGCGACCTCCTTGGTCCGATCTCCGATTTTTTTATCCCGACCTTTTGCGGTCAAATCCCTAATCGCGACCTCCTCGGTCCGATCTCCAATTTTCGATCTCGACCTTTCGCGATCAAATCCTTAATCGCGACCTCCTCGGTCCGATTTTTGATTTTTTATCCCTACCTTTCGCGGTCAAATCTCTAATCGCGACCTCCTCGGTCCGATCTCCGAATTTTTATCTCGACCTTTCGCGGTCAAATCCCTAATCGCGACCTCCTCGGTCCGAACCCCGATTTTCCACCTCGACCTTTCGCGGTCAAATCTCTAATCGCGACCTCCTCGGTCCGATCTCCGATTTTCCATCTCGACCTTTCGCGGTTAAATCCCTAATCACGACCTCCTCGGTCCGATCTTAGATTTTCCATCTCGACCTTTCGCGGTCAAATCCCTAATCGCGACCTCCTCGATCCGATCTCCGATTTCCGATCTCGGCCTTTCAAGGTCCAATCTTTCCCGATCAATTAGGCTTAGGAGAAAATGTGTTTTGAGCAAAATTTAAGCAAATAAGTGCATGTTACTTGAGCCTTCAGCCTAAACACTTACCTCCGAGTCTAAACCTTACCTACCCCAGAGTCTAAACCTTGCCTATCCCTTTCCCGCAGTGAGAAAGAAGTGGGTGAGAATACCGGGTCAGCGGCTTGTCAGTGCAGAATCCTCAGATAGCTCGCTAGAATCGTCAGTTTTGTCAGCTCAGAGAGTCAGAATGGCAGATTTGATAGAAAACAGTGAGGGTACAGGAAATCCAATGATTAGGAAGGAAGAGTTAGTCCTGGCTTTGGAAAATGCCCATAGGGTTCATGAAGAGCAGCTGTCCATGCTCATCGATGCTCTCCGCCGTCATAGAGTCCAGGTAACAGTTGAGGCAAATGGTTCCCTGGTCATGGTCGAAGATGAGACTCTAGAAACAGTGATCTCAAACCCTCTGTCATATAACCAATACCCTCCATACTACCGCCAATACCTTCCTCCACCCACATATGATCCCTTACCAAGGACTACTCCTCTTCAGTCTTTTCCAACTTTACAATTCCGGCGTTTCGGCCCCATTCCGTTACTTTTATATCATTCTTGTTTCTTGTATTGAATTGCCTTTGAACCCATGCTTTTTTGAATTCAAACTTCATCAATGGCAGTTTTTCTTTGCTTTTTGTTTAGAACTTGGTTCTACCTTGCATGCTTCATTTTTTGTTGAATTTGTTGGATGCTTGTTGTTGTATTGTGTGCGTATGAGTCCCCTACATATCATGGATTGTAGGAGGGGTTGATTCGGGTAGTCAAATGCATCTTTGGGCATGCTTTTCTTGTACGCACGCCAAGTGTTCGATGAAATGCCTCAATGAAAATTTTCTTCTATTTCTTTGAATTCTTGCCATGGGATGTTGTCTAACATTGCTCTTTTGCTCTTCCTCCGTTTTGCAGTGTTACAGGCCAACCAATAACTTTGGTGGGAGTCCGAAATTGGCCAGAGCTTTATGGGACAATATCAAGGGCCTTAATGGGGTTCGAGCTAGGATGGCTCAAACGGGGCTTCTGACCTTCGTTGATCACATCCAAGGGATGAGGCGGACTCCCCAAGTTCTTCAGGCAATCCGAGAGAGGTGATGGGATACTAGTCACACCGTGCATCTACGCTTCGGGGAAGCTACCATGACCCCGATGAACATTCTTGCTATTACGGGGCTAGAGTTTACCCGTGAGCCCCTTCCAAAGACTGCGGGCTATAAGCCTGCGAGCCCAGCCGAGTGGAGGCGACTGATTGGTTTTGCCCCTAACAAGGTTAAGGGGTTTGCTGTCGAGTTGTCACCTCTCCGGGCTCAGCTTGAGGCTTACGCGCTTAAGCCGAATGCGGACACTGATCGGTTGGTGCGGGGTGCCCTTTGGTACATTCTGTCGAAGACCATTTTTGCGAACCACTCTTCTACGGCCTGTCTCTTTCTTAGGTTTGTTGGTTGATTTGGATGATGTGAGGACCTATGATTGGGGCTCAGCGGGGCTGGGCTTCTGCTATCACGCCATGGACGAGGCGTGTAGGCATACCAAGGATTCCCTGTCAGGGTATTCTTATGCTTGGGATGTATGCTCCTGACTCTGTCTCTGTCTTTTATATGTACTCTTTGTCTGTATTTTGTACTAAACCTGTTCTATTTTCTGGTACAGATATGGGGCTATGTTATCTTCGGGTTGTACAAGTTTGAGCTAGATAGCCGGGCCCCTTTGTTCCTGGATATCAGGAGGTGGAGCCACCCCAATTGAAGTATTGATGAGGAGGAGGATCAGGAGTGGACCCTGACGGTTGGAGAGGCACGGGCCATGTTGGACGCCTTTGAGTATGAG
Organism: Adenophora triphylla var. japonica; assembly: GCA_022495995.1. Lineage (NCBI taxonomy): Eukaryota > Viridiplantae > Streptophyta > Magnoliopsida > Asterales > Campanulaceae > Adenophora > Adenophora triphylla. The sequence goes on along the minus strand of JAFEMH010001253.1, from coordinate 282,431 downwards.
CGGCTGGGCCTTTACCCATGGACCTTGGTGTAACGGGAGGTTCACCGCGCTTGGGATGCCACTGCAATGCAGAGGATGTTGGTATCTCTAGAGGGGGATACCATGTATCTGGGCGAGCGAGTCTTTCCTCAGCATGGCAAAGGTACACTGCCGTATAGGGTGCCAGCGGATCCGCCGAGGGCGATGTACCCTACCCGCTTCATTCCAGATGATGGTTATGCCGCTCTTGTGGAGGGTTGTGCGGCTACGGCTGGTGTCGGACCTGTCTGAGAGGCTGTTCTAGAAGGCATCTTTGGCGGCTTCAACGGTGGCCTCTGTGGTGACCCCGACTTGTGGAGCCAAGAGGTCGAGGAGGGACGGCATCCCCAACGGTGGTGAAGGCGGAGATGCCGGCGGCTCGGGTGACCTGATGGCTTGATCCCCCTTTTCTCCCCATTTACTTCTTGAGATCTGTAAATATTGGCCGTGTGGGCCCAGACAATTTTTCTTTCTTTTTGGTACATGTTAGCACGTAGTTGGCACAAAAACACAGTTTTCTTAATTCCTGTCCTAGGTCTAATTAGTTAGTTTTTTTTTTTTTTAACTTTCTCGACTTTCCGTGGTTGGAAATGGAATGGCCATTTAGGCCACAGTTTTGAGCTTGATTTTGGTGTTGCACTGCATGTTAGGAACTGTACGTGCAGGTTTTTGAGACTTGCTTCGTCAAGCCAGGGCTAGATTGTTTGTTTGTGCAGAACTGTTGCTGTTCTTGCCGTGGCAATGTATCGCGCGGGACAAGGCATCTCGCGCGAGACAAGCTACCCAGGCAGAATCCTTTTCCTTCTTCGAACGGGATTTTGTCAATTTTCCCTATAAAAATACCCTGTAGTCCGGCCAGATAACTAATCCTAGCCTTTCAAACTCTAGAGATATTCTGTTAGGGTGGAGTTCTTGTCTTCTTTTCCAACCCTGTGATCCATGGCTTCCAAGGAGATTGCCCTAACGTCCATGATTGTTGATGATTTTTCTTTGCCGTCTGAAGTGATTGAAGCCTTCAAGCAAGCATCAAGAGATTTTGTGAGGTCGTTTCGCCACCGATCTCGTAATAGGTTCATAGCAGAATTTGGATTCAGAATCCTTTTCACCTTGAAGAACCTCCAATCGGATTGGAATCTTTTGCAGGGTACTGCTCGATTTTGGGATCCCTCTGTTCATCTCTTGAATTTTTCTCTTAATGAGACGGCGCCTACCGTTGAGGAATTTGCTATTATTTTGGATAGGCCCTTGACTGGTGAGATTGTTGTTCCTAAATACAATAGGAATCATTTAGAGGCCTTGAATGAATTGCTAGGGATCCCCCTTGATACTTGCTTTGAGTTGGTTCACCGCAGGTGGGTAGATTGTTCTTCTTTTCCTGAGCGATTCAGCGGAGATTCAGATGATGACGCCTTTCATGTTTACAAACGAAAATTTCTGGCCATTTCTCTTTTCGGAGATGATTTGTTCACATGCAGGGATGGCTTGGTTGACTCCCAATTGGTGGAAATTGTTCTGCAGGCTAGGAAACGTTCTAGGAACATCATTCCGCTAATTTTGGGTGAAACCCTGCATGGTCTTGATGAGTTGCATAACACCGGTACCATGACTCAAGGAAGTCCTCTTTTGTTGACTATTTGGCTTAGGGAGCATCTCAAGTTGGTAGGTCCCCCGTTGGAATATTCCCCGTTCACATATCATACGCGAAAGTTACTGATCAAGGATCTCTCAGTGGATGAGTGGGCTGAGCTGATTGCAAAAACTGTAACTGCTGATATCCTTTGGTGTCCACCTTATTGGAGATTGAACAAGTACGTTGCCAATACCATGGGCTTTGATAGGGTTGTTCTCCCGGGTTTGCGAGATTCCTAATTTTATTTTCCCAAAAGGGTGCTCCGCCAGTTTGGTCAGCAGCAGGACACTTATCTTTTCGAAGGAACTAGTCGGGACCTCTGGTCGAACCTTCGGACTTTTGATGCAAGCGTCTTCTTATCTGACAAGTATTTGGATTGGTTTCTTCATACTGGCCACCCTATTGTGGAGAATATTGATGATCTTCGGCTTTCACTGTTGGGGGATTCCTTCGTAGCTAGTAGTATTTTGCGAAGGAGCGAGGCTCAGTCTGATCCTGCTAATGTACGGACCAATCCAACCCAGGATTTTCTTGATGGGGATTGGTTCGAGAGGCGAGGCAAAGGGATGCCTGGAAAGACGCAAGCTTTAGATTGGCCCAATGTCTTTAAGAGGCTTTCGGAGTCCGTCTTTACTCGTCTCGAGGGATGTTCTGCTTCGAAGGGCCCAAAGCGCAAGAAGGATCGCGAAGACGGTGGTGATCATGTCCGCCGGCCTACCAAGTCAATGAAAGGCTAGATCATAAGGAGTACGAAGAGATTTTTTTGATAGATCAATAGTTTTGTTTTATTAGTATTTTTTTTCAAGTTTGTTAGCTTAGCAAATTAGTCGTTCTGGTTAGGATTTCCCTTTTGCCATTAATAAAATGCATTTGATTAATAAAAGGACAAATTTAGATTTATTTATTTGATTAGACCGAACTCAAAGGCTGCCTACGTTCCTCTTTTACAGCAATTAAATAAGAGGCTCAGGTCTAACGTAATTCATTTTTGAGAGAAAAAGGACAAAATATGATTTCAGGCCAAGGGGTACTCTCGCGCGAGACAAGGCCTCCTTTTTTTTTTATGCACACCCTTTCTTTTGCCTAGACTACCCTTTCGGTTTTTCAATCTAGCGGGCTTCTTTTCTTATGCAAGCTCTAATTTTTGCCTAGGCCGTCCCCTTCAGGATTTTCAACCTAACGAGCGTTTTTCTTTTAAGAGGCCAAGTCACGCGAAGTATTTCTTTAGTTTGTCCATGTTGACTGGCTTCGGTAGCTGATCTTCGTCTAAGTCTACCAGCAGAAGGGCTTCCCCAGAGAATATCTTCTTTACGATGTAGGGTCCTATTCATCTTGGTCCCCATTTTCCTAGCGAGTTGAAAGGTCCAGGACGATGCTCGCGGAGAACCAGGTCGCCGACTTTGATATTCCTTGTCTTGACCTTTTTATTGAAAGCCCTTGCCATTTTTCTTTGGTAAGCTTGAGTGTGCTCGGCTGCTTTCAGCCTCCTTTCGTCTAGCAAGGCTAACTCTTCGTATCTGCTTTCTAGCCAGTCGACTTCATTCACTTGATTTTCTAGGAGAACCCTTAGTGATGGTATTTCAGATTCTATTGGCAAGACAGCCTCCATTCCAAATGTGAAGGCATAGGGAGTCTCTCCTGTAGCCGTTCTGACTGATGTGCGGTATCCCCACAGTGCGAAGGGTAACTTGTCGGGCCAGTTTCTCCCGGTGATTGCCATTTTTCTGATGATGGTTTCGATTGTCTTATTTACGGCTTCAACTGCTCCATTCGTCTGAGGCCTGTAAGGAGATGATTTATGCCTTGTGATTTTGTACTCGGTTAGGAGGTGATCGGTTTCCTTCTCGAAGTACGAGCCATTATCGGATATCATCTCTTGCGGGACCTCGTATCGGCAGATGATGTTGTGTTTGATGAATTCTGCAACCTTTCTGGCATTCAAAACTTTGTAAGAGGTGGCCTCAACCCATTTAGTGAAATAGTCGATGGCTACTAGGACGAAGCAGTGTCCATTGGCTCTCATGGGTGTGACCTTTCCAATCACATCTATCCCCCATGTCGAGAACGGCCAAGGAGAAGTCATAGGGTACAGTAAGGAAGGAGGTGCGTGCTGAAGGTTGGCGTGTATCTGACACTTATGGCATTTCTTGACCATTCTGGTACAGTCGGCTTCCATGGTTAGCCAAAAGTACCCTTGTCTGATGATCTTTTTGGCGAGCATGTTTCCGCTCATGTGGGTTCCACATATACCTTGATGAACATGGTCCATTATTTCTTGGGCCTCTTCTTCGGTGGCACAAAGGAAGTTTCCTTGGGAATGCTTCTTGAATAGACGACCAGCTATGATGGAGTAATTAGCGGCCAGTCTTTTAAGGGCGATCTGAGTCTTCTGGTCTGTCTCAGGTGGGATGGTTCCATCTAGGATGAAATGCCAAATATCATGGTACCACGGTTTCTCTTCGGAGTTCTCAACAATGGCACATTCGGATAACCATTTGTCTTTGCAGTGATAGAGATCTATAACGGCGCAGTAGGCAGGAGTTGAGCATCGTGTTATTTTGAAAGGTTTGAGTGCCTTTCCTTCAGGGATTTCGACCAAGGAAGCGAGTGTAGCCAATGTGTCGGCAAACCGATTTTTGTCTCTAGGAAGATAGTGGAATGAGACATCCTGAAATTGTTGCGCCAACTCTTGAAGGTGGGCACTGTATCTTTGAAGGGTTGGATCTTGGATCCTCCACTTCTTTAGTGTCTGATTGATGATTAACTGGGAGTCCCCAAATACCTCGAGTTCAGTCACGTTGCGTTCTAGGGCTGCCTCAAGCCCCGCTATACAAGCCTCATATTCTGCGATGTTGTTGGTGCCATCAAAGTCAAGACGTATTGCTAGTGGAGTATAGATGTCATTAGGGTCTACCAATAACATTCCAATGCCGAACCCTCTCTTGTTGGCTGCGCCATCGAAAAATAATTGCCACTTATTTTCGTCTTCTATACTCATGATGTCTTCATCAGGGAATCGCGGGTCTTCCCCCATCGCTTTGTCACAAGGAAATTCGGCCAACTGATCTGCGAATACACTCCCCCTGACGGATTTCTGAGTGACGTAAGTGATATCATATCCCGCGAGCATGAAGTACCATTTGGCCAGTCTCGAAGACAAATTTGATTTGTCTAGGATATACTTCAAAGGATCCATTCTTGCAATGAGACGAATCGGGAAGGCTTCCATATAGTGCTTTAGCCTTTGTGATACCCAAACAAGAGCAGCGCAAGATTTGTCGAGTGGAGAGTAGTTGATTTCGCTGCCTTGGAATCTGTGACTGACAAAGTAGATGGCATTCTCTGTGTGTGAGGCAGGCTATTCTTGAGCCAGCATAGCCTCTAGCGCGTTGTCATTAACCGTGAGGTATAGCTTTAAGGGCTTTTCCTTGTGTGGTGGAACCAGGATGGGTGGGGAAGTTAAGTAATGCTTAACCTCCTCGAATGCTTCTTGACATTCCTCGGTCCACTCTTGAGGTACGTTTTTCTTGAGTAGCTTGAAGATAGGATCGCACATGGTGGTCAGTTGATTGATGAATCGACTGATATATTGGAGTTTGCCCATGAATCTCTTTACTTCTTTCTGCGTTCTGGGTGGAGGCATGTCTATGATGGCTTTTATCTTGGCGGGGTCTGCTTCTATGCCACGCTCGATGACTATGTACCCTAAGACTTTCCCTTTGACTACTCTGAATGAGCATTTGGCGGGGTTGAGCCTCATTTTGTGTTGTTTCAGTCAATTGAAGAATTTTCTGAGATCTCTGAAGTGCGAAGTCCGCTCATCTGTCCCCTTTGAGTGGACAATCATGTCGTCCACGTAAACCTCTATTTCTTTGTGGATCATGTCATGGAATAGTATCATGACTGCCCTTTGGTATGTAGCCCCAGTGTTCTTGAGACCAAATGGCATGACCGTGTAACAGAACGTTCCCCAAGGTGTGGTGAATGCTGTTTTGTGCTGGTCCTCCTCTGCCATGAGGATTTGGTTATACCCTGCGAAGCCATCGACGAATGAGCGGACTTCGTATGCGACTGTGGTGTCAACCAACATGTCTATGTTTGGTAGCGGGAAGTCATCTTTAGGGGATGCCTTGTTCAAGTCTCTGAAAGTGACACAGACTCGTATTTTCCCGTTCGACTTGGCTACTTGTACTGTGTTTGCTAGCCATTCCGGATACTCGATTACTTTGATAAACCCCACGTTCAAGAGTTTCATGATTTCCTCCTTTACTTGCATTGACCATTCCGTCTTGATTCTGCGTAGTTTCTGTTTGAATGGCTTGGCGTTGGGTAGCAGTGGGATCTTGTGTTCTACAATCGACTGATTTATCCCAGGCATATCTTTGTAGGACCAAGCGAAGACATCGACAAATTCACTGAGGAGCTGAGTTAAGGTTTCTCTATCTTCCCCCTTGAAGAAGCTGCCGATCTTTGTTTCTCTGGGGTCTTCTGTTGTCCCGAGATTAACTGTTTGCATTTCCTCGCTGTCAACATGGCCATTCTTTCCACAAGGACCTACTTGATTTGCTAATTCTTTTAAAATTTGTTCGTTTTCTTGATCTATCTCATCGTATGATTCATTATTAAAGTGTTCGTTATATTGATTGTTATTAGTTATTCATCATTTACGATGTTAGCAATCTCAGGGTACTCGGAAAGATCAAAGTTTTCATTAAGGAAGTAAGGGACTACATGTTCAGCCACCGCCTCGATTTCCTCTTGAGTGAGTTCATCAGAGGTGGAGCCTGATTCTAATGTGAAAGTTACAGGGCCTATCTTTCTGCGGGGATGGGGAGTGCAACCAAGCTCTTTGATCAGGAAGTCTTCATCAACAATTGGTCCACCGGTGACGTGCCAGTTTAGAATTGGCTCATCACATTTCTATATTAGCCTTGTGTAATCGATAGTTGGAGCGTTCCCCTTGGAGATTGCATGAATCTGGATGTCTTCTAACCGGCTTCAAACTGCCGCAGCATGTCTTCTCCCAACACAAAGTCCCATTCGCTTGTCATTTCTGCCTTCGTGCCCCACAAATCTTTAGGGATTAGTGGGATGGGTTCTGTTTCATCTGGTGAAGCATCGCAGTCGCTGAATATTTAAAATCCCGGTTGGCGCTTTCCTTTATCGTCAGTCCATGGTTCTGAAAAGATAAAGTAGGGAAAGTTTTCCCCTTCCCGGACGAAGTAGCCATTGAGTGTCTTTCGGTATGGCTCGAGGTTAACCACCAGGGAGATCTCGAAGTTATCCGAGGGGACAGTTTCCTCATAGGGAACGAAGCCGAGACGACAGCCAAGCGTGCCCGCAGCCAGGTATCGGGGCTACCCCCTTCAAATCGACCAAGGGACTATCGGGGTAAATCTCTTCAGAATCCCTCAGGGTCCGGAGATGCTAACTATGTCAACGTCCTCGAGCAGGCTTACCCTGAAGCAGTCCGATACATCAAGTTCAACTGCCGTTTCCAACATTTGGAGGCAGACTGGAAAGAAACACTGAGCATCGCCATGATGCGGGCACATAAACCCCCTATCTCCAATCGGAGATTTGTTAGTATCCTTCAATCATACTCTCTGGCCCCGCCAGGCGAGGAAATCTTCGTGATAAAGGTTAACAGGCATCGTCACACTCGTGATGAATGTGTGGCAGTCGTATGGGATTTCCTCCACGAGGAATTACCCGCTGAACCCATCTTCTCCAGCAAAGGGCATGATGTTTTTCTAGCAGCTCCAGCAGCGCGGCAGGACGCAAGGCGTCCCTACGTCTGGGTTGAGCCGTCAGACGGCGACGAATCAGGACTCTCCGGAGTCGAGGATGCGGCAGACCCGCGGGCAGATCCCTACATACATATGCTCAGCTTCGAGGACGGCGCCAGTTCCGATGATGTCACCTACGACCATGGCTCCAATACCATGGAAATTGTCAAGCTCAACATTCCGTACAGGCAGTTATCCGGCGAATGGAAACAACTGGTTGACACGACAAAGAACCCCTCTGATCAAGTGACTGACGACGACTTCGTCAACATCATCTATTCCAGATATCCCGATGATACCAAGGATCCGGTCCTTATCATCGGATTACGCAATGCCAAAGTTACCCTCGGCATTTGCTCATGGTAAACGAGGCCCTGGCCAATCGAGCTCACAGCTCCTCATCACTTCCGACTACCAGCCCCAGTGGCAACCGGCCCGTGTCGTCAGTCAAGCTCACAGCCACAAGCGCCGCCAAGGCCAAGGGCAACAGCAAAGGAGACAAAGCTCCTCACCCTGCAACAAATCAGATCAACCTCAGGAATGCTTCCACTAGCCACCCTGAAAACATCTGTAAAGGATTTCCCCACAAGACAGAGTCAGCTTCCGATGTTGGAAATTACCACCTTAGCATTAACATGCTCAAGTTAGATTCTGCTCCCAGTCCTCATGGCCACGGATTTAGACACCCCGACAGTAAACTGCTAGCTTTGATAGACTTGGCAATCCAGCGAGATCACGAGACTATCAACATTGTAGAATTCAACACCTCCGTGTGTTCAATCAAGCAGATATGGCCGAACTTCTTGGTAACCGAGATCAAGGAGGGCCGCATGGAATGTCCCAGCCCGACTTCCGTCGTCAACATAATCCAAGTATTTCCACCGTTCGGAGATTTGGATGTGATCACAGTTCTAGACACTAGTCAGACGGCGCGCACCTACGGAAACTGTTTAACTCTCGCAAGGAAAGCCCTCATGGAACTAGCCGCTCAAGAGAACCGTCTCTGGGACGAAAACCAAGCTCAAAAGTGTCACAAGAAGCTTCAGACAGAAAGCTAGAGGCTACTCTAGACCAGTTCGACTTCAAAGGTTTTGCCCACGGCAACTTCCTGGACTACCGTCTGTTCTCATCCAACCCCCTCTGCCAAAGGAGGGCGGTCAACGGTCCCGACGACCTAGGAGATGGAATGGCACAGCAGAACGAATACCAGTGCTTATCTTCACGAGGAAAGCAAGTTCTCTGTGAATGTGACGACGAAGACGATGAAAGTCTGGCCCGAGCCATGGTCCCCGTGGACGCAACCCCAGACGAAGTCATTCAGATGATCGGCAACATCCACTACGGCAACATTATCACCTTCACAGATTTGGACCTTCCAAAATTTGGGGTTGATCACAATGAGCCACTCTACATCACATTCCAGCTGGACGAGCGTCGCCTTCCCCGCGTGTTGGTAGACGGAGGTTCCGGAATGAATGTCTTGCCTGCCAAGATGACGGACCTGCTTGACATCAAGCCCACAGATCTGAAGCCTTCAATCCACACTGTCAAGGCCTATGACTCCACTTCCCTACAGTTCTCGGAGTTGCTACTCTAAACATCTGGTTCGGCAAGCGGATGATCCCCACCGAATTCTAAGTGTTGGACATTCCAATCACTTTTACAGCCTTCCTGGGGCGTCCCTGGCTGCATCAAATCAATGGCGTGGCATCCACCCTTCATCAGTGCATCAAGTTCATGCAAGGCAACGAGCTAACCACAGTCTACGGCGACAGTGTCACCACCGAGGGGACCAGCACCAACGACATTCCAGTGTTAGAAATCAAGCATAATGACGACATGGCATTAACTGTATTCACTTTGGAGACCTCCAAGATCCAAATATGCAGCGTGGACCTTCCACTTTTTCAAGACAAGATTCCTCCCGCCATGAAAATGATGAAACTCATGAACTTCATCCCAGGATGGGGCTCAGCAAAAGGTTACAGGGCCAACACCAAGTCATCGAAGTCAAGGACCACACCACGGTCCAAGGGCTTAGTTATGTGCTAACACCGACTGACATCAGGGAAAACAAAAGGGTCGCCCGCACCAAGGCAGCAGCCCGCAAAAGGGGAACCTCCGACGGCACACCCAACCTTCGACCTTAAAGTTTTGACCTCGCTCATTACTTCACCAAGGGAACCAGCAGGCGGGCGAGGGGACTACAAGGGAACCGCAGCGCGAGGGGGCCGACAAGGGAATCGACGGGCTGAGGGGACCGACAAGGGAAGCTGGCAAAAGCGAGGAACCGCAGAGGGCGAGGGGACCGACAGTGGAACTGATGAAGATGAGAAAGAAACAGGGATAGTCAGCACAGAGACTACAGAAAGGATGGAACAGCTAGCCCGGGACCTCAAGTGTTTCAGAGGACTCAAGGCTAATCCGATAAGGGGAGCGTTCCTCGACATCATAACTCTACCTGGACCAATTGCCACCATGGTTCAGCACGAGTACACATTCAAAGGAATCCCAGGCTTGGAAGAGCAGCTCGAGGCACTCTCCATGGGAAACAGATTGTTCGGATCAGCCGCCGAGGCCACATTCGAGACAGTAACTCCAAAGCAGAAGGAACCAGAATTCATTGAAGACGCTCTCAGTTGACCAGCTCTACAGAGTCTTTTTGAAGAAGTCATGGAGGTGCCAAACCTGATTGACCTGGGCTCCGAAAATAGCATGATCGCCATGATCGGGACAGCAAAAGCCAAGCCTCTTGATCCCCGAACCCTCATCAAGCATCCAGCAATGCCAATGAAGAATTGGGTAACTTTCACCGGACCAAGGGAAAACCAGGCAGAATTGGAAGACAAGCTGGGCCTGCACCCACATCTCCTTAAACCCGGTCTCGAACCCTCTGAGTCAGTCCTTGTCAGAGTCCAGTCCTTTGAGTCGTCCAACTGCCTTACGCCGAAGGACTATGATAATGTAGGCAACAATGTATTTCCGTTCGCATCTAATGAAAAATCTGATCTTTCGAAGTATCCCCTCATTGTCACTTTAACAACTGATAAGTTAACAAACAACTTAAAAGACGTTAATAACGAATCAATTGATAAAGAAGCAGACACATTAAACGAACAATACATTAAAGAAGTTCTCAAGCGTGTAGTAGACCAAGAGGACAACTGGGCCCAAGCTGCCGAAGAGGTTATGACCAAAGTGAACCTGGGGTCAGTGCAAGAGCCTAAAGAGACACAAGTGGGTAATTTCTTCGCCGATGCAGAAAAGGAAGCCCTGATAAACCTCCTCCGGGAGTATGTTGACGTGTTCGCCTGGTCATAGCAGGACATGCCAGGACTCGATCCCTCGATCGTGGAGCACAAAATTCCCCTGGATCCAGAATCCAAGCATGTCAAACAAAAGTTGCGCAAGATCAAGTCAGAGTGGTCCTTGCAAGTGAAAGAAGAAATTGAGAAAATGCTCCGATTTGGTTTCATCAGAGTGATTGAGTACCCGACCTGGCTCTCCAACATCGTGACGGTCACCAAGGCCAATGGAATGGTCAGATGCTGCGTAGATTTCCGGGATATCAGCAAGGCTAGCCCTAAAGATGATTTCCCACTACCTAACATCGACATGCTAGTCGACACCACGGCAAATTTTGAGGTAAAGTCCTTCATGGATGGGTTCGCTGGATACAACCAGATCAAAATGTTCGAGGAGGATCAAGCCAAGACTGCTTTCACCACCCCGTAGGGGACATACTGCTACACGGTCATGCCGTTCGGTCTGAAGAATGCTGGGGCTACTTACCAGCGGGCTGCAACAGCCCTCTTCCATGACATGATTCACAAGGAAATCGAAGTATATGTCGACGACATGATCATCCACTCCCGAGGATCAGACATGCAGCACATGACAGATCTGAGAAAGTTCTTCAATAGACTCAGAAAGCACTCTATGAGATTGAACCCTGCGAAGTGCACATTCGGCATCAAGCGAGGCAAAGTACTGGGGTACATGGTTACAGAAAGAGGTATCGAAGTCGATCCCAAGAAAATCAAGGCCATCATCGACATGAAGCCGCCTCAGACTCTGACAGAAGTGAAAAGTTTCATGGGAAGACTTCAGTACATCAGTCGCTTCATCAACCAGTTGACATCTCTCTGCGAGCCAATGTTCAAACTGATGAAAAAGAATGCTGACATCAACTGGGACGCCAAGTGCCAGACAGCTTTTGAAAAAATCAAGACATACTTGGTGAATCCCCCAATTTTGTGCCCGCCACATGAAGACAAGCCACTACTCCTGTACTTGACAGTAACAGACACGTCAATCGGAGCAATGCTGGCACAAGAACAGAAAGATTACAAGGTTGAGCATGCAATCTACTTCATAAGCCAGAAGCTTCAAGGAAGTGAACTAAGCTACTCAGCATTAGAGAAAACTTGTACCACCTTGGTATGTGTAGTCGGGAAACTGAAACACTACATGCAGTCATATTCAGTGCTCCTAGTCTCCAAAATGGACCCCGTCCGATATCTCTATGACAATCCATCCCTGTCAATGCGACTAGCCAAGTGGTCATTCTTCCTGGCTGAGTTCGACATCAAGTACATGGTCAGAAAATCAACAAAGGGCAGAGTAATGGTAGATCAGCTGGCAGACTTCCCAAGCAGTGAGCCCAAGGGTCCTGATTCGCAGTTTTCGGACGACGAAATCTTCTCACTCGGCAGCGCAAACCGCTGGCAACTCTTCTTCGATGGGGCAGCTAACAAGAAGGGAAATGGTATTGGAATGCTCCTTGTCGATCCCAAGGACGAGCACACTCCCATAGCCATCAAGCTGAATTTCGAAACAACCAACAATTCAGCAGAATATGAAGCCTGTGCAGCCGGTCTAGAAGCCGCCCTCGAGCGCAACATCTCATAACTGGAAGTATACGAAGACTCATCATTGATCATCAATCAAGTGTCCAACAAATGGATGACGGTAGATTCTGGCCTCCAGAAGTACCACACGTACATGGAGGAGCTCATTGCTCAGTTCAAGGACATCTTTTTCCACTATTTGCCAAGAGACAGGAACCGCTTCGCAGTTGCCCTGGCAACCCTTGCCTCTCTTGTCGAAATTCCTGATGGGAAATCAGTAAAACCCCTTAGAATAGGCAGACGGGAAACACCCGCTTATTGCTGTGAGATCGAAATAAAAAATGAAACGATCGACGAACCCTGGTACAATCAAATCTAGCAGTACCTCCAAAACGGAGAAGCTTCCTTCACAAATGAAGATGGAAAATACAAAGAAGGGATCAAAGCCTAAAACATGATGGCATTAAAATGCCTGGCATCGCATTTCGTCATTCTGGGGGGTATGTTGTACAAGAAGTGCCACCAAGGGCCACTCCTTAGGTGTATAAACAAATAAAAAGCCAGCAAGCTAATGAACGAAGTTCACAACGGAACCTGCGGTCCGCACATGAACGCCCAAACATTGACACAGATCATCCTCCGTATGTGATACTATAAGATATCAATGGAAACAGACTGCATCCAGTTCTTCCGAAGCTGCGACAAATGTCAACGGTTCTCCAACCTCAATCACATCCCTCCTCACGAACTCTATTGCATGACTATGCCATGGCCTTTCGCCACATGGGGAATTGATGTCATCGGCAAGATCACTCTACCAGGGAGCAATGGTCACGAGTTCATTCTAGTCGCAGTCGACTACTTCACCAAATGGGTAGAAGCCAGATCGTACAAGGTACTGAATTCCAAGAAGGTGGCCGAGTTCATCAAAGAGAAAATCATGTGCCGATATGGAGTGCCCAACGAGATCATATCCGACAATAGGACCCACTTCGAAGGAGATTGTGACCAACTGCTGACCGAATTCAGAGTCACACGTCACAAGTCTTCTCCCTACAGACCACAAACCAATGGTGCAGTAGAGGCAGCAAACAAGACTCCCGCAATGATAATCAGAAAGATGACCACCAGAGGTCGGGACTGGCCCAAAAAGCTACATTTAGCCCTCTGGGTATACAGAACATCAGTCAGAACCGCCACAGGGGATACTCCGTTTGCACTTACCTACGGAATGGAAGCAATATTACCCGTGGAATTGGAAATTCCATCCCTCCGAGTCCTCTTGGAAAACAGGATCAATGAGGTCGAATGGCTACAGAGCCATCACAAAGAACTTGCTCTACTCGACGAGCGCAGATTGAAAGCCATGGAACACACTCGAGCCTACCAGAACAGAATGGCCCGAGCATTCGATAAGAAAGTCAAGATCCGAGACATCAGAGAAGGCGACTTGGTGCTAAAGGAAAAGCCTCCTACGCAGACCAATCCCCTCGGAAAGTGGGAGCCTACCTGGATAGGACCATTCATGGTACAAAGAATCTTCTCCGGAGGAGCCATGAAGTTAGCAGATTTGGATGGGAACCCTTTCGTTAACCCCGTGAACGGAAGCAAGCTCCGTAGATACTTCATTTTAGGAAGAGCACGAGTCAACTCTCCTTCCCCATACACCACCCCTCAGTAAAGTTAGAGTGCTAAAAGAGTAATACCCAACTGGATACATTCCCAACAATGATCCAGGTAAAAAACAGGGTCGCACTTCTTTTGTCTTTGTTTTTCTCAAATTCACCTAAAGTGTCAAACTACGGTGACCTGAGCCCCTTAGTCCAATTGTAAAAGGGGAACGTAGGCAGCCATCATTGGTTCGGTCTCAAAAAAAACAAAAAAAAAACAAATAAGCATCAATTGCTTGTGTTTCGAAAAACTCTTTTCAATTAACCTACAAATTCATTACGGTTAAAACAATCTTTGATGAGTTCAAGCACGGTCAACTCTTGACTCACTACACGCTAGCAAAACTACAATAAAACATTAATCAGTTAATGTGTCTGCATGGACATTGGGTGGATACTCTGGACAGCAAGGTCAACCTAGTCTCCCGTACTTAGTCCTTCATCCTTCTTCCCCTTCCCTTTTCCGCGGCGAGTATTCTTCACTTTCACAGGGAATATTCTCGTAGTCCTCCTACCTGGCTCAGGGACCCTTCCCGACGCCTCTGTCAAACCAGCAGCTGCCAAGCAGCCCTTTTCCTAGCTCTATCTTGAGCCGCCTCTCTTCGAGCCATCATAACCGTGCTTTGATCGGCCTCCCGATCAGCATTAGCCTCATAGTCAGCCATGTCGTCCCCAGTACGATTCTGAGGGTTAGCTCCCGCTTTGGCCCTCCTCAAAGTCTAGCTGCTCTGGTAATCAACACCCAACAGCTCACTCCGTCTCCACGAGATGGCCATCTGTGTCTCCCCCATACACTCTTCGTACCAGTTCAGATACTGCGTAGACAAAACAGTGCCCCCTCTCTGGTGAAAGAGAACCCTGGCAGGAAAGGACGTGTATTGCCACAACCGTGTGAGCAGTAATAGCGTCGAAGGATCTTCCATCAGCAGAGATCCCACCTCGATGGTAGCAGCGTGAACAAAACCCGTCAGTGGCACCTGCTCCAGCCCGTACTATCGTAGCACAAAGGATGGAATGTAGAAAGCCGTCTGGGATAGCCCCGGCACTCTGACAACCAAAAGACCCTCCTGAGCTGTCCGACAAGTCTGTAACTTCCAGTGAGGAACCCACCATCGCAAGTGATGCGTGCGGAGTCTGGCCATCCAGATCTCCAGTTCAGCCTGATCGCCCCCTATCACCAAAGGACGTCGAGAAAAGGACCAAGCGTCACAAGACATTGGCACCTCGGGCATCATCTACAACCTATCCCTCAACCACATGGTAAGCATAGCGGGACTCCCTCCCCACATATATCGGCTGCCGGTCACCATCCAACCTATGCCCAGGAAAGTCTCGCCCAAGACAAAAGGCACGATGCCTCCTCCGCTCTGGCACTGCCTCACTAAGTCCAATACGCTGTGATGGCACACACCCAGGGACGTGAATGTGAACAAAGTAGCAATCACGCACAGATTAAACGCGTCCCACGCGAAGACGCTCCCCTCAACACCAGCAAATCTATCGGGCAGCCTCGAAATGTCGACATAGTCTGTGTTCAATATCAGCATCCGTATGCTTCTCTAGCCGAGATACCAAGCAGAAATACTAACTTCTCAACAGTGGCCATGCCACCCGCATAGGGAAGAACTAGCTGTTTCGTCTCAGGTCCTCCCAGAATGGCCCAGAAATCTTCGAACGTAGGACTGATTTCGTTGTACGAAAAGTTGTACACATTCCTTCGTACATCCCAGAAACGAGCCGCGGCTCTCAAAAGATCCCAATCTGGCATGAGCTCCTTCAAAGCCCAAACAGATTTCATCCCGTAACAACCCTCGAAAAACCCCTTGTTTTGCCTCGTGTGGTTCCGTACCCACGACTGGAAATTTTCCAAGTATCGCTCTTGCATCCGAGACGATAGCTTAGTAAATGGAGCCATGGAAATAGAGAAGGAAACCTTAGGAATTTGAGAGAATTCAGCTAATGGATCAAAGGTAAATGCGCAGTTTCTTACAAATTACATAGCTGAAACTGCAATTTAAAAGATTCTGGAAATTCATCCTCAGTCCGGCCGGACTCTCTTTGCAGTTGACTGGGTCAGCTCTGCAGCCAGCTGCTCTCAAATTGGAAGCAATTCCAAACCAAGCCCTGTTCATGCTTTCTTGAATCAGCGTGCTCCCATGGTTTTAATCAACCACTGCCAACACCACTACAGCCCCGGGCTCGTGCAACAGTGCAACTAATTAAAAAACAGTACAAATAGGCATAAATTTTGACCCGTTCAATTTTTTATGCATGTTTCATTTTATTTATTTTTGATCAATCTACTTGCTTATTTGCCAAAATAAAAAGAAGGTAATCACTAAATAGATGTGCGAAATACAGGTTCCACCTCAAGGGCGCCTTTTTCAAATACAAGTCAAATCGTCTGGACAATACATACATTTTGTCTAAAAAGCAATAAAAGAGGACTACTCAGAGTCCTGCTTGTTATCCGAGCACTCGATGCACTGCTCCGCAGCAGCCGGATCCGTCGAGAACAGATAATCTCTGAATTCCTCCAGGCGGGAATACGCGAAAGGCCTCCTCTGCGCCTGCGAACTCAAGGACTCTCCCCGCTCGTGCCCCAAGTGCGAAGGAGGACGAGCTCCGAACCCCGCCGTTCCGCCCGAGAACTGGCCAAATCCCTGTGCAAAGTTCGCTCCACCAGCCGTGGAGGCAGACGAACCTCTCGGCCTAGACGGCCTCGGCTCACGAACAGCCATGCTCCTCCAGGAACTACACCTCAGGAACTCCACGAGCCTCCTAGCGTAGTTGGCCCACCCGTCCAACTGTCTCATAGCCTGGTTGTATGTGCGACCAGACACCTGTAAACCAGGAAAGTCATCAAAAGACAAACAGAAAGTACAGATGCAACATTTGTAGAATGCTACTATCAAATGCAGAAAATCAAAGGCACTCACCGAAGCGTTGGGGTCCGCTCTATACTGAGGTCTCGGCTCCTCCGGGATAGGGATCACCAATCGCCTACGCGAACCGTCTAACCCCTCGTACGCCAGCCTAGCGCGTCGGAGTGGGAGATCTCGGGGATATCCAGGGCCCTCACCCTCCCTATGCTGCACCTGTGGGCTCCTCAGTCTCATCCTCATGAAAGTGTCATAGTCGGCGCCCGCTATTACATACACGGTATAGAACACGCCGTGTCTATACCGCTCCAACTCCTCCATCGGCATTGATAAATGATGCTGCATGTGCAGAGGCAGATCCACCGTCACCATAGGAAGGGACCCCGAGCCATGCTGACGGGTCACCCTCTCCCCCAGATACATCGCATCGCAGTGAAGTCCCACCAACAGCTTCCGCCGACGTGTAACCTCGCTAGCAACCTGAACCACGCCAACGTGAATCCGGCTCCACCAAGTCAGCTGGATCTGCTCGGAGAACTCTCGGCTCAGGGCCTGAGACACCTCCTCGTATGACAGTCGAGTACCCTCTCTCGATGACACCGACTTCTTTGCCCTCTTCTGCCAAGACAGCATGGCAGGGAATAAGGACTGGTACGCCTCCTTAATCTCCCACCGCTGCGGGCTGAACACCTCAAAGCACCAGACCTGTCAAGCAAATGGAAAGTTATGTCAGCTACAGAGCAGATACATACGAGTACAGAAATGAGACAAGGAAGAGAAAAAGACGTGAACTTACATCCAAAGCAAATGAGAAGCAACACAAGGTGCTCTCCTCTCCCCGCGAGAACCTGTCCAAGGCATGGTAGAGCTCGGCCAGTCCAGCCTCCCCCCATGCGAACCCCCTCACGGCGTCCAAATCAGTCAGCGACCCGAGCAAAGGGAAGTGACAGGATGTGTCAGAAGTCGGGAACAGAGTCGCTGACAACGCGAACCAAATGAACCCTCGAGCCAGACGCTCAGCGGTCATCCTAGGGGACCCCTCCCCATTAGCAATAATACCTTCCCTCAGGTGATTCTCCATCGGCCTGTACCGAATACCTAAGCCCCTGGCATCGGTGATATCGAAACCCAACAGCTCCGACAACTGCCCTGGAGTATAACCGTCCACCCACACCAGCGCGTTGCCCCAGGTCGGCAACCCAGTGATAGCTGCAAAGTCAGTGGGAGTCACAGTAGCCTCCCCCACCTGAAATGAAAAGTGTGGGTCGTATCCCACCAGCGCTCGAACTGCCTCGAAGGCTCCCCGACTCTTCAGGTTGTGAACGTCGAACTGGGTTCATCAGCGGCTACCGCGCTGATGAACCCAGCCAAACTGGAGTCAACCACAAGCTGCCGTGGACTCCTCTCTCCATCTTGAGGCTCGTTTGGGAATATCTCCCACAGCGCTCGAACTGCCTCGAAGGCTCCCCGACTCTTCAGGTTGTGAACGTCGACTGTCCCTCGCCCCTGCAGGTGAACAAGGCAAGAATACGTTAAGTACAAAAGCGACATCAACAGAGTGCACGAACGCATATCAAAAGGATGCAACGCAGATATAGTTCTCATTCCTTCCTAAAATATTTTCATCCCGGTTGGAATATTAATGGTCCAAGACTTTCAAAACATTTTGAAAACTCCGTCGAATCCGGAACTTTCAAAGCATTTCGAAAACTCCGTCGAAACCGGAACTTTCAAAGCATTTCGAAAACTCCGTCGAATCCGGAACATTCAAAGCATTTCAAAAACTCCGTCGAATCCAGAACTTTCAAAACATTTCGAAAACTCCATCGAATCCAGAACTTTCAAAGCATTTCAAAAACTCCGTCGAATCCGGAACATTCAAACATTTCGAAAACTCCGTCGAATCCAGAACTTTCAAAACATTTCAAAAACTCCGTCAAATCCAGAACTTTCAAAGCATTTCGAAAACTCCGTCGAATCCGGAACTTTCAAAGCATTTCGAAAACTCCGTCGAATCCGAAACTTTCAAAACATTTTGAAAACTCCGTCGAATCCGGAACTTTCAAAGCATTTCGAAAACTCCGTCGAATTTGGAACTTTCAAGACACTTCAAAAATTCCGTCGAATCCGGAACTTTCAAGACATTTCGAAAATTCCATCGAATCCGGAACTTTTAAAACATTTCGAAAACTCCGTCGAATCCGGAACTTTTAAAACATTTCAAAAACTCCGTCGAATCCGGAACATTCAAAACATTTCTAAAACTCCATCGAATCCGGAACTTTCAAAGCACTTCTAAAACTCCATTGAATCCGGAACTTTCAAAGCACTTCGAAAATTCCGTCGAAACCGGAACTTTCAAAACATTTCGAAAACTCCGTCGAAACCGGAACTTTCAAAACCTTTTGAAAACTCCGTCGAATTCGGAACTTTCAAATCCTTTTGAACATTTCGAAAATTTACTCCGTCCCGATTTAAACATACTTTAAATTCGAAAAACATATCTAGGCATGGAATTTTGCAACCAAAATTTTTATGTCATCTACCCATAGTGTCAATTGAACTACACTCTAGTCAACTTCGACAAAGGCGCATAGCAAAGTCAAAAGCCCCAATCCGGGCACCAAAATCCCTAACTCAGTTCTAGTCAAATTTCTAACATTTAAAGAATGCACATTCTTAAAATTAATGGAATTTGAAGGAAGTTTACATGTCTCTCGATCTCTCCTTTGGATATGTGATTCTCCCTAACCGAGTAGAACTCCGCTGGATTCAATGGAAGAGTAATGGTTCGAATGGTCCGAACCAACTGCGTTCTTTCGTCATCGGTCCTTCCATGACGAGCCATTGGTTCCAAATCACCATCCATGTTGATTTTCCCTCACAAATTTGAGCAAACCTCACAATTTGGAATGGTTTTTCTCTCCTCCTTTCTCTCCCTCTCGTCGAAATTAATGAAAGAAAATGGCCAATCTTGCCTCTGCCTCGGCGCTGATAACAACCTGGTAAACTTCAGGTTCAGTCAGACCGGACTCTTTCTGCAGCAGAAAGATTCCTTGCCAATTTAGCCCCTCAACTTCTCGCAGTTCCAATTTTACCCCTTTTGGCCCCCGAAAGTGTAAAATTTCCCCCAAGTTAGACATTTCTAACACCCCCTCCCCCGAGGTCAAGTCCCGTTAGCTTCCCGCTAACGCTCGTCTCCAGACGTTAAATTCCAAGTTAGTTTTCACTAACGCTCGTCTCCAGACGTTAAATTCCCAGTTAGTTTTCACTAACGCTCGTCTCCAGACGTTAAATTCCCAGTTAATTTTCACTAACGCTCGTCTCCAGACGTTAAATTCCCAGTTAGTTTTCACTAACGCTCGTCTCCAGATGTTAAATTCCCATTTAGTTTTCACTAACGCTCGTCTCCAGACGTTAAATTCTCAATCCCCGATTGAAGTTTGACATTCAAACGCTCACTTCCATCTCAAGTTGACGTTTGGCATTCAAACGCTCATTTACATCTCAAGTTGACATTTGACATTCAAACGCTCATTGACATCTCAGGTTGACGTTTGACATTCAAACGCTCATTCCAGCCCCAAACCAACGTTTGACATTCAAACGCTCCATCCTGTCTCCGGACATTCAAGTCACAATTCTATCTCCCGACGTCAAAATTTCTATCAGTTTTCACCATCGTTCACTTCCCCGGCCGCCAGTCGTAAGCCCGACCATCCCACTACAGCGGCCATCAAGGTAAGCCCGCACAACAATCCCTCTTCGGCCATCACTGTAAGCCCGAACATTCATCCCCAGCAGGATCCTAAGACTATCCGTCTAAAGAAGAAAACGTCAATCGACCCCCTCAGTTCCTAACTGACCCCATCAGAACTCTGGATGCTTTTCCCCAGCAATGTGTCAGTCTCTCCCAAGACCACATCCCATTCCTAACCTCGTCGTTAGAACGTCAATCCTCCCGTGTTGTTAATAACGCCAGTTTAACACGACCATTCCCACCATAGCCACCATATCCCCGGTGGATAAACCTGGCCGTCATCGTAAGTCCAGCAACCAAGGCAAGAACGCCTTATCAATCTCAAGGCATGAACGCCTTCATCTCAGGACAAGCTTATCCTCGCAATTCTAGTCTGAGGCACCACACGCCCTCGTATGCCCCACCATTCTGGTCTGAGGCGCCACACGCCCTCGAAAGGATCAGAAAATCCGGTCTGAGGCGCCACACGCCCTCGTATGTTCCAGTAACTCTGGTCTGAGGTGCCACACGCCCTCGAAACGTCCCGGGACTGCCCCGTGCATCCTGACGTCAAAGCGTACTCAACACACTTCGTTGCACGTAAAAGTACAGCTTTCCCTGAAAAACGCACTTTTTGGCACTTTTCGAGGGTGTTTTGGATATTTTCGGACTGTTATTTTAAAAACGGACAAAATCGGGAAATAATGGCACGAACTCCCATGGCCTGTGAGTCACAGGGACACGTAGCTCACATGCCACAGCTCCCCCATCACCTTTCAATCAAATTCAGAGTGAAAAGACAAAAATACCCCTGGTATGCAGTCTCAGTCCGGCCGGACTCATTTGCAGGAAATTTGGAATTGCCAGCAAGTCCCTCCAATTTCCAAAAGTTTCACAAAACCCCTTGGTTTTCACCCTCAGTACGTCCGGACTGATCCTGAAAAATCACCTATAAATACAGAGGCTGTCAAAGCCATTTGTAACAACAAAAAACACTCCCTTTCACCAAAACACCCACGGCATAAACTGGTTCTCCCCCTTCCTGAACCCCGTTTTACCTCGTTTTGCATGAAAACTCCGTATTTCGATCAAATACAACCCCCTCCACTTTGAAACACCGTTCCAAACACACTTTCATATCCCGTATACGCCCACCGAGCCAAAGAAGCCGACCCTAGCCATAGGTAGCTCCCTCTCTCTCTAAAACTCTCGTTCCATCTCAGTTTACGCGCCAGTCGCTACAACCGTTTCAGACAACATTGTTGAAATGTAGACGTCTGCGTCTAACGGGGTCCGATACATTTTAGCCCCTCGATCCTCTTCTCTTCCCGTAAGAGAAGTAATCTCGGGTTAAAATGGCATTCCGACCCCGTTCCATTTACTTTTATGTCATTTACAATTCCGGATCGTTTGATCCGCCGATCGTCATTTAAATTCCTGTCATTTACAAATTCCGGACTGTTTGATCCGTCAAATGTCATTTACTTTCATGCAAATTTACAACTTCGAGTTGTTTAGCTCGTCGATCATACATTACAATTCCGAGCTGTTTGGCTCGTCAATCGTACTTTACAATTCCGGATCGTTTGATTCCGTAGATACCTCATTTAAATACTGTCATTTACAAGTCCGAGCCATTTGGATCGTGATATTATTTACTTTTCAAAGTCCGAGTCGCATCCCGATTCGTTGATCGCATATCATTTAATACGTTTTTCCCGTAAAAATCGTTAACAATGTAATGCCCGGTTCAAAACCGGAGTTCGACATTCGAACTCTCTTTCAAAATGCGCGAAATGACATTAGGCATCCAAACGCTCATCTTCAAACTTAAAAGCCGCCTTTTGACATTCAAAAGCATTTAATACGTTTTTCCCGTAAAAATCGTTAACAATGACATGCCCGGTTCAAAACCGGAGTTCGACATTCGATCTCTCTTTCAAAAAGCGTGAAATGATGTTTGGCATCCAAATGCTCATCTTCAAACTTAAAAGCCGCCTTTTGACATTTAAAATCATTTAATACGTTTTTCCCGTAAAATCGTTAACAATGTAATACCCGGTTAAAAACCGGAGTTCGACATTCGAACTCTCTTTCAAAAAGAGCGAAATGACGTTTGGCATCCAAACGCTCATCTTCAAACTCAAAATCCGACGTTTGACATTCAAACGCTCTTTTCTTAAAAGTCAACATTTGACACTTAAGATAAACGGTTAAAATCAGCATTCGCGCCATTTTTCCTAAAACTTCAAAACCGACGTTTTTTATTCAAACGCTCGCCTTTTCAAAAGGAATCACCTAATCAACGTTTGACATTCAAACCAAGATTAAGCTTGTCATTCAAGCCCCCATTTCAAAATGCAAACACACACACACACGCACACGATTTCAAGAAAGGTAAAAAGACTCGTCATACGAGGCATTTCGGGTGATCTCAATATACTCTTCCTGAAACGTAACGTGACCTCCGAACCTAACAATCTCTGGTACTAAAAATATTTTTACTCGTTTATGCTACCAATAAAAATGACCCCCCATTTTCAAAGCCTTTTCCTAAATTTCTGCTACCAATAAAAACGACACCTTTTTCAACCAATAGCCGTTTCTCAACGTTTGGGCTCAAAATACAAAAACAGTGTGGCGACTCCTCTCCTTCCCGAAAAGTGAGGTCTCAGACACCAACCCTCCGCGAAAGACAATCGCGTTTCCGCGCCCGTGTGAAAATCCCGGGCAATTTCAATAGGATACCATAAAACTAAGTGAACAGTTCCCACAAGATATCATATGATTCTTTTAATAGATTGAAGGTGAGATTCTCTAGGATCAGCCTGAAACCTAGCACACACACATACGCTAAACATGATATCTGGTTTACTAGCAGTCAAGAAAGTAGAGATCCTATCATACCTCGGTAAAGTGTCATATCTACTTTTTTACCAGACTCATCTTTGTCAAGATGTACATTAGTAGCCATTGGAGTTCTTTGAGGATGAACAGAATCAAGGCAAAATTTCTTGATAAGATCATTTGTATACTTGGCTTGATTGATGAAGATTCCTTCTTGAATTTGTTTAACTTGAAGTCCAAGGAAGAAGGTTAATTCTCCTATCATGCTCATCTCGAACTTGAGTTACATAAGTTTCTCAAATCTCTTGAATAAGTTTTCATTATTAGAGCCAAATATAATATCATCTACATATATTTGAACTAACAATGAATGACCATTATGCTTAGCAATAAACAAAGTTGGATCGATTTTACCTTTTTCGAACTTCTCACTAAGTAGGAATTTGGAGAGACTTTTATACCATGCTCTTGAGGCTTGATTGAGGCCATACAAAGCTTTGTTTAACCTATAAACATGATTAGGCTTCTTGGAATCTTCAAACCCAGGAGGTTGATCAACATATACAAGCTCTTGAAGTTCTCCATCGAGGAAAACACTTTTTACATCCATTTGGTATAGCTTAAACTCTTTGTAGGAAGCATAGGCAAGGAATAACCTAATGGCTTCTAATCTAGCAACAGGGGAAAAATCTCATCATAATTAATTCCTTCTTCTTGTTTGTACCCTTTTGCTATAAGTCTTGCTTTATTCCTTGTTATTTTTCCAGACTCATCCAATTTATTTCAAAAGACCCATTTCGTTCCTATGACTGTCTGCATTTGATCGAGGCACTAATTCTCGTACTTTGCATCTGTCGAACTAATTGATTTCTTCATGCATAGCTTCTACCCTGCAGGGATCATTGAGTGCTTCTTCTATCTTCTTTGATTCTATATTTGAGACCATTGCATAGGAGAATAGACTATGTTGTTCTTCCATACTCCTCCTTTGGCCTTTAGTCATTCTTGAACCAAAAACATCACCAATTACATTGTCAATAGGGTGTCCTCTAGCTGGTCTCACTTCCCTTGGAAGGTCTTGCCTGACCGATTCTTGTCTTAAGGTTTCTAGGGGAGAAGTGGAGTCGGTTGTGGGAGGTGTGACCAGTTGAGGTGAGGATCGGTTAGGAATTGGTGAGGTTGACAGTTGATCAGATTAAGGTTGAGTTGGAGAAAATGGTATATGAATGTTAGAAATTGGTTCAGGTTCAGGTGGTGTAATAGGAATATTTGTAGAGGGACTAGTTGGTAGGTAATCAGTTAAGGGATTTTAGGAATTGGATTGTCTTCTAACCGATTGAGGGAAAAATGAATCATCAAGTAGGGCTCTATCAGTTACACCACTTGATATGCCTGAATTCTAAGTTGTAGGTTGATTTGAATTCATACTAGTGTTTTGATTGTAGTTAGAGTTGCTGGATTCACCTGTCTCAAGAACATCAGAATCATTAGTACTATTTGGAGCCTTGTCAGACTCTAGCAAATCAAATTCATCAAATGTAACACGAACAGAATCAACAATTTGCAACAGACGTTTATTGAATATTCTCAAAGCCTTAATGTGCTTGGCATAACCAACAAAGATACCTTTATCGGCTTTCTCGTCAAATTTACCTCGATATTATTTACCGTTGTAAAGAACATAAAATATGCAGCCAAATATTTTGAAAAAACCGATGTTGGGAATTCTGCCACGCTAAAGCTTATAAAGAGTCTTGTTGTGAAACTTGTTGACCAATGACCGATTCTGAGTGAAGCATGCTATTTTGATAGCTTCAGCCCAAAAGTACTTGGGTATCCTTGCTTCAGATATCATAGTTTTGCCAGCCTCGATCAAGGTTCTGTTCTTCCTCTCAACAATACCATTTTGTTGTGGTGTTCTAACAGATGAGAAATTGTGATCAATTCCGTGATCATGCTGAGCAATGCCATTATTTTTTTAATTCCGTTCCATTGTCGGATCTCATACTGATGATGTCACTTTCCTTTTGGTTTTGAAGTAGACGCAAAAGCTTGGTGACAACCCCATAAGTGTCATATTTGGAGCTGAAAGTTTCCAGCCAAGTATATCTTGAATAATCATCTACAACAACCAAGGCATATTTGTTTCCCCCTAAAATGGCAGTTATTGTGAGGCTAAATAAGTCCATATGTAGCAGTTTGAGGTACTTAGATGTGGACCTGCGGGGCTTGCTTTGGAATGATGTTTATGTTGCTTTCCTAGATGGCATGCTCTGCACTTCCTTCCATGATCAGCAGACACTTGAGGTAAGCCGGTTACCAAATTTGCATTGGCTAGATTGGATAAATATTTGAAGTTCAAGTGACTGAGTCTCTTGTGCCATAGCCATGAATTCTCACTGATGTTCTTTACTACAAAATAAATATTAGTAACACTAGAAATAACATTTAAGTTTATAGCATATATGTTACCTTTTCTTTTTCCAGTAAGAAGGGTTTTTCAGATAGCAATGTTTTTCACATAACAATTGGAAGAAGTAAATACACAATGTATACCTTTATCACAAAATTGTGATATGGAGAGAAGGTTATGTTTAAGATCATCCACCAAAGATACCTTCTATACAGTAACTTTACCTCTTATAATGGATCCACGATCGATAATTTTACCCTTAGCGTTGTCACCAAAGACAACTGGAGGACCTGATCCTTTTTCAATATCTGTAAGGAGATCTGCATGGCCAGTCATATGCCTTGAGCATCCATTGTCCAAGATCTAAATATCCTTACTTGCATCAGTTGAGGCCATAAAGCATACCTGAAATAAAACATTAAGCTTATGGTCCCCCTTATTCTTTTGGGTCTAAAGAGTTAGTTCCTGTTTGGCATCCATACCTGGCCACCACTTGAGCTTTGAGGCTCAGTGGGTCCAGGTAGGTACTTCAAGAGGAATTCATAAGCCTTGTGACCGAAATCTCCACAGTTTACACATTTAATTGCAATGGGCTGTGAGGAGGTAGGTGAGTTGATATTCAATTTGATCATTGCAGAAGATTTAGAAGTTTGAGCATGAACAAATGCTTTTGGAACAAAGGTGTTGGTATTTCCTTTGCTGGTATGTTGCATATTCTTGGACATTCCTTTACCTGGTGAAGCACCCTTACAGGTTAAGACAATTTTACCGGTGACATTTTTCTCCGTGATCTTGTTTAATGCTTTGGCCTCAACCCATTTAGAGAAATAATCCACCGCCACAATCACGAATTTTACTCCCCCTTTGGCCTGGGGAAAAGGCCCAATTAAGTCGACGCCCCACATGTCAAATGGCCAGGCTGCCATAACGGGGGTTTGCTCGGTCGTATGGAGTTTCGGAAGGTCAGTAAATCTCTGGCAGGTGTCACACTTCTTCACGAACTGCTTCGCATCTTCACGTAGGTGAGGCTAATAGTATCCCATGGTGATCAGTTTGTCAGCCAGCGTACGAGCTCCAGGATGGCCCCCACACTCTCCTTGATGAACTTCAAAAAGCAGATTCACAACTTTGTCCGGATGGACGCACTTCAGCATTGGTCTTATGATAGATCATCTATAAAGCTCTCCATCTACGACTGAGTATCGGGGTGATTTCCTTTTGATTTGACGAGCCAGTATCTCGTCGGCTGGTAACTCGTCATTTTCAATGAAAGCCTTCATTTCGTCGATCCAACATCTGGGGCCGTCCCCAACATACATAACCTTCACTCGGTCGTAAGCAAGCTGCTCAAGGTAGGCCAGGTGGTGGCCATACTCGTCTTCAGGCAACTGATCGGTGGCCAGCTTCGAGAGTAGATCAGCATGCTCATTGTCTTCTCTGGCAATCCGTTGAATGGCCCAAAATTACAATCCTTGTATCAACTCACCGACCAAAGAGTGGTACTTCTGTAAGGTTGAATCGACGACCGCACAGTCTCCGCGAATTTGATTGACGATCAATTGTGAATCACAGTAGGCCACAATTTTTGTTGCCCCGAAACACTTGGCATACTCGATCGCTGGGATAAGTGCCTCGTACTCTGCTTGGTTGTTCGAAGCTTGGAATTTGAACATTAAAACCTCTTCAAAAACAGTTCCACTCTCTGGTTCCACCAGCACAATCTCGACCCCACTTAGCTCCTTCATCGCCGACCCATCTGAAAAAAATTTCCAGCATCCAACAGGCAAAGTTAACTCCTCCGGCTTATCATCGACCTGCATGCCCTTGCTAACTTTTTAAGGTGGCATTTTTTGATCATCGTCCGAGCTGAACATCGTCTCGATCAAGAAGTCGGCCAGAGCTTGGGCCTACAGAGTCTTTCGTGCCCTATATTGGATGTCGAATTCAGTCAATTCAATGCTCCAGTTTAGCAAACGACCAGAGCTTTCGGGTCGGTGAAGGATTTTTCTGAGTGGGGCATCAGTATAAACAACAATGGAGTGGGCTGAGAAATATGCTCATAGCTTTCGCGCTGCAATGACGAGAGCATAGGCAATTTTCTCAGCATTAAAATAATGAGTTTCAACGTCAGATAGGGATTTGCTCACGTAATACACCGGCCTCTGTATTCCACCTTCCTCTCTAACCATAATGGAAGCAACAGCCTTGTCACTCGCCGTGAGATAAATGAACAAGTCCTCCCCGGCAACGCGACTGCTGAGGAGAGGTGGAGAGCCGAGGTATTCCT
Organism: Adenophora triphylla var. japonica; assembly: GCA_022495995.1. NCBI lineage: Eukaryota > Viridiplantae > Streptophyta > Magnoliopsida > Asterales > Campanulaceae > Adenophora > Adenophora triphylla. The sequence continues at coordinate 254,306 of JAFEMH010001253.1, read as the reverse complement.
TGAGCTGACTGAACGACCGTGAACATTCCTCCGTCCATATAAAGTCTTTGGCACCACGAAGAGCCTTGAAAAAAGGCAGAGATCTTTCGGCTGATTTTGAAATAAAACGACCTAGAGCCGCCACTCGTCCGTTCAGCCTTTGGACCTCCTTGATGCACGTTGGCTCGGCCATGTCAATCAACGCCTTAATTTTTTCAGGGTTAGCCTCTATCCCCCTTTGAGAGAGCATAAACCCTAAGAACTTGCCTGCTGCAACACCGAAAACACACTTGGCTGGATTGAGCACCATGTTGTTTGCTCGGAGATTGGAGAAAGTCTATTGAAGGTCGTACACATGTTTTCTCTTTTTTGATTTGACGACCATGTCGTCTATGTATGCCTCCAGATTATCACCTAGCTGACCTTTGAAAACTTTTTTGATCATTCGTTGGTAAGTTGCCCCAACATTCTTCAGCCCAAACGGCATCTTCGTATAACAGTAAGTTCCACCCGCAGCCTGGAAGGCTGTCTTTGGGATGTCTTCCTCGGCCATCTTAATTTGATGATAGCCGGAGTAAGCATCCAAAAAGCTGAGGGTCATATGCCCAGCAACAGAATCGACGAGCTTGTCAATCCTTGGTAACGGGTAACTGTCCTTGGGGCATGCCAGGTTTAGGACGGTGAAATCCACACACAATCTCCACTTCCCGTTGGGTTTTTTAACTAGCACAACGTTTGCCAACCAAGTTGTGAATCCAGCATCCACGATTATTCCAGAACTTAACTATTTTTCAATCTCCTGTTTAATTGCAACCTCCTTTTCTGTTGAAAAAATTCTAAACCTCTGCTCCTTAAACTTCATCATCGGGTTCACTCCAAGCCTGTGGACGGCAACATCCTCCCTTATGCCTTTCATATCTTCAACCCTCCAAGCAAAGACGTCGAGGTTATGTTTGAGTAGGGTGATTATCTCATCTCTCTCCTCAGTTGTTAACTGAAACCCCAGTTTTATCTTCTGCTCAGGGTAACTTAGGTTGATGTCCAGTATCAGCTCGTCAGCAGGCTTTAGTTCGGGAGCATCGTCGCGAAAATCCATGGATTCAATTACTACTTCCTTGATCTTTTTCTTTGCTTCTGAGGTAAGGTCGGGAACCTCGTCCTCAATTAACTTGTCCAGTTCTACCCCCGATTCCTGGTTGACCAAAAGCTGTGGAGCTGCTATTTGGTCGTCCAGGAATATTTCAGCAAAGGTTTCAGGCTCGTCCACACACTTGATCGTTGTGACGTTGGAGTAGGAGGTCGTCGTTTGTTTGATTGACTTTGAAAATTTCACAATGTGATCAGAATCGTCGATTTCAATGGTCTGTTTGGTCTTCAACACATGCTCAAGGAATTTTGGGGCCGTCCCCAATACACATCCGACTCCTGAGCGGGTTGGAAACTTAATTCTCTGGTGAGGGACAGACGCGACGATCCCTAGAGCGGCCTGTCCTGGTTGGCCAAGTATTGCATGATAATCACTTACAACATCAATCACAATGAAGGTAACAGTTTGGATTATTATCAATGGACGATCCCCAATATCGATGGGCAAGTCTATCTGCCCTCTAGCGTCTACGCGGTGGTCGGTGAATCCCTTAAGACGACCTAAGTATGGACTTAGTCGACTATCAGGTAGACCCATCTTTTGGTAGACAATGTAGAACAAGATGTCTTTTGCTGCCCCAGTATCGATGAGTATTCTCCTTGACTCAGTTGTCGATAAAACCTGGGACGATCAAAGTTTGCTGACGGGCTAGAAGATTGGCTGAAAACTCATATGGGTAAAAACTAATTACGTCGTTTGGCACATCCGCTTTTGGGGGAGCATGGGGGGATTTCTTCAGATGGTAAATAGCACTCATGATTTGGTTCTTGCTCGCTTCTTCAGAGATGACTAGGAGCAGTCTCGGCTGCCTCTCTGGGGGTCGTTGCTAGCGGCTCGATTGTTGGCTGCTTGACGATCCCTCTTTATATACCAGTCGAGGTGACCGTCTTCTATCCACCGTTGAATTATCTTTTTCAAACTAAAACATTCTTCTGTGTCCTGCCCCCTGTCTCGGTGATATTCACAATACTTGCTCATGTTTTTATTCCCTTTTGCATTGAGGTTCATGTTTGGTGCCGGCCCAAAATCTACTTGCTCAGAATCTCTGCCCGTGATACAGTCAATGGAGTGTACGACTCAGGAACTTTCACAGCTTTTTCCAATTTGTTCTTCCCTTTATCGTCGGCCTTGTCCTTCTTGGATTTTGCCGCCTCGTCAATGACAACGACCTTCCCATCTCGTTGTAACTTCCTCTCTTCAGCCTCGGCCACTGCATAGGCCTTAGCGTAGAGGTCCTTTCTAGATTTCGCCAGGTGGACTTGAAACTCGTAGTCTACAGTAGAAGATACAATCCCATGCCTGAAACAGTTTATGATTTCACGGTCCGTCAGATCCTCGTCGATCTGATCAACCAATTTCTTGAATCTCTTGAAATAATTCATTGAGCTCTCATTCGCTCCTTGTCTGATGTTATTTAGATCGTTCACCGTCTTGCGACGATCTCCAGCAGTTGCAAATCTACCCAAAAATATCTTCCTCATTTGTTTCCACGAGTCAATGCTTCCTTTCGGAAGGCTTCTGAACCACCTTAGAGCTGCTTCAGTCAACGTCCTCGTAAGAGCTTTACACATCACATCGTCTTGTCCCGAAGTCCTAGACACCACACACATTTGAGCCTCAAGGTGTTGCATATGATCCAAAGCACTTGTTTAGCCGTCGTATTGTTTTAAGTCAGGCAATTTGAATTGTGGCTCTGGTGGTCTTAGTTCGAGCATCCATGGGGCTAAAGGTTTCAAAGTGCCAACGTCGTCTTCAGAATCATCACTATCAGCGTTGTTCTTTTTAAACATCAATTTCTCAACCTGACGCTTGAGCCTGAGGAACTCTCGCATATCAACATCTTCTGCTTGGCCAGTGGGAGAAACCCTATCTCGACGAGGTCCCCGGGAAACGGTGTTTGATCGTTGCCTCTCGGAGGGGGCAGGTCATCGGAAGATTGTTCTCTCTCTTCTGTCACCTCTGGGAGGGGATGGTCGATACGACCTAGATGGTTCCTGCCCGTGAGGATGAGTGGGAGAACGGGTCCTTTCCCTGTGACTCAGGGCTCGTTCATTGCGCACTGAAGGGGTCATTTGACGACCTCTAACGACTTGGTTTTGGTTATGTTCAAGATTTTCATTTGCAAGAGATCTACGAGGCTCTCTGTATGCTTCATCCCGTCATCGCTGAGATGGGAGTCCCTCACTGCGGCGTTGATTAAGATGCTCTCTGAGGTTCAACTGCGGCACTATACGCTCATTTCCGGCAGCAATTTCTTCGCGACGACCGTCAAACCTTCTCTCGTTCCTTCGCCTTCCAGATGAGACCGTATTGTGGGACGCCTGTGCAGGTTGGTCCTCGGCCATTCGAATAAGCTCGTTCTGGACTTGCAATAGTTCATGAAGGGCGTTCGCTCTTTCGACGAGAAAAGCGGCTCTGTCGAGGATGGGGTTGGACGGGCCTCCGGCATGTCTCTCATCAGCTCCAGGCCTCCTGTTGGCTGGGGGTCGTCGTTGCCGCTGTTCAGGAGCAGGCCTTTTTTCTCTTCTTCTGGCGTCAGGAAGTCCAGTGTCATCCACAACACCATGTGACCTGGTAACCCTCACGTTAGGGTTCCTAGGTTGAGGTGAGGGAGGTCTGGGGTTTTCCTGGTGGCCTTGCTGAGGGGAAGGCGGCCGGCCGGCATCTCCAGTTGACTTACTTGCTGTGTGTCCGTCTGACACCATCTCCAGGTACTATCCGGTTGTTTTTCCTTGGTTGAAGATCTCTGGCGAACGTTTCCCGGCAATGGAACCACTATGATCGTGCAAGAAAACGTTCGGGCTCAGCTCTTGAAGTCCAGCAGATTATTGGGCTGACTTGAGACCTGCACAACACCGAAAAGGAACCGTGAACTGCGCCGGGACTTATCCGGCAAGGCCCTCCGGCGTGAGAATCAGTTTGGGCCGGAGAAAGGTGATAGAGAAATGGTGGGTGTGTGTGTATGTGGATAATGAAAGTTGCATTACCTTAGCCCAAGAAACTGTTCATGTATTTATAATGGGTGAGGGAAACATAGGGTTTCCATCTGGACCGTTGGATTGGATTATTGCCAGCTGTTGGATTGGCTTTGTCCCCATGTGTCCACGTGGCATCCTGGGATTGCTCCGTACGAGCAAGGACACTGCTGTACCTGTCATGGACAGTGGTTTACACTAAAATGGAAAGTCAAACCTGCACATTTTTGGCGCCACTACTAGTTCTGTGGAAACATAAGTGCAGAGTGGGCCAGTGACAGATTTGGCCTTATCCTAAGATGGCTTGTTGAGCAAGCTAAATAGAATGACGACCTAGAGATGTATGTCTAGGAGGGTCGTCGCTTGACAGATAGACGACGAGCGAGTGCCTAGGTGTGTAGCCTCGTCTTTGGATGGGTTTGATCGCTCATTGGCGACGACGATCTTCCTTTGTTAGACGGGCTACGGCCCAACCCAAGTGACCAAAAGATGGGCTTGACCTCTTAGTGGGCCTGTCGAGTCCGTTTCTTTGATAGAAATGACTTGGGCTTGACCCATCACAAATTATTCCGTTCAAGGAGACAGCAGGATGAAGATATGAAGCAACTACGGATGTCGCAGATGGACGAGGGCAACAATATACTAGACGAGGAGTATTTTGGTTTCTTAGAGCATCTCCAACGGCTCGCCAAATCCTTGCGCCATCGCCAAATTGGCGGAAAATGAAGCTCCAACAACGACGCCATCTTCCTCGCCATTTTATCGTTGCCCCTTTCATGTGCCAAATATGGCGCACCAAAATTGTTTGCGCCATCCTAATTTTCTTTCTATTTTTTTTAATTATCCAAGAAATCTTGAAGTAGAAGGGGAAGGGGAAGGGGAAGGAGAATACCTTGATTTTGGTGGTGGCGGTGGCGGTGGCGATGGTGATGGCGATGGCGATGGCGATGGCGGCGGCGGAGAAGCAATTTCATCGCCATCTCTTTCTCTCTTTTTCTCTGTTTCTCTCTCTTGCGTTTTCAAGGATAATTGAGGAGAGAAAAGTGGTATTTATTATTTATGTTTTAGAATTTGTATCATTAATTTTTTAAATAAAATTATAAAACTTTGAAAATATGTTAAAATATTGAAAATGAAATAAACATTTTGTTTTAATTATCTATTTTAATGTTTCTTTTAGTAAATTTTTATTTTTATTTTCAATTTATTTATTTATAGTTATTAATTGTCTAATTTAAGTTTTATGACATACTATTTAATATAATATAATTTGAATAATATTAAATAAGATTAAAGAAAAAAACCTTTTAATTAAATGAAATAACAAGCATATACTGAAAAGATTCTTATTTGGTGTAAAATTTGGAGTAAGTTGTTGGAGATGATGTGAGATATTTGGTGTTGAAATTGCTCCATTTTGATATTTCAGAGTAAAATTTGGAGTAAATCGTTGGATGGAGATGATCTTAAAATCGGGCAAGAAGCTCGATCAACGCAACATTCTAGTTGGTTGGATCAATTCACCGGCGAAACCAAATCTCAGGAGAGAAGCTGTGGGGATGGAACAACTTAGAGGAAGCAGCGGGATGAAGAGCGTGTGAGCAAAGTCGGTGACTTGAACATTCTAAGAAAAAGAATCATCCCTACTTAAATCGGTGTCATCAGACTTTAGGACCGCTGCCAAGCGCTACTGCCGGCGACCAAAACCAACATCGGAGACCATATCAGCTAACCACCACCACGTAAGACACGTCCTCTCCCCTAAACGAAGTAGCAGGCACGAGAAACGCCATTATCGGCTCAGACAAGGCAAAACTTGACAGATTCGTAAACTCTAACGACTTTTCTGTCGACAACGGAACTCCGGCTAGACAAGCGAAGGCCAGATCCAGCTGCGCCTCGCATGGACGAGTTTAATGACGTAAAAATCGCCTCCAACGGAGCTTAAAGCGCTGCCCTTACCCACCGGAAGTTCCGACAGCCTTCCCGCCTCGCCGACGACGTCACACCACTAGGATCCTCCGTCGGTCACCGCTTTAAGTCTGGGTCATACCCGACGGTCCACCCAGCTTTATTTTTCCTTTTCGTAAATGTGGCTGATAATATTAATTGAAAAATGACAATAAATTATCATTACTTTTCTTAGACAATGGAATGAGAGAGTCAATCGCATGGACCCATGCGCACATACACACTCCAACAAAGAAATAGTACTGCTGCAGAATAAGAAGAAAAGGAATAATTACCAATTAGGATAATGTACTTAATTTTCATTTTCGTAAAAGGTAACATATTAATTATTTACTGACTTAGATATTGTACATTCAAAATTAATTTCAAATAAGGTATTGGACCAAGTCTGTTAGATTTTTTAACGACGTTAGTTAAAATTTTGATCAAATACCTTATTCGAAATTAATTTTGGAAATACGATATCTAAGTCAGTAACTAGTTAGTACGTTACCCTATTTGATAAAAAAGGAAAAGTACGTCACCCTAGTTGGTCGATTGCCCCTGCAGAAAATATCTCCTCCATCTACTCATAATGGATGTTATTTCAGTTAAACTGCTAACATACTCCATCAGCTTTCGTTAAATTTCTAACGAATTACGTTTGTTCCGTCAATCGGATCCAACCATTATCAAGCCGTCTCTTTCCATCTTTGCCATATGTGCTAGATATTTTTATATGACCTCATTATTTAAATATGAATGCATGCTTAATAGCTTTGTTACATGGTGCAATTTGAATGTGTAATTATGTATTTCTATTTGATGAAGTATGAATGTAACCAGAAAGCTTGTTATATGCCTTTTTATGCTACTAACAGTAAAGTTGATAATTAAAATTAAATAATGAGTGCTTCTAACCTTCTTGATTGTTAACTCAAAAATATATTATATATAAATAATTGAATTATATTATGCAACTGTACATGTATACATGTTTTTTTTTTTTCATTTATAGAAAATAAATACTCCCTCCGTCCCATTAATTAGTTCACCCTTTTTGGTCTGGCACGCAAATTAAGGGTAGAGAAAATGTTGTGAGTATAATAGTAAAATAGGAGAGCGAATGAGTGGAGAAAATAGTAAATTTGAAAAATGTTGTGAGTGTAATAGTAAAATAGGAGAGAGAATGAGTGGGTGAAATAGTAAAGATTCTTTGCCAAAAAAGAAAAGGTGAAGCTTTAAATGGGACACCCAAAATGGCAAAAGGTGAAGTTATTAATGGGACGGAGGGAGTATATGATTAAAAAAAGGAAGTATATGTTGGGTTTTGTGGTTACAAACGCAGCGGAAGTACTTTGAAAAACAACAAAACCCTAGCCCTATAATCCGTCTAGCATGAAGAGATTAAAAACATATGAAATAGATTTACATACCTTAATGTGATTATGTTGCTCGAAATCGAATCTGAAAATTGAATCTCAAAACGAATCTCAAAACCGTTGATGAAGGTTTTGATCTTCTCCTTGTTATAGGCCTTGTGATGAATCAACGGTTGTAAGTCTTCAAACTTTAGATGATAAAACAATAACCCTCTATCGGTAATTCATACGCGAACGGACCAAGATCAATATCTTGTTGGATTGCTAGATAATCCCTGATTGTTGAATCAATATTCAACAATCAAAGGTTGTTAATGGAATTGATTTGGGGTGTTTTTGATCTTTGATTCTCAATAAAAATCAATGTTTTAGTGTTTCAAAAACCCTAAAAAACGTGTCCATTGGCTGAGGCGAAAGGGGTTTATTTATACTTTGTAAATAGTCCTTTTCCTAGCCAAAATCGGAGTTGCAGCAAAACAGGACGTGGGGAACATTCTGGCCTCGAGGCACGCGCCTGGCCTTATCCCAGGCGGCCGCCTGGTGCCTTTTCCAGCCTCCTGAAGTTACTGTCCTTGAGGCGCCCGTTTCGCCTTTCGCGAGGCGCCCGCCTCACCCAAAAATTCATTTTTCGGCCATTTTTCAATCCGTTCTTGGTGTGTGACCCCATAGGAATTATATTTATATTGGTAGTGAGTTTGAAACATCAAACTTACAAGACATAAGTGGTTTCTAGTAAATCATTATATCCACCCAATTAATATAACATCAAAGCTTGATTCCTCGATAGATCAAATATCACAATCCCTTTGTCCATGATGTCAAATTGAACATGAGCAATGGTCTATGTCAACTCACATGTTCAATGCTTTCTCGATTCCGAATATGTTGATAATCCAAATGCATTTGATCTCTATCAAATCACTTGAGTGTGACCACACATTTCATCAACATCATTCATCGAGGGACCCAAGCAAACATTTCTGTGAATGTGACCCCGGGATTTTCTTTTTTACGAAGAAAAGGGTCGCCGTTCACCTCAGTTTGAAGACACTGATTTTATGAAAAAATGGAGTAGCCCCGCCATTTTGATTTTCTCAAAACTTTTAAAAAAAGGATAAGGGTTCGGAGGTTAAGTTACTCCTTGGGAAGAACATTTGGCGTTCACCCAAGGAGCCTTGCAAAAGCAAGTCTTCCTAGGTCCAAAATATGTGCTTGTTTGTGTGGTTGTGCGCATGCGTAATTTGAAAAGAGAAGGAGATGTGCCAAGTTTATCTGCCGGACATAAAAACCATATTAAGAAGGTTTTAGCTCGGGATACCTTGGATTTGGTGTTTTCGGCATTTTGATCCCGTGCTCACTTTGGGCTTGTGATCATCATTACGGGACTTTAGTCATATGTGATCAAAAGGGGATTTTAGTCATATGTGATCAAAAGAGGCTCATCTTTAAGTCCAAGAATGAGACTCTTTAGAAAAGAATGAATCTTTGTCTATCGATCCTACATCTTGAGACGATGATGATTCGTAGGGACATTTTTATGTTCGTCTCAAGTGATTATCGGAGATTTCGGGACTAAGACCCAATGGTTTCCAAAGGGACAAGGATTGTGGTATTTTTATGATGGGATTGATGTGAAGATGGAGTCTTTACACCTATCCTCACCATGGAATGCATCAAGAACCACGGAACTAGGGGAATAGGATGTAAAGATTGAATCTTTATGATCACCCTATGTCTTTTTGTGCCTTAGAAGGCCTTTAGATAATCCTTGAAGAAAAAGATCCATCTTTAGGGACATGGGGAAAATAACATTAAAGTAAATTAAATTGCATTTTTAATATGAACAATACAATGAGTATCTTTAAACTAAAGACATAATGTAAAAGGGATGACATTTATGGCTTTTCCTATGTCCTTAATACCTCATAAGGTGGACAATCCTTGGAAAGCTAGATCAAGGAAAGGGTATGATATAATATGAATAAAGATTGTATTTTCATACATAAAAGTAAAGGGGAATCACATGTTCATATGGCAGATCATCCCTAGAACAAGCCACTTGTGGAACCTTATTCATCCTAGGGAGAGGATCTCCATTGAATCATTTGTGTAAGAGGAGTGGGAAATATGATGATTACATTGCAATGATCAAAGTTTTATAATAATAAATGAAGATAAATGACAAGTAATAATAGAACAAGAGAATATAGGAGTAAATCAAAGGTAAAGGAAGGAAGGAGAGATTATCAATATTGGTTTTTCTCTATCTCCCAATTGGATTTTCCTAGGCAATATTTATTAAGGAATAGATTAAGGTAGGATTAGTGTATGAGAGAGGAGGGTTTTGTGTGATTTTTGGGACTATAAATTCGAGTTTCTATTTTGGCAGAATAATAGTTCTCAAAATTGTATCCCAAAATGAATTGAGGAGGCCTCTATTTATAGGCATCTGGTGTGCTTCTAATGAAGCCGCCCGGTGTGATCTCTTGGCTAATGAAGCCGCCCGGCATCTTCCACCGTCGTGTCAGCATGTTTCTAGATTCATGCAAGGTGGCAGCTTGGAAGCTTCTTTCCAGCGAGGTCCTGTTTAGAATTCTAATTTCTAACAGGTCCTTCCTCTCATGGAAAGTTTGGAAAAGTTCTCGAATTGCCACTAAACTTTATGAAAGTTTGGGGAACTGCCAGGAAACTTTAACTGGAAGGCATGAGCCAGATTTGGATACTTACAGAAGCCCCTCGGCAACGGTACTTGCAAAGCAAGTGGGGTTGTCGGTAAAAGTGAGAATCCAATCTGGCGAACTGCCGAGATGGATTGGGATTGGGTGACCAAGGAGGTCGAGTAGCTGAACCTTTGGAAGGCAAATTACGTATCTTGAAGAGGAATCAAGCCAAATCGTAGTTCTGGGTTCACTGGGGAAAGAATGTCATATGTGACGGATTGGCTAAACCTAAAGTAGGCTACCTACGTATTCCGGGGGAATAGCCATGATCGTAGTTCAAGTTCCGATGGAGAATGGCGAAGAGAAACTGGTCCCTTGCTATGAAGATGGAAATGAGGTGACCTAAGAGGTCAAATGGCTGTTCCTGCTATGGATATGCCAAAAGAAGGAAGTAACCGATGTGGTCGGATGATCGGACCTTTAAAAAGGCTCGCGCACCACTGAGGAGTGGTAAAGGAAGGGGGTGACCAATGTGGTCGGATGGCTGGACCTTTTGAAAGGCTACCTACGTATCCCGGGGGAATCAAGCCATGATCGTAGTTCAGGATCCTCACTAGACAGTTAGGAACAAGTCTAGGATCCTCGGAATTTTGACGATTAATGGAGGATTCACCTTAAGAAACTAAAGCTTACATCGCTATCGAGGAGATAGAGGTATCTAAAGTTGGAAAAACTAAAGCTTACTTCGCTATCGAGGAGATAGAGGTAGCTAAAGTTGGAAAACTAAAGCTTACTTTGCTATCGAGGAGATAGAGGTAGCTAAACTTGGAAAACTAAAGCTTACATCGCTATCGAGGAGATAGAGGTAGCTAAAGCTTGAATTTGACAATTCGTAGGCTGTCATCTTAAGAAACTAAAGCTTACATCGCTATCGAGGAGATAGAGGTAGCTAAAGTTGGAAAAACTAAAGCTTACTTCGCTATCGAGGAGATAGAGGTAGCTAAAGCTGGAAAACTAAAGCTTACTTCGCTATCGAGGAGATAGAGGTAGCTAAAGCTTGAATTTGACAATTTGGAGGCTGTCACCTTACGTTATTCCGTTATAACGGAAGTAACGAAGGTTTTTTAGAGAAAACGTTATTCTATTTGGAGATAACGGAGATTTTTGGGAGACGACTGTAAGTATCCAAATCTGGCTCATGCCTTCCGATTAAGTTTCCCGGCAATTTCTCGAACTTTCCTAAAGTTCAGGGGCAATTCTGGAACTTTTCCAAATTGTCCAAGGGAAGAAGGACCTGGTAGGAATTAAAATTTCAAGCAGTCCCTCGTTGGAATGAAGCTTCCAGCTGCCACCTTGCATGAATCTAGAAGCAGGCTGAGTCATTAATGGATAACGCCGGACGGCTTCTTTTGCAAAAGGTTAATGCCGCACGGCTTCATTAGGAAGCACACTGCAGCCTATAAATAGAGGCCTCCTCTACCCATTTTAAGAAGAACAAGAAGGCATTGTTACTCTGCCAAAATTACTCCACGAATTTCCAGATACTTGAACCTCTCAAAAATCACCTCCCTCCTCCATAAATCATCCCAAAACTACTCCTACATTAGGAAAACCCCCAAGGGAGATAGAGAGAACCACCATTGGTAATCTCCCCTTCCTTTACCCTTTAAATACTCTTATTATTTTGCTCCTTTAATTTCTTGTCATTTATTTTACCTTTACTTGTCATTTATTTTGTTATATTGCTATAAAGTTATCATTTTACCATGTAAACATCATTTTCCCCCTTTCCCCTACACAAATGATTCATGGGGAATCCCTTCCCAAGGATGAACAAGGGTCCACACGTGGCTTGTTCTACGAAGGTTTCACCACATGATGATGTGAAGTAGTTCCATTATAACACATAAAAATGCTATCTTTACTCTTATAATGTCTTCCCTTTCCCTTGACCTTGCTTTCAAGGATTGTCCACCTCATAAGGTTCTTAAACGTCATAGGAAATCCTCAAAGGCTTTCCCTTTACATTCATGTCTTTAGCTTTCATAATGTTCATTACGTTTATTTCATAAAAATGCAATCTTTACCTTTCAAAGTCATTCCCCCATGTCCCTTTTGGTTGGATCACTCTCCGAGGATTTTCTAGTGACCTTTTAAGGCACGAAAGACATAGGATGAGCAATCTTTATACCCCTTCCCCTAGTCCCTTTGGTACTTGAAGCATCCCGTGGTGTGGATCGGTGTAAAGACCTCATCTTTACATCGTTTTCGCCACTAAAATGCCATAGTCGAAGTCCCTTTAGAAGCGGATGAATCTTAGCCCCTACATCTCCGATCATCACTTGAGATGAGCATAAATGTCCCTACGAAGCTCAATTGTCTCAAGATGTAGGATTGATGGGCAAAGACTCTTCCTTTCTAAAGAGTCTCATTCTTGGACTATAAAAGGTGTCCCTCTCTCTCGATCACATATGGCCAAGTCCCGAAGAACGTTGGTTTAAGATATACCAAGGCTTTTACGTCTACTATGGTTGATTATTCTAACGGGAGGGTAAAAAGGTCACTTAATGATGATCACAAGTCCAAGATGAGCACGGGGTAAAAATCTCGAATACATCAAATCCAAGTAATCCCGAGCGATAACCTTCTCACATGGTTTATACGTTCGACAGATAACTTGGCACATTCCCTCCTTTTTTTAAATCACATCTCACACACGAACACACAAAACAAGCACAAACTTCGGGTCTAGAAAGACTTGCTTTCGTAAGGCTCCTTGGGTGAACGCGATCCGTTCTTCCCACGGAGTAACTTAACCTTCGGACCCTTATCCATTTTTTCAAAGTTTTGAGGAAATCAAAATTGCGTGGCGACTCTGTTTTTCAATAAAACCAGTGTCTTCAAACTGAGGTGAAACGACGACCCTATAAAAAACGGTTCGATTCGCAATGGGCCCACATTCACAGTTTGGCGACTCCGCTGGGGATAAGTAAATGTTTCCAAACTTCTTTTCTCATAAGAAGTGTTGGAAACGTTTACGAGGGTTAGCCTTCCGCCGCAGATCCGATTTTTGTGCTTGTATTTCTTTTTCTTATTTTTGCATGCATCTTGGGCTTTGGTTTGTGCATACTCTGAGATGATAAACAGGGACCATTTTGAAGCTGAAAGTTGCCCAAATGCTCGGGGAAACAGTCTGAAAATGTAAAAAAAAAATTGGAACCTGGAAAACTGCTGGATTCAGCCGGACGGCTTGTTCTGCCTGGATCATAGCCGGACGACTTCTTTAGCAGTTCCACCAGGACACTTTCTGAGGCTTATCTGGAAGCTTTGGCAGCTTGAGGCTATCCAGTCCTAAGTCTGGCCAGGCTCCAGAAAATTTATGTGCTTACTTGTATCATTTCTCCCATGCGGAAAAAAAAAACATTCTTTTAAAACACATTTATGAAAATCTCTATTTTTACTCAAAAAGGAATATTTTTAGGAGGTCACACACTACGCGCACCATATATCCTATATACTTTGCACGCACGTCCTTTTAACCCGGGATGGTTGTTCAGCTGCATTCACAGATAGTGTTAGGATGCTCCCGGGCGCGCACGGAATCATCCCAAACTCCCCATGGCAGCCATTGTCGACCAATGCACTAGTCCGTGTCACACTTTTAAAACCGTGACTTTTTGGTTGGTTTTTGGTCTAGACCGTGTCATACAGCCTCATTGTATACCCCCGTAAAGGTCAAACCCGAGCCCATGCCAAAAGTCAAGATCCTTCGCGCAAGCGAAACTCTATCGAAGTTCCGTCAAGGAAAAATTGGCGAAACCTTGACCCCGACATTGATTTTGACTTTGACCCGCACGGGATATGTAAGAGTCAAGCCCGAGTCTGTGCCAAAAATCAAGATCTCTCGCACAAGCGAAGCTGTGCCAAAATTCCGTCAAGGAAAAATTGGCAAGATCTTGACCCGGCATTGACTTTGACTTTGACTTTGACTTGCACAAAGTATGCAATAAATCTCAATGTGACGCTGTGTCATTCGGCTTTTAACATCTGACCCATGCCTATTTCCTTGGACAATGCCAAAGTCAAAACGTATATCGCGTAAGCGAAACTTTGTCGAAATTTAGTTGAGGCTAAAAGACGAGACTTTCCCGGCATTGCCTTGATTATAATCCGCATCGCTCGTGTGTTAAAAGTGCCTATGATCCTCTAGACCCTAGGACCGTTCTTCTCTTTTGGTCGGTGGGATCCGTGTGCCCTATAGGACCCTCGCCTGGGGCTGTGAGGTCGAAATATAGGTAGAAAACGAGGGGCTTATAGACGTAGTGACGGAATCCACTGATCCAGGATCTAGAGTAGTTGCGAAAAAGAAGGACAACCCCTTTTCCAACCAAATAGAAATAAATAAAAGACAATGTTTTAAGTAAACTGGAAGATTCTTAATTTTCATATTACTTGAGCCTTCAGCCTAAACACCTACTCCGAGTCTAAACCTTGCCTATCCCTTTCCCACAGCGAGGAAGAAGTTGGTGAGAATACCGGGTCAGCGGCTTGTCAGTGCAGAAGTTTCAGGCTCGGATAGTTCGTCAGAATCAATAGGATCATCAGCCCAAAGAGTCAGAATGGCAGATTTGATAGAAAACAGGCAGTGGGTTGGGTAACCTGGTGACTAGGGAGGAAGAGCTAGCCTTAGCCTTGGAGAACAGTCGCAAGGTCCATGAGGAACAACAAGCCATGCTCATTGATGCTCTCCATCGTCATGGGGTCCAGATAGTGGTCGAAGCCAATGGTTCCTTGGTTATGGTGGAAGATGAAACTCCGAAAACAGTGATTTCAGCCCCTCCATCCATAACCAGTGCCCTCCTCCATCCACATATGATCCCTTACAAAGGAATACTCCTTTTCAGTCCTTCCCAACATCCCAGGCCATCAGGGCTCCAACACCCTCGCCTTCTTAGATAAGACCCAGCTTTGTTCACTACCAACAGAGAGCAAATGCCACGGCCACCCCAGTAGCTCAGTCTCTGCATCATCCTATGGGATTCATCCCTTCTCCTCAGTATAGACCAAATCATCTGATCTCAAAAGTCCAGTACCAGCCTGACCTTTCCAAATTTGTCAACGCTTGTGAGTTTGCCTCTCTCCCAGACAGTAAAAGTGAAGAGTCAGTCGGAAATGAGAATAGGAATGGATGGATTTACATTGACGATGACAGCTCGGTAGAAGGTATGAACGTAGAACCAATGGGAGTGAAACTCGAAGGACCAGATAGGGTAGAAAATCACAGGCCTTGGAATGAGGACTGTATTACCTCAAAGTGCGACTGTCACCTTTGTAGGGGATTAGAAGAGAAAATGGACGCAAGCTCAGACGAGGCAGGGTATGAATTCCACATCTTAGAATTTAATACTCCTTATAATGATCTGGTTGGTGAATAGAGAAACGTGATCAAGCTTTAGCTGAGCGAGGGAAGTGGGCTCCACCTTGTAAGTGTCCCAATCTGAACCACCAATGTTCCTTCAGCCCAATTTAACGACTTCCACGTCGAATGGACAGTTAAGGGCATTTTGGTCATTTCCTAAGGCAATTTAAACAAGAAAGGGCCTTAAAGGAATATCAAAAATTGGTCAAAAACCAGTTGGGAAGAGTCATTTCCAAGAAATTGACTTGCTTTTCATTAAATGCAAGCAGCCAAAACTGCTTTCTGCAGGTCAGGCACGCCTACATTACCATCCGCGCGGACAGGAATGAGACTCGGTCTCGTCCGCGCGGACACCTTTGAGACCTAAAATCTGCCTATAAATTAAATCATTCTCTCTCAGTTTAGGGAATCCAGAGCTCAAACCCTTACTGTTATATTCGTAAAATACCCAGAAAACAGCTTATACACCAAGCAAAAACACAAAATCCCAACACAAATCTTGATCAAATTCAAGCCCCAAACACAAATCCAAGGAAGATAGGGTACAACCATTGGTAAACCCTCCTTCTCCTTACCTTAATCTCACTCATCCATGCATACATCTCACATTTTAAAGATGTAACTTGTTCAAATACTTGTTCTTCATTTCTTGCCCTAGATCCAAGAGGATCTCCATGGATCTCATGTCTATGTATGATTCTCTATAAGGATCAACATTTCTTTTAACTTGTTGTCTCTCTTCTTACATTAACTAGTTGTTACTTGATCTCTTGACCTAAAGTGTGGTCACCTTGGAGTTCATCTCCATGGATGATCACACTTAGGTCCATATTCTTACTTTCACTTTCTTTTTGTGTTATTGGTGCTTGTTTGACCTAAAATGTAGTCATCTTGGAATAAATTTCCATGGATGACCATTTTAAAAGGTCTAAATTATCTTTACTTCCTTAAAAATGTTTTTCCTAACCTAAGATCTTCACCTTGGAACAATTTCCATAGATGAAGATCATTAAGGTTCTTAGGTTGTAAAAAGGGTGAAGTTGATACATTGAGTTCAAAGATCTCAAGGATGGTCATCTTAATGACCACCTTAGAAATCCACTCTAAAGTTGATACACCCTTAACCTAATATCAATTTTCATACATTAATCTTTGTTAAATCTCCCCATCCCAAGCAAATGAAATGCTTTCAAGTCCTAATGTACCCTAAGGATGGCTTGATATAGTAGATCACCACTAATCATGTTTAGTGATCACTAATTAAAGCCTAAGGAAAGTGGGGACAAGCATGGATGCAAATCCCAAAAATGTTTTTTTAACACTTTCAGTTGCAAAAACTCCGATTCGATTACAGTAACTCCGAGTTTAGATTAGGAATTTACAGAATCGGCGGAAAAAAACTGGAAAAGGAATATTACTGTCCCATCCGCGCGGACAGGAATGAATCTCGCTCTGGTCTGCGCGGACAAGAATGCAAGGGACAGACATTTTGTTTTTTCAGTCATTTTTCACTCACAGAAGCACATTGTTTTGGTAAATTTCAGTCCAGTCCAGTCAAAACTTCATTTCCAGAAAATTTCTTTTGCAAAACACACACACACACACAAATGGTTTTAAATTAGGAAGACTCGTTTTACGAGGCATTCCGGGTGAACCCTAATGTTCTTCCCGGAATGTAACGTGACCTCTGAACCCTTTTTTTCTCTAATTTTGGGCATTTTTCAAAGTTTTGGCCCTTAAACTAAAAACGGCGTGGCGACTCCATTTGATTTTTCAAAAAAATGAAAATCGGGTACATCACAGTGGCGACTCCGCTGGGGAGAAGAGATAAGCTTTATCTTTTTTTAAAAAAAATTAAAAAAAAATAAGAAAGAAAGAAAAGCTTTTGTGGTTCAAACTTCCGTCCCGGCATTTGAAAAACATTTGTACTGTGTGTGTGTTGGTTTTGCACATTTCGTGTTGTTTTGACTGTCCCGGAAGAATCGATATCTTGACTGTCGGACTCGTTTCTTTAACTGTTTGAATTTTGTTCTTATGTGCTTATGTGTTTATCTGTTTAAAAAAAAATTCAAAAAAAAAATTTCAAAAAAAATTTTCAAAAAAAAAAAAAATCATTTTCAAAATTTTTTTCATGCATCATACTCTCTAAGACACATGTGAAAATTTCTATTTTACTCAGAAAAAGAAGATAGACTACCGCACACTATGCGCACTTGGCCTTACACTGCACACTACGTCCTTAACCCGGGAAAATCCCAGTAGCAGCCCGTTTGGCCTTATTACGCCTCTCGGTGCGAGCACCAGACTACCCAAACATCCCTTGGAGCCTCGTGTCGACCATGCACTTGTTCGTGACACACTTTGTTCGAGACCCGGTTGGTTTTTAGTTTGGTCCGTGTCGTGCCCTGTCTGTGTATACACCTTGCCAGTCAAACCTTAGTCGGCATGCCAAGTCAATATCTTTCGGAGACCCTAATCAGTCGAAGTCATGCCGGTTTTCCGTCACGGACTTTGACCAGATCTTGACTGGCGCCTTGACTTTGACTTGCACAACTTGTGCACCGACCCCCGGCATGACACTGAGTCATCAAGGATTAACGATTATTCCATGTCTAATTACGACTTAACTGACGATGGGTCAAGATCATTTATGGAAGTTTATCAGTCAAAACCATGCCGACTTTTCGTCGAGCCCTCGGACACGATCTTAACCTTTGACGTCAGCTTTGTCCGTAATTTACATCGAATGCTCGTTAAGACTAGATTACCCGCCAGACTTTAGGATCGTTTTCTTTTCGGTCGGTGGGACCTGCTTGCCCTACGGAACCCTTGTTCGGGGTTACAGGTTGAGGGTCCGCAGGCGTAGTGATGGGTCCCACTGATCCAGGAATCAGAGTAGTTTGCGAAAAAGAAAAGCAATCTTTTCCAACCGCTTAGGTTTAATAAAACACGTTTTAAGTAAACAAGAACAAATAACTGCATGTTGCATGAGCCCTAAGCCCAAAAATGTGCCAAGTGGTCTTCCGGACGTATAAACCATGAGTTGATTATCGCTCAGGATTCCTTGGATTTTTGTGTGTTCGGGACTTTGATCCCGTACTCACCTTTGACTTACGACCATCATTATGAGACCTTGGGTCACATGTGATCGGAATAGGGACGCCTCTTTTATAGTCCAAGGATGAGACTCTTTAGAAAGGAAGGACCTTTACCCAACAATCCTACATCTTGAGATGATTTGAGCTTGATAGGGACATTTGTGCTCGTCTCAATTGATGATCGGAGATGTAGGGGCTCAAGTTCATCCTTTTCTAAAGGAATATCCGGCTATGGAATCTTTAGGTGGGGGAAATGATGTAAAGATATGACCTTTACACCATTACGCCCCAAGAGATGCTTCAAGTACCAAAGGGGACTAAGGGAGGGGTATAGATATTGGATCTTTATACTCATCCTATGACTTTTTGTGCCTTAAGAAGATCACTAGGCAATCCTGGGAGAGTGATCCAACCATGAGGGACATGGGGAATGCATTTTTAAAGTAAAGATGACATTTTTATGGAAACAAGTGTAATGAACACTATGCAAGCTAAGACTAGGAATGAAAAGGGAGGACCTTTATGGCTTTCCTATGTCCTTTAAGAACCATTTAGGTGGACAATCCTTGACAGCAAGGTCTATGGGAAGGGGGATGACATTTATGAATAAAGATGACATTTTTAATGCAAAGATGACATTTTTACATGCAAAAGATGACATTTTCACATCATCATGTGAGAGATCCACCCTATGTGATAGGGGTATGGGGGTATTATGATCTACATAGATAAAGACTTGATTTTTATAGCAATAAATCACATATAAAGCAAGTAAATGGCAATATAAATAGCAAAGAGCAATATAACAAGAATAACAACTATATTTTAAAGAGAAGAGGAGGAGATGTTACCAATGGTGGTGTTCCTCTATCTCCCTTGGAGGTTTCCTAAGGACGGAGCAACTTTAGAGGGATTTTGGAGAGGAGGGAGGTGATTTTGGAAGGTTTCAGATTTCTGGAAATTCGTGTTTTGAATTTGGCAGAGTAACAGTGCTCAAAATTGTATATCAAAATGAATAGAGGAGGCCTCTATTTATAGGCAGTTTTGTGCTTCCTAATGAAGCCGTGCGGCTGTAACCTTTGGCTAATGAAACCGTGCGGTCTTATCCATTAGTGACTCAGCCTGTTTCTAGAATCATGCAAGGTGGCATTCTAGAAGCTCTTTCCAGTGAGGGACTACGTGGAATTTTAATTCCTAACAAGTCCTTCGCCCCTTGGAAGATTTGGGAAAGTTCCCAAATTGCCCCTGAACTTTAGGAAAGTCTGGGGAATTGCCAGGAAACTTAACCGGAAGGCATGAGCCAGATTTGGGTACTTACAGAAGCCCCTCGGCAACGTTACTTGCAGGGCAAGTGGGGTTGTTGATAGAAAGGATCCAATCTGGCGAACTGCCGAGACGGATTGGGTGACTAAGGTGGTCGAGTGGCTGAACCTTTGGAAGGCTACCTATGTATCCCGGAGGAATCAAGCCATGATCGTAGTTCGAAAAAGATCCGCTGGGGAAAGGGGTATTATATGTGATGAATTGACTGAACCTAAAGTAGGCTACCTACGTATCCCGGAGGAATCAATCCAGGTCGTAGTTCGGAAAATATCCGCTAGGGAAAGGGGTGTCATATGTGACGAATTGGCTGAACCTAAAGTAGGCTACCTACGTATCCCGAGGGAATCAAGCCAGGTCGTAGTTCGGGGATCTACTGGGAATGGCAAAGAGAAATTGATCCCTTGCTAGGAAGATAGAAGGAAAGTGACCTAAGAGGTCAAATGGCTGATCCTACTGGGAATATGCTAGATGAAGGACATGACCAATGTGGTCGGATATCTGGGCCTTTATGAGGGGCTACTTCACCACTGAGGAGTGATGAATGAAAAGGGTGACCATTATGGTCGGATGGCTGGACCTTTATGAAAGGCTACTTCACCACTAAGGAGTGACGAAGAAACAGGGTGACCGATGTGGTTGGATGGCTGATCCTTTATGAAAGGCTACCTACGTATCCCGGGGGAATCAAGCCTTGGTCGTAGTTCAAATCTCACTAGATAGTTAGGAACGATGTCTAGGATCCTTGAGGTTTTGACGATTAATAGAGGAGTCACCTGATTGACAATTAATGGAGGTTGTCACCTGATTGACAATTAATGGAGGTTGTCGCCTGATTGACAATTAATGGAGGTTGTCACCTGAGGAAACTAAAGATTACATCGCTATCGAGGAGATAGAGGTAGCTAAAGTTGGAAAAACTTGAGTGTACTTCACTATCGAGGAGATAGAGGTAGCTTAAGTTGGAAAAACTTGAGCGTACTTCACTATCTATGAGATAGAGGTAGCTTAAGTTTTGGAAAACTGAAGTATACTTCACTATCTATGAGATAGAGGTAGCTAAAGTTTAGAGAAACTGAAGCATACTTCACTATCTATGAGATAGAGGTAGCTAAAGCTTAGAGAAACTGAAGCGTACTTCACTATCTATGAGATAGAGGTAGCTAAAGCTTGAGCTTTGACAATTCGGAGGATGTCACTTAGCGTTATTCCGTTATAACGGAAGTAACGGAGGCGCTTTGAGAGGAAAGTTTATTTTCTTTTAGAGATAACGGATGTCCTTGGGAAACAACGTTACTCTAGTTAAGAGATAACGAGAATTGTATGCCTAAGTGGAAAGTCCAGGGACAAAAGTGTAAATTCAGCTCAGAGCGAATGAGGCCGCCCGGCATGAGGTGGAGGAAAAAGAGGCCGTACGGCTTTGAATCTATTTTCACCAGATTATTTAAACAGAATTTGAAACGGGCAAACAGCCATTGCTGCTTGTTTCTGCCTAGGAAGAGGGAGAGAGTAGAGAGAGAAAATTTCAAAATTCTTCAATTCTCTTGCTTCTACTACTCGAGATGGATCAAGAGGGGAACGTTGTTCCTCGACAAGCGTGTAGGACCTTGTCAGAAGCCACTAGGAGGAGGAGGTGGGAGATCGTTCGAACGGAGCGAAAATACGACTTCAACACACCTCCTTCCGAACTCTATCCCGGGAAGGGGGAGCACAAATCGACGAAACCTCAATCTATTGGGGTAAGCATTCTTGATTTGCTTGATTTTGTCAATTTTTATTGATTTTTGATTGATTTAGGGCTTGACCCGATTTTTAGGAATTTTTCGAATTTTCCTATGATTTTTGTCGATGATTTTGGGAATTTGATGATTAACCTATGAGGTTAAAGACATAAATGAACATGCATGTGCAATTCATTTGAAAAAAATATGAGAAGGACTCATTTATTTTTTTTTTGAAAATAAAGTAAGAAAAATAAAGTCTAAAATGTGACGGAGTCCTTGCATGTGCTAGAACTAGGTCAATTCTTGATCATGGATGAGAAAACAAGATTTTGGACGATGAAAAGGATTCATGCATGCCACTTTGAAAAATTAATGCTTATTGAAATTACCCGGATCCGAGAGGCAGCGACGGATCGCGCCCCGGCATCTGGCATTGTCCCCCCCGCCTTGCAGCGGTTCGTTCGTTGGAGGTGTCTCGCCGTTTGTTTTCGCATTTGTAGAGTCGCCACGCCGTTTTTATTAAGCCCAAAATATTGAAAAAGGGCATCAGTTTAAAGATAATTTTAAACTGTTTTTGTGTGATGAGATTTTGAGTTCGGAGGTCAGATGACTCCTCGGGAAGAGAATATTAGAATATTAGAGCTCACCCGAGTCACCTCGTAAAACGAGTCTTTCGGATATCCCTAATATCCTTTAAATGTTGTGTGTGTGTGTGTGTGTGCTTTTAAAAATGCATGCTGTATCGGATGTCTACATTGTATGCTATGTATGGAAATGTATTGAAATAGTAATGGAAGGAAGCCTTACCAATGTTGGTTTGTGTCTGTCTTCCGCTGGGGAATAGTGTTTGAGGTCGGAGTAGCGTTCCGGTACGGATCGGGATTGCTTCAGGAAGGGCCGGTTGTCTGCGGACAGAGTTTCGGCGTGAGTTGAGGTTGCAGGCTGCGTTCGGGCAGAGGTTCGGCGTGCGTAGGGATCGTCGGGATCACTCGGGCAGAGGTTCGGCGTGCGTTGGGGTGGCCGGAGTCACTCGGGCAGAGTTTCGGCGTGGTTTGGGATCGCCGGTTTGACTCGGAAAGAGCCGGGACACCGTGGAAAGACCAGGCAAGGCCTCGGAGTACCACGAGGGGCCTCAGAGTACCTCGAGAGTGCCTCGGGGGCAGCGGGAGCCGTCGCGGGAGCGCTCGGGGAGGCTTCGGAGCACCACGAGGGGGCTCGGAAGGCCTCGGAAGGATCCGAAAGGGGCCGGGAATGCCTCGGAAGGACTTAGAGGGGAAGCCAGAAGGCCTAGGGAGGAAGAGAGAAGTGGGAGGTCTGTGAAAATGAGGAGGGGGAGCCCTCTATTTATAGTGCCAGATTTGGTGCAAAGAGGTCCGTACGGACCTCCCTGGTAATCCAGTTTTTTGGTTTTCCTCGATTTGAGGGAATATGTGATGATGGTGAATATTCTGTAATTATGGTGTCCCCTGAGCAATAAGGTCCGTACGGACCATCTTGCATGCAAAGAGGTCCGTACGAACCAACTCTGCAGTAGGGTAATCATTTTCCCCGAGATTTGAGGGAATATTGTGGACTTTAAGAAGATTCAGTAATTATTAAAGCAAAGAGGTCCGTACGAACCATTATTGCTTTTCCAATTTCTTGAAAATTCCGAAAAGGTCCTTTTGTCCCTTTTTATCCCAGAAAGGCTCCTCCCTTGGTTTGGCTGGGGGTTTTGAGAGGGTTTTGAGTGCCAGAGGTCGTCGAGACTGCGTTGATGAGTCTGCGGTGTTTCCCGTGTGTTTGAAAGGGGGTGATCCAGATTGGGGTACTTACAGAAGCCCCTCGACGACGTCACTTATGAAAGAAGTGGGGTCGCCGATAAGATAAGGGTCCTAATCTGGATCGCGTGCTGGGAGATAAAGTGACCGGGGAGGTCAGTGTGAGGACGTGGTGGTGTCCTATTGTGTGACCGTTTAGGTCGGTAGGCTGGACCCTGTGATAGGATTCCTACGTATCCCTGGCGGGAATCAAGCCTGGTCGTAGTTCGGGTGTGGGGTGAGTGTTTTGTGAATGCGGGCGTGGTGGTGCCCTGAAGTGTTGCGTGACCGCCGAGGTCAGTGGTAAGGACGTGGTGGTGTCCTGGGTGACCGCATGGGTCGATGGCTGGACCCTGTGATAGGATTCCTACGTATCCCTGGCGGGAATCAAGCCTGGTCGTAGTTCAGAGGTCGTGAAATTGTGAGTGCGGGCGTGGTGGTGCCCTGAAGTGTTGTGTGACCGCCGAGGTCAATGGTAGGACGTGGTGGTGTCCTCGAAATGTGGTGACCGCCGAGGTCAAATTGTGAGGACGTGGTAGTGTCTGGGATGGAAATTTTACGATTTTCCTAATCGGGTGGTTTAAGGCCTTCCGGGCCGGAGATAGTGTGTGAGGACTTGAATCGTCTTCGGACCGGTTATTTGAGGACTTTAAATCGTCTTCGCGCCGGAGATAAATGTGAGGACTTTGAATCGTCTAGCGTAGATTGATGCCATGTTTGAGGACTTTGAATCGTCTTCTGGCGGCGGTTGATGCAGCATTATGCGAGGACTTTGAATCGTCTTAGCGGCTTGATTGATGTTATGCGCGAGGACTTTGAATCGTCTTCTAGCCGCGATTGATGTTATACGCAGAGGACTTTGAATCGTCTTCTAGCCGCGGTTGATGTTATGCGCGAGGACTTTGAATCGTCTTCTAGCCGCAGTTTGATGTTATGCGCGAGGACTTTGAATCGTCTTCTAGCCGCAGTTTGATGTTATGCGCGAGGACTTTGAATCGTCTTCTAGCCGCAGTTTGATGTTATGCGCGAGGACTTTGAATCGTCTTCTAGCCGCATTTGTAATGCGAGACTTGTGAATCGTCTTCTAGCCGCGGTTGATGTTATGGCTACCTTGTGCTTTGATTGCGAGAGGCATAGATGCCTTTGTGTTTTTGCATGTTGAGTAGAAGGTTGGACTTACGATGAGCTTGCCGGTGCTTGCGTTTGCCGTTGAAGTGGGCAAGGATGACGGCCGGGTGATTGCTTCACCATTTGGCATTTTGGAGGCGCTTCGTGCCTTGGGACTTGTACTCGGAGTGTTGGGTCCTTCTTGTGCTTGTTTTGCCGTTGAGTGGGCAAGGATGATGGTCGGTGATTGCTGGGGATATGCAGTCTTGTATGACTTTATGACTTCCCTTTCGACTTGTTGGGGAAGGAGCTCGGGCTTACTTTGATGGCGGTGCTTGCATTGCCACTGAAGTGGGCTAGGTTCGGGTTTACACTGACTGCCGGTGCTTGAATTGCTGGGGATGCGTGACCTTGTAGGGGCCCTTTTTCTATTGGGAAGATGACTTCGGACCTCTTTTGAGG
The DNA here is from genome assembly GCA_022495995.1 of Adenophora triphylla var. japonica. Lineage (NCBI taxonomy): Eukaryota > Viridiplantae > Streptophyta > Magnoliopsida > Asterales > Campanulaceae > Adenophora > Adenophora triphylla. Next base: position 229,284 of record JAFEMH010001253.1, on the reverse strand, counting down.
CTTGATGGATTTGAGAGTTGTCATTGAGCGTTTGGAGCGTCTTGTGCCTTGATATTACGTCTTTGGGAGGTGTTGGCTCCTTCTTGAATTGCCGTCGGGCATTTTGGAGGCGTCTCGTGCCTTGATATTCGTACCGGGAGGTGCCGGGCTCCTTCTTGAATTGTCGTCGGGCGTTTTGGAGGCGTCTCGTGCCTCGATATTCGTATCGTCTCGGAGCAGTGTCAGTTCTTCTGAATCGCCGTTGGAGCTTGGCGAGGACCGGTCTTGGACACGGCCGCGGTTGAATTGCCCGTTGAAGCGGGCGAGGACCGGTGTTGGCATTGGACACGGGGATTGAACCGTTGGAAGTGGGCCAGAGGACCGAGGCTTACGTTGATGCCGTCTGCGGATTTGAATTGCCGTTGAAGTGGGCGAAGACCCGGTCTTACGTTGCGACCTGGCCGGAGATTGGAATTGCTACCGGAAGTGGCGAAGACCGGTCTTACGTTGATAACGGCCGGGATTGGAATTGCCGTTGAAGTGGGGCGAAGACCGGTCTCCACACTGAACACGCGCCGGGATTAACTTGGCCGAGATTAGATGCCGTTGAAGTGCGAGACGGATGCTTTGAGGACCCGGTCTTACGTTGGCAGATTGGAATTAGTGCCGTGAAAGTAGGCGGGAGCCGGTCTTACGTTTGTGGCCAGGAGATTGGTTGAAGTACCCGTTGAAGTGGCGAAGAGGGCCGGTCTTACGTTTGGCCGGCTCGTGGTGGAATTGCCGTATGAAGTGGCGAGAGGGCAGGAGTGTCTTACGTTGACGGCCTGCTCCTGGAGCATTAGAATTGCATTGAAGTAGGCGAAAGGGAGCCCAGTGTCTTACGTTTGTGAACTGAGATTGAATTACCATCGTTGAAGTGGCGAGAGACCCCGGTCTTCGCCCACCACTGTATAGCGGCAGAGGGTTCTTGGAGTGCACCGTTAGCAAGTAGGCGAGGCCAAGTCTTACGTTGTGGCCAGAGATTCGTGGCCGTAAGTCCATGGCGGGGGCAGTCTTACGTTGAAGATAGCCCAACGGCGGGGGTTCGGAATTGCGTTAAGTGGCGAAACGGCAGCCTATGCCTTACGTTGATGGCAGGGGGTGGATGCCGTTAGGTGGCGAGACCGATGCTACGTTGGCGGAGTAGATGCCGTTAGGTGGCGAGACGGTCTTTCGTGCCTGGTACGGCCAGGGATTGGTGCGTTAAGTGGCGAGACCGGGGTCTTACGTTGGCAATGAGCAGATTGAATTGCCGTTGGAGTGGCGAGAAGAGAGGCGCCGCGAGTGCGCGAGGAGAGAGAGAGGCGCCGCAGTGAGCTCCCGAGAGGATTCAAGTGCAGGGGCCGGATTTCACATATGTCCGTAGAGGGACGGATCGAGAGGAGGGTGTATGCATGCCCGTTCTGGGGCGAGCAGGAGCTCACTGCTGCTGCACATCTGCAGTGGATCCACAGAAGCAGTCGGTGAGTGTGCTTGACTCTTTTCCATCTTGGCATCTTTTACGCATTTTCTCTTTTTGTTGTCGAGTGGCTTGCATTGCTTGAGCGATTTCCTTGGGCCTTGCTTGAAATTCTGGAGTCGAGGGAGAGCCTATGATATCTTGACTCGCCGATTATGCGTGGCGATAAGGTCGTTTGCGAAGAAAGATGGCGTGAGAAGATATCTTGCCCAGTCTTAGCGACAGCGTCTTGCCGTACGAGCCTATGCCTTCGAAGGCGTGCATTACATGGCGTTACTCACTTCAGAAAGCCTGAGAGCTGAGCGGAGCCGCAGCGGGAGGGGACCTTCGAGGGGCGGCATAGTAGTGTGGATGCGGGGACGTCTTCCCAGGAGCTGCACGGGAGCCTTCGAGGAGCAGCCCTTTATATGATTCTTCTCCCTCCTCGGGTCCGCACGAGGAGTGAGGGTTTCGTCGAGGTGGGCCTTCTTTCTTTGATCGCTTTCGCCGGTGTTGATCCTTGGTTGCACTTTGAGTGGATTGGCCTCAGGCAGAGGGTGCTTACGATATTACGATGGACGAGGATGTGACGGGCGAGTTCACGTGGGATGCCCGACTTTTCTCTGGCAGGAGGAACCTCGCGAGATGATGATGATCTTTGAAGAAGTCGGATTAGGGTTCAACATTGCTTTCCGCCTCTTTTTCCATATCCTCTCTCTTTTTTTGTTTAGCAGCTTGAGACATTAAAGTAGATATTCTGTAATAAAAGCAACTCATATTTGCATGACTGACAGACGGCATTTTATTTCTAAAGATGTTAAATGTCATTTTTGCTTGATTCCGAAGGGATTTGTCACTAAGAAATGGTTTGCTATTATTATTATATTTATTTGTGTAATGCCACGTGGTGAAGAAGTGCGTTTGTGGGTAGTGTATGTTTCTTAGGGGGAATGGCTTTGGCCGGTGTTTGGGCGATTTAGGAGCAAGATACGCTAGGAATGCGGTGGATTTGTGTTATGCTTTGTTCTTTGAGGAAGAAATATGAGTTCTTTGCAAGGAGGTCACGTGTACCAGGACATACACAGCAGCGTGCAAGAAGAGTCCGTACGGACCAACCTTGCTTTTGGGAAGGAGATAAATGCTTTCCGATTATGTCAGTTTACTTCCTCATTTCCCCATTTGCGGCCATTTCGAGCTTTTCTTCCCCATTTTCTCTAGGAACCTCCATTTTGCCATGGATTCTTCGCATTACGTCCCTAGAATTTTGCGAGAGCTTTCGCGGGAGAGAGGCAAGCACACCTTACTTGAGCTTGAGTTTGAGAAAACGTGGATGCGGCGTCCAGTGCCATGAGCGCCCGGAGACGAGGCTTTCGAGGTAAGGTTTCGTCTTTGCTCTGCATTTGGTGCTTTTAAGGAGTTGGTTCACGATTGGGATTTGTTGCGCGAGTTTTTGCCCGCTTGAGAAGTTAAGGATGTTAGGAGGCGTGTGTCTTCGCCCATTTCTCCTATAATGTAAATAGGAGTGCCCACTTTTTGAGGATTTCGGAGCTTTGATTCAGGGGGGCCGGAGGTGGAAGCCCATCTCGAGCTTCCTTTGATTGGTGAGTCTTTGCTTTGTGAGCGTGAAGCTTGCCGAGGCTTTCTTATCGTGCCACTTCGTTGGAAAGAAGTGCGAGGCATGATCCTTGATTCGGGTCATATCGACATTTACAGCGAGTTGCCGGAGCGGTTCATGGTTGATGATGAGAGTGGCGTCTCTTGGGATGCCTTCGCCTTAGCATGCGTGATGGCAGCAGCACTTTTCATGGTCGGCTCACACCCTTGGCATTTGTGATACGGCGCTTTGCTAGATGTGGTAGAAGCCTTTGCGAAGTAGGAGGAAGGTATTGTCCGGAATTTAGTCTTCCAGGAGAACTGCTTCGTAGTATCGATACGTCGAGTAGCCCGGCTGGATCATTTATGAGAGGGGAAGCCCCGAAACTTTTTGCTCACCCTTGTGGGGCTGCTGAGAAGACTTCGAGGCCATGCAGGAAGGCTCCGCGTCTGTTTAGCCCGATGATGCATTTGCTTTCAGCGACCTCTTGTGTTGGATATATGGATCGGTGCACTTACAGGGAGAGATGGATGGCACGGCAGTGCGCATCGGATCCATTGGTGGGTTACGCTAGCTCCGGAGGATTGAGACTAGGAGGGTCTTGCAGGAGGGGTCCTACGTTGTCGAGTTCGGGTTTGTCTTGGTCCTCCTTCTATATTCCGTCGCTTGTTTCCGGCGGTTTGGGATGAAGCAGGAGCCTTTGTTGGGGCCTGGGATGACCTTTGCTACTGCGGAGGTAGTTCCTCTTTGTATGGCGGCTTCGGGTGCCTTCTTGTATTTTACGAGGGTATGGAAGTATTCCGCTTTCCCTGCGTGGTACTCTTTAGACGTCGGGAGTGTCGTATTGGCGACTCGATACGGCACAGTATGAGCAGCGTGTTGGGCAGTCCCAAGTGGTCTTGGAGAGCGAGGCGTGTAGCGATCCTGGGACCGGTTGCCGTAGTAGCTATTGCCTTAGGAGTGCAGAAGCCTGGTCGACCCTTTGGATGTGACGGGAGACACTTTGTTTGACTACGAGACTAGAGTTGACCGACCGACAGGGAGAGGTCCTCTTTGCTGGACTCGCAGGAGGAGATCCGAGCCGAAGCACGGGCGAATGAAGCCACGAGAGCTGCTTTGGATTGTTTGACTCTACGAGGGGAGGACCCCGGATCTCGGACCGAGAGACGCAGAGTTGGTTCACGTGGAGCGAAAGAAGACTCGCCGGGGCCGAGGAAGAAAGGAAAGAATGGCGAGGGGACAAGCGCGAGATGGCGCGGAATGACCTCCTAGGTATCCATTCATTGCATTGCAAACACATTATTAGTTAAATGTATTAAGTCGTCTTTTAGCATGTTGTGAACTTGAGAGTAGACCGTGCTTGAACTCATCAAGAAATGTTGTAACCGTTAGTGATTTGTGATTTACTTTTAAAGCTTTGTCGAGACGCAAGATCTCTTGTTTGCCTTTGCTTTTGTTGTGCACTTTGTCGGCGTTCGTCCTTGGACTTTTACGTTGCATTTGCGGACTTGAAGCGATGCAGGCCATGATGGCAATCCCTTTTGCTTAGGCTTTGTGCTTGGGCGAGAGGTTGAATGCTCCCTTGACAAGTTGTTTTGACGGTCTTTTCGTAGCTTCCTTGCCTCTTGTTGGCGTCGGGCTCTTGACCTCTTTTTGCAGCTTCTACTTGAGCTTCTTTTTTTTGTGAGCCCTTGCTCGAGCTCTTTTTTTTTGTGAGCCCTTGCTCGAGCTTCTTTTTTTTTTTTTTTGAAGCGCGTGAGGGCGAAGACAAGCCCCTGGCTTGGAAGCGTACATGAGTCGGTCGTTTGATGTGAGTGACCCTCGGATGTCCTTTGATGTTGCCGCCGTCGTTTGACTTGGTCAAGGTGGCCGGGGGGCGTGTTCTTGAAAAGTGCGTAGCTTGATGGAGAGTCTTGATTGACATTCAAACTTTTGACTTTTTTGTGTATTTTTAGACCGGACCAATTAAGGTTGCCTACGTTCCGGACTAGAGGGCTCAGTCTGCGTAGTTCGACACTACATGGAGTGCCAAGAGATGCACGGTTGTTCTTCTTTAGGCGAAGTATACTGCGAAGTTTGCTTAGTTGACCGGATTCATGAAGGGATTGCCGTCTAGGTACAGCCGGCTTCATGGCGCCTCCGGAGAAGATCTTTTGAACCACGAAAGGGCCGATCCATGTGGGTTCCCATTTTCGATGGGTTGGTTCGAGTGGGAGGCTTTTCTTTGAGTACAAGGTCACCTTCCACGATGTCTCGGGATTTGACTTTCTTGTCGAAAGCTACAGCCATCTGCTTTGATAGGCTCGGACGTGTTCCATGGCCTTTAGTCGTCGTCTAGCGAGCCAATTCGTCGTGTCGGCTTGAGCCATTCAACTTCGTTGATGTCATTTTCGAAGACTCGGAGTGAGGGAATTTCTAGCTCGATGGGAAGGGCTGCTTCCATCCCGTATGTCGTGGCAAATGGGGTTTCTCCCGTGGTACATTACGGCCGATGTGCGATAGCCCCAAAGTGCAAGGTGCGGCTTCTCGGGCCAATCTCGTCTCGGGTGGTCATTTTCGGATGATCCGTTCGAGGGTTTTGTTTCTTTGCCTGCTTCCACGGCGCCGTTTGTTTGTGGCCGGTAGGGAGAAGATTTGTGGCGTGTGATCTTGAATTCGGCCAGTGATGCATCGAATTCCCCTTCGAAGTGTGAGCCATTGTACGATATGACCTCATTTGGGATGCCGTATCGGCGAGATGATGTTTTCCTTGAGGAAATGTGCGACCTTCTTGGAGGTGAGTACCTTGTAGGACTTGGCTTCGACCCATTTGGTGAAGTAGTCGATGGCTACTAAGATGAACTCGTGGCCGTTCTTGCCTAGCGGGCGATTTTCCCGATGACGTCAATTCCCCAGTGGCGAAAGGGCGAGGTGTAGTCATGCGGTAGAGATCGTGGGGCGGTAGATGATTGAGGTTGGAGAACCGTTGGCACTTGTCGCGGCTTCGGACAAAGTGGATGCAATCTGCCTCCATGGAGATCCGGTAGTAGCCCATCACGAGAATGATTTGCATCGGGGCTCTGGCGTTCATGTGGGGACCGCAAGCCCCATTGTGGACTTCGTTCATGAACTTGTTTGCTTCTTCTTGGGCGATGCGGCGTAGGAGTGGCCCGTGGTAGCGTTTCTTGTATAGCATGTCCCGAGGATGACGAAGTGAGAGGCGAGGCGTTTTAGGGCCATGATGCTCTTGGTTTTGACCCCTTCGTGTGTGGGTCTTCCTTGTTCATGAAGGTGGTTTCCCTGTTCTTGAGGTATTGGAAGATCTGGTTTGTCTTTGGAAATGGCGTTGGACTTGCGTCTCTTTGGCTATTCGGCAATCTTGCAAATCGTTGTGATTAAAACCTTCTCGGCGACTTGGGCCCGGTTTTCTCTCGTTTGACAACATGCTTAAATGTTTGCTTGATGCATTTATTTAATTAATGTGTTTGCCTTTTGTATAGATGAATTGTTATTAACTTGTTTTGATTAGTTAATATCATCATTTGTTAAAGATGCAATGAAATGGTTTTTTAGGAAGGTCGGACCTTTTATTGAAAGCGTGAAGGCGTACATTGTTGATCAAAGATTCACAATCGTCGGGCGTAAAGCCGTCAAAAAGACTCAAAGATGTGAATAGACAGACAACAAGACTCGAAGCTAGACTATAGGCGACGAGGGATTGGACCAGGCTTCATTACTCTTGGATGGCTGTAGCTCTAGAGGGAGTGGTCTTTGGTTCGGGTGGCCAATCTTCCCTTGGCATGAGTCCGGAAAGTAGCTTGCATGCGGTTCGATTTCAAACCGGATCGCGGAGGTTTTTGGCTGCTCCACGATGATGTCCCTCCATTAGTGTTGCCACCGGTCCTCGGGGTTTTGATGATAGAAGTCGGCGAGGGCTACTTCTAGGAGGGCGAAGCATTCGGCGGTCGGAGTGGATTCTTGCTTGATGTTGATCACTTTCATAGAATCTGCCTCTTTATACGGGATCTTTGCTTGGACGACATTTACAATGTACGATTCGGCCGGGCATGCTATATCTCCTTCCACGATTAAGCCTTGGAGGAGGTTGCGCTTTGTTCGTCCGGGTCGGACACAGGAATGTTGAATTGAACTAGGCTGTGATGGGTTTGTCCCCGTAAGATCCGAGAGTGTCGGCTAGAGGGTTGTCTTGCTCTCAGGGGATTGGTGATGAGCCGGTTGCAAGGGTTTTCGGCGAAGTAAGGGTCTGCTCCTCGATCAATCTCCATTAGGGCATCCATCCCTTGATCCTCTCTCGAAGCATTCTTCACGGTCGCATATGTCGAGTTGTCATCTGACCCATGAGTTCTTCGATTTCTAGCTCGTCGCGGCTTAGAGCGTGGATGTGAGATCGGCACTTCGTAGCGGGACGGGGTAGGAGAATCATACGGGAAGAGTATTCGGTCATTTCGGGACCTTCTTCGGGTCGTAGCTGGCGGCCAAGCACTTGCCATTACCTTGCTTTCGCGGATCACTTGATCGCTCCATTAGCATTGATGAATTTCACGCATTGGTGAAGAGTGGATGATCTTGCTTTCATCGATGTATCCAAGGTCGCCCAACAAAGCGAGAGAAGGTGGGTTTGATTTCCACGACTTGGAACTCTACCGAGCTCCGGTTGTACGTCGAATTGGATCCTCAAATTGATGACTCCTACGATTGGTCGTGCGGTGGAGTCGTAGGCTCGGATTACCCGAGGTGAAGGCCTTATCGAGAGAACGGTCGATGCGGAGTCATTTCGGTGTGCTTAAAGCGATGATGTTGGCTGCGGGCCGTTATCAATCCAAGACGTTCGGGAGGAAGAACATCTCTATTTTTATGAGGATGAGGAGGGCTTCGTTGTGCCGATTCTCACATATTGGCAAGTCATCGTGCTGTGAAGGCTAAACCGCTTCCCGTGCTACCGTTTGGACTCGGTCTCTTAAGGGAACGTTCGATCCATCCATTTGTATGCCTTGGGTGGGGCAAAGATCGTAGGGAGACGGTTGCCCTTGGGCGTTCTTGTCGGAATTCCCGGTCACGAGATCTCTTGACTACGGTTTCACGCTCCCGGTCGTAGCGGGACGGCATGCGACGGTTTCGGAAATTGCGGGGAGTGCTCTCGCTTGGAGTTTCATCAAAGGCTATTGAGTTTACCCTGTCGTTCGGGGGAATGGATTTCCGATGGTATTGGGACCACGAGGGCGTTCCAATTTTCCCTCCTCAATGAGCCTGGACCACACCTTGAGTACGAAGCAATTGTCGGTGGTGTGGCGGGGTAGTTGTGGAAGCGCGTGTTTGCTCATATCCATGTTGGGCTTGAGAGTCTTCGGTTGGAAATTCTCGAGTGGTTTGAGAAGATTTCGCTTCACTGAAAGCCTCAAATACTTGACCCGAGGCATTTCCGGGTTATCTAAATCTTTGGAGCTGTGGGAAGCGAGGGGGTTGTTATTCTTTGGGGCTGCTTGATCGCGGTTTTACTTGAGCTCCGATTACGAATGTAGTGCCTTGTTCATTGCTTCCTTTCCTTTGGTCGGAGCGGGAGTTGAAGTTGCCGAGTTTGTTCGATAGCGGTAAGATGAGGCGGGGGTTCTTTGTTGCCTTTTGAAGACTCGAGTCTTTTCAAACTTTGTCCCGGCGTTGACCATGGCACGGAGATCCGGGTAGAAATGGTGGGCGATCAAGGTTCTCAAAGATGGCTTGAGGCGGGAATGGAAGATGTCCATCTACTCTTCTTTGGAAAGTGGATCCATTATCTCGCTTAGCTTCAGGTTCCATCTTTTGTAGAACTCGCCCCTTTGGTTCGTCATCCTTTTGTTCGGTGGCTTGCGGAGTCATGGCGGTTTGTTTCCCATTCAAGATTGGCGCGGTACTTCTCCGGGAAGATTTCAGCGATCTGATCCCACGTGGAGCGGTTTTGCCTTCACATTGAGGAACCACCTTAGTGCTTTGTGGATTTGAGGGAATCTTGAAAATGATGCGCCATCTGTTGAGGGTTGCCCCTTTGGCTCTCATACCCGGGACGTAGGTGTCGATGTGGGTTTTGGGCACTGTTCCGTCAAACTTTTCCATTTAGGCATCTGAACTTTGGAGGGAGAGGGACCACTTTGTTCGGATCGGTGGCGGGAGGGAGTCCTTAGAGAACTAGCTAGCTTGCCTTGCATGTCTTTCATTTGTTCGATCGGCCAAGCCATGTGAGGATCGGTATGCGAGGTGGGTTACCGTTTTCGGGGACGGAAGCAGAAGATGGAGGTGGATTGGGCGATGGGATCGCCATTCGGGAGTCTTGGGGAGGTAGTTGAGTGTATACCAACCCGTACCACAGGGTGTTGAAGTTGAGGGCGTGATTGCCGGGTCCGCTAAGGGTTGTGTTTGGGAGGCTGGGGAAACGATTCGTTAGCCCCAATTGGCGAGACTAGCGAGGGTGGCAAACTTGAGATGTCGGGATATCCGCTCGGGATGCTGTCCACTGGTAAGAATGGGGACTTTTGATTGTGGTTGCGAGAGCTCGTATAGAGGCAAAGGATTGAATCACGGGGATCTGCAAGAGATGCATTGGGATACAGGCGGAGCGAGCACGTATGTGTCTTTGTTGAAATGCGAGCTTGATGTGCGGGCGGGAAGCGGCTGTCTTGGCGGGCATGTCGGGCTGGCCCAGCGCTGAGGAGCTTTGAGCGAAGGCTTGCTGCGTTCTTTGGGATCTCGTAGCTTGGCGGAGCGGGACTCTTGATAGCTTTGAGAAACCTGGGGGAGCCGGTATATCTTCGTCCTCTATGAGAACAAAGGTTCCGTCGGGTTGGGAAGCTGCAGCTGTTCCTCGAAGACGCGAGGTGTCGACGATCCGAGCTTGCTTTGTTCCTCTTGGCGCTTCTTGATGGTTTCGAAGGCTCGCGGCACCTCCTCCATTGTCCGGAGATTCCTTAGTGGCGGGGTTCCGTTTCCCTCACATTATACATTGATCCCGTCATGGGGAGTATCGGACGGTGCGGACCGTTGAAGCTGGAAGGAGCTATCGGACCTTGTGACCTCGATGCGAAAAGGCGGCTTCCGGGTATTCTCAACCACTCTCGGTTATTTGGAGGGTGACGGGCAAGAGTTTAGACACGGGAATGGCCTAACGGGATAAAGGGGGAAGCTCACGTGGCATGCGGTTTCCGTTTCTTTTATTTTCGATTATTTTTTGTTGTTTTAATTTACTTAAAACATGTTTTCTCGAGAATCCTAGGTAGGTTGGAAAAGATTGCTCTTGTTTTTCGCAACTATGCTAGATCTGGGTCGATGGAGACCATACGTGCGGCTATAAGCCCCTCGTTTTGCACATGTATTTCGACATCCCGGGGTGGACGGCCCAGGCGAGGGTCCTATAGTGCAAGCGGTTTCCACCGGCCTAAAGAAAAATCGAACCTAAGGACAGAGCTGTCATGTTCGTTTTGATGCGTTAGCCATGTGAATAGTGAACCAAGCGGCCGCGAGTCAAGATCGGGTCAAGAGTTCGGCATGACCTCTCTTTACCTTGCTTGCGCAAGGGATGCGTGACGTTAGGCGTTAGGTGGGTCATATTGTCATGGGCGACGTATCAAAGGCGTGATGACATGGTGTCATGTGAGCATGGATGTATATCGGGACGGAACATCGTGCAGGTGTAGCCGGAAATCAAGATCGAGGTCAAGATTTTAGCATGACCTTTCATCGCTTTGCTTGCGCAAGAGGATCTTGAGTTAGAGCCTTGACTTCGAAAAATGGCCGGCATGGTATATGTATCAGTGTATGACACGGCCAGGTAAAAACCAACCGAGTGCGGACGAGTGTGACTCAAGACTCAAACGTGCGGGGTTGACGCTTGGCTAGGATGGGATGTTTGGAATGATCCCGTGCGCGTCCAAGAGGCCTAGGAAGACCTAACGGGTGCAGCCGAGACCACTCCGGGTTGAGGGTTGTAGTGTGCGGTGTATCCGGCGGCGGTGCGCGTAGCGTGCGGTGTAACCGAGGGCGGTGTGAGTAGAGTGCGGTGTAACCGAGGCGGCGGTGCGCGTAGTGTGCGGTCTCTAAAATTCTTTTCCGAGTAAAACGAGAAGTTTTGAAGAATTTTAAATGTATGCACGAATGTATATTGATGCATTTTTTTGTATTTTTATTTTTTGTAAAATAAAAAGTAAAGCACGTGCACACACACACAACTGATTAAAGGAAGGGGTAAAATGAAAGTTTGACCCTCATCATCGTTTTAAAAATCTTTTGTTTTGTTTAAAAGTTTTTAAAACAAAATAGTCCCAGGAGTCGCCATGAAATTACCGGGATCGGCTCGCATGAGCCCCGTGCATCTCGCATTCGTCGATGTTCGGGAAGTCGCCGGATCCGAGAGCGGCGCAATCGCGCCCGGCATGCTTATTCCGTTTTAGCGTTGCGTGTTGGAGGTGTCTCGCCGTGTTTTGCTTTGAAGAGTCGCCGCTCCGTTTTTATTAAGCCCAAAACATTGAAAAAGGGCATCGGTTTAAAGATAATTTTAAAGCTGTTTTTGTGTGATGAGATTTTGAGTTCGGAGGTCGAGATGACTCCTCGGGAAGAGAATATTAGAATATTAGAGCTCACCCGAGTAGCCTCGTAAAACGAGTCTTTCCGATACCCCTAATATCCTTTAAATGTTGTGTGTGTGTGTGTGTGTGTGCTTTTAAAAATGCATCTTTGTATCGGATGTCTACATTGTATGCTATGTATGGAAATGTATTGAAATAGTAATGGAAGGAAGCCTTACCAATGTTGGTTCGTGTCTGTCTTCATTTGGGAATAGTGTTTGAGGTCGGAGTAGCGTTCGGTATGGATCGGGATTGCTTCGGGAGGGCCGGTTGTACGCGGACGAGTTTCGGCGTGAGTTGAGGTTGTAGGCTGCGTTCGGGCGGAGGTTCGGCGTGCGTGGGGATCGTCGGGATCACTCGGGCAGAGGTTCGGCGTGCGTTGTGGTGGCGGAGTCACTCGGGCGAGTTTCGGCGTGGTTTGGGATCGTCGGTTTGACTCGGAAAGAGCGGGACACCGTGGAAAGACCGACGAGGCCTCGGAGTACCACGAGGGGCCTCGAGTACCTCGAGAGTGCCTCGGGGCAGCGCGGGAGCGTCTCGGGAGCGCTCGGGGAGGCTTCGGAGCACCACGAGGGGGCTCGGAAGGCCTCGGAAGGATCCGAAAGGGGCCGGGAGTGCCTCGAGAGGACTTAGAGGGGAAGCCAGAAGGCTTAGGGAGGAAGAGAGAAGTGGGAGGAGTGTGAAAATGAGGAGGGGGAGCCCTCTATTTATAGTGCCAGATTAGGTGCAAAGAGGTCCGTACGGACCTCCCTGGTAATCCAGTATTTTGGTTTTCCTCGATTTGAGGAAATCTGTGATGATGGAGAAATATTTGCAATTATGGTGTCCCCTGAGCAATAAGGTCCGTACGGACCATCTTGCATGCAAAGAGGTCTGTACGGACCAACTCTGCAGGGGAGTAATCATTTTCCCCGGGATTTGAGGGAATATTGTGGACTTTAAGGAGATTCAGTAATTATGACAACAAAGAGGTCCGTACGGACCAATATTGCTTTCCCAACTTCCTGAAAATTCCCGAAAGGTCCTTTTATCCCTTTTTATCCCAGAAAGGCTCCTCCCTTGGTTTGGCTGGGGGTTTAGAGAGGGTTTTGAGTGAGAGGGGTCGTCGAGACTGCATTGATGAGTCTGCGGTGCTTCCCGTGTGTTTGAAAGGGTGTGATCCAGATTGGGGTACTTACAGCGGGGTCGTCGATAAGAGTAAGGCTCCATACTTGGCGGGATGATCGAGTGATCGGGTTGCTGAACCTATTTAATAGGCTACCTACGTATCCCGAATGGGAATCAAGCCAGTCGTAGTTCGGGTCTTCGACCCTGGAGATGATGGCGTTTTAGGTGCCTCGAACCTGATGAGCGAGTTACGGTTCTTTGGAGAGAAACTTCTTTGGGGATAAGAGATGACCATTTTCGGTCGATGGCTATCCGCTTCTGGAGGATAGGAATGACCATTTTCGGTCTGATGGCTATCCGCTCTGCTGGGGATGATTGTGATTTATCGCTTTCCTAGTGTTGTGTGTGATAGCGTTTTAGGTGCCTCAAGCCTTAATGATGGCGTTTTAGGTGCCTCGAACCTTGGAGATGGCGTTTTAGGTGCCTCGAACCTTAATGATGATGATTTCCTTTGATGGTCTGGGATAGTTGGTCCACTAGTGGACTTCATTTTGAAAGGATCGGTCTTACGTCTGCTGCCGAAGGATGACCGTGCTGGTTGAGTGGCTGGACCTAATGATAGGCTACCTACGTATCCCTAGTGGGAATCAAGCCCTTTCGTAGTTCGAAATCTACTCGAGATTCCGTTGGCTTTGCTGGGGATTGCGTTATCCTTTGCTGGGGGGAAATCAGACGTATTTGTAGGGGAAATCGGTCTTACGTTTTACTGCCGGGGGTAATTTTGATGAAAGATACGGGATCTCGTTATCTTTTTCGGGGAAATCGGTCTTACGCTTGACTGCCGTTTGATGATTTTGATGAAAGATACGGGATCTCGTTATCTTTCTCGGGGAAATCGGTCTTACGTTTGACTGCCGTTTGATGATTTTGATGAAAGATACGGGATCTCGTTATCTTTCTCGGGGAAATCGGTCTTACGTTTGACTGCCGTTTGACGATTTTGATGAAAGATACGGGACCTCGTTATCTTTCTCAGGGAGATCGGTCTTACGTTTGACTGCCGTTTGATGATTTTGATGAAAGATACGGGATCTCGTTATCTTTCTCAGGGAAATTGGTCTTACGTTTGGCTAGTTTGACGATTTTGATGAAAGATACGGGACCTCGTTATCTTTCTCAGGGAAATCGGTCTTACGTTTGACTGCCGTTTGATGATTTCGATGAAAGATACAGGATCTCGTTATCTTTCTCGGGGAAATCGGTCTTACGTTTGGCTAGTTTGACGATTTTGATGAAAGATACGGGACCTCGTTATCTTTCTCAGGGAGATCGGTCTTACGTTTGACTGCCGTTTGATGATTTTGATGAAAGATACGGGACCTCGTTATCTTTCTCAGGGAAATCGGTCTTACGTTTGACTGCCGTTTGACGATTTTGATGAAAGATACGGGATCTCGTTATCTTTCTCGGGGAAATCGGTCTTACGTTTGACTGCCGTTTGATGATTTTGATGAAAGATACGGGACCTCGTTATCTTTCTCAGGGAGATCGGTCTTACGTTTGACTGCCGTTTGATGATTTTGATGAAAGATACGGGATCTCGTTATCTTTCTCGGGGAAATCGGTCTTACGTTTGACTGCCGTTTGACGATTTTGATGAAAGATACGGGACCTCGTTATCTTTCTCAGGGAGATCGGTCTTACGTTTGGTTTGTCGTTTGATGATTTTGATGAAAGATACGGGACCTCGTTATCTTTCTCGGGAAATCGGTCTTACGTTTGGCCGTTTGATGATTTTGATGAAAGATACGGGACCTCGTTATCTTTCTCAGGGAAATCGGTCTTACGTTTGACTGCCGTTTGACGATTTTGATGAAAGATACGGGACCTCGTTATCTTTCTCAGGGAGATTGGTCTTACGTTTGACTGCCGTTTGATGATTTTGATGAAAGATACGGGACCTCGTTATCTTTCTCAGGGAAATCGGTCTTACGTTTGACTTTCGGGGGTAATTTTGATGAAAGGGGATTGACTTTGGTTAACTTTGGTTAACTTTGTCAAGTTTGGGACTAAACTGCAGAGTCCCAGATTTTTAAAGGGCAAAAGGGTCATTTTGACCCTTGCAACCCTATCCGCGCGGATAGGAGCGTATTCCAGAGGGTTTTAATGAGGGCCAACGCCCTTTCTTCTCCTTCAGTCCCTTTTTTGAATTTTCGAGTGCAGAGAGAGAGAAACCGAGAGAAACCGCCATTGAAGGCCAAAAAGCTTGAAAATTCCTCCGATTTTTTCGATTTTTCAAGCAATGGAACACGGGGAAGGTGCTTTTCAAGTAGACGTGGCCGGTTGAACAAACCGGCGGTTAGCCGGTTGAAAACCGGCGGTTTCAAACCTTCAAATGTCCAACCGGAACCGAACCGCCTAACCGGCTCAACCGGTTACGGTTTAGGCGGTTCACGGTTTTAACGGTTATCCGGTTAACCTCCGGTTTGACGGTTTGGATATGCTCGGCCGAGTCTTTGGTGTTGCTCGGCCGAGCAACCCTTTTAGGGTTTAGGGTTTTGAGGGTTGCTCGGCCGAGTCTTTGGTGATGCTCAGCCGAGCAACCC
This sequence comes from Adenophora triphylla var. japonica, assembly GCA_022495995.1. Classification (NCBI taxonomy): domain Eukaryota; kingdom Viridiplantae; phylum Streptophyta; class Magnoliopsida; order Asterales; family Campanulaceae; genus Adenophora; species Adenophora triphylla. Next base: position 213,933 of record JAFEMH010001253.1, on the reverse strand, counting down.
TTTTAGGGTTTAGGGGTTGAGGGTTGCTCGGCCGAGTCTTTGGTGTTGCTCGGCCGAGCATATCATTTTTCAGTTAATTTTTTTAACGGTTTTTTGAAAAAAGTTAACTTTTATTTTTTTTCAATTTTTTTTTGGATAGATAAGACTATTTTAAACTTAAGTTTACTACATACATTTTTTACAAAAAGGTTTATAAAAAAGTTATGAATTTTTAAAAAATGAAAGTTAACGGTTTTTTGAAAAAAGTTAACTTTTAATTTTTTTCAATTTTTTTTTGGATAAATAAGACTATTTTAAACTTAAGTTATCTACATACATTTTTTGAAAAAAGGTTTATAAAAAAAGTTATGAATTTTGAAAGAAAGAAAACTTAACTTTTTTTAAAAGAAACAAGTATATAAAAGAAAAAAGGGACGGTACCCTTAAATTTTATTAATCAAAATAAAATTACAAAGAGGGGGACAACCAACCTTACCCTTTTATAAATAAGGGGGGACATTTAGGAGCCTTTACCTCAACCTAACTATTACAATTAATTAAAATTAAATCTAATCTAAAGTCTAAACTAATCTAATTAAAATAAAAATTAATCTAAAACATCATTCATTCATCACTACTTTCCGTGGAGTCCTCGACATCGTATTGATATCTTGGATCCAATAGATCCTCATCATAAGGCATGTCTTGTTGCCTTTTTTCCGCTCTAACCCAATCGCCAAGTAAAAGTTGATGTTCCAAGTTTTCACTTGTTAGTTGAGAACGTCTTTCATCCAAAACATTTCCACCAACGCTAAATGCCGATTCAACCGCCACCGTTGAAGCGGGAGAGGCTAATACTTCTTTAGCAACTATGGAAAGTATAGGATAAATGTCTTTTATAGGTGGAATTCCACCTAGTTGGAACATCGTAAGTAAAATATTTGTCCGACACATTTTTACTTCTTAAAAACCTTATCCATTTTTTTGTATTAGAATTTTTTTTTGAAATAAATTGAAGAGCTCGTCTAATTGGCTTAACATTGGTTTCTAATGCATCTAAATCATCTCTAACACATAAATTAATTATATGACATAAACATCTAATATGAAAAAACTTACCCCCAAGTGAGGGTTGACAAACGGTAATTAAATCGGGCAAACTAGCCGTATTAGCACTTGCGTTGTCAAATGAAATAGTAAATATTTTATTTAAAATACCATATTCAAGAAAAATCTCAAGCAATTTCGCACAAATATTTTCCGCGGAATGCGGTGGCTCAAAATCTTTGTAAGCAATTAATCTTTTTTGGATTTTCCATGAATTATCTATCCAATGGCAAGTAACGCCCAAATAAGTATTTCTTTGCCAATGATCACTCCAACCATCCGCACAAATTGAAACTTTATTTTCTAATTTTGATAAAACACCAATTAAATCTTTTTTATATCTTTCAACCACTCTAGTAATATCACGTACGAGATTCGTACGTGGTACTCTCGTGGCGGCGGGGTTCAAAGAAAGGCGAGCAAAATTTTCATAAAAATCACAATCCGCGAAATTAAAAGGAAGGCCTTTAACGCAAATAAATTTGGCTAGTTCATCCCTATAAACCCACTTGTCAAATTTAAAAAGGACGGAAGAAGGGGAAGACGAACCTTGTGCACCCGAACCCGAACTACGTTGAAATTGTAATTGAGTTTGCGAAGCGGAAATGCCAAGTTTCTCGGGATGTTTTGCCGCCAAATGCCCGTTGAGCGTCCCATGCCCTCCACCTCTTTTCCATGCGTAAGTCGCATTACAATAGTTGCAACATGCTCGAAAATTATAATCATCCTCGGCCGTAATTTTTCTTTTCTTTGAAATGGATGGCGAAGGTATCGGATTGTGGCTCTCTTTCTTGTCGTTGTCCCCGAGGACCCCGACCCCGACCACCTCCCCTAGCTCGGCTGCCCCTACCACTCCTAGCATTACCACTTTCAATTTCAACTTGTTCTTCTTCCTCATTTTGTTGAATATTTGGATTTTGATGATCAAAATCATCGTTGGGGGAGGAAGAATCAACAACGGACTTGCCTAAATTGCTTCTTCTTTGATTTGCAGCCATTTGTATAAGAGAAAATGAAGTTTGGAAACAAAACGGAGCTTAAAAATGGATGAAAATGGAGAAAAGCACTAATTTCGTTAGAAAACTAACTGAAAATGAAACAATATTTAACTGAAAATTGGATGAGGGTTAGAGTATATGTGAATATTTGAGAGTAGAAGAGAAAGAGTAGAGAGAAATAAGGTGGAAATAAAATGGGAGGAGGAGGGTGATATTTATAGTTAGTAAATTAGGCAAAAAAAACATTTTTTTTTTAATTTTTGACTGCCCAATAACAAAATTAACGGATAGTTTTTAAAAATAACGGCTAGTTTTTGAAAAAGTAGTCGTTGAAACATGTTCTGGCGTTATGCTCGGCCGAGCACCTCATATGACTCGGCCGAGCGAGAACCTTCGGTTTGTTAATAACAAGCTGGAAGGTTACTGCTCGGCCGAGCACCTCATATGACTCGGCCGAGCAAGTCAAAAACCGGCGGTTAACCGGCGGTTGACCGGTTTTTCAAAAATCTCAACCTTAACCGAACCGGCCAATAACCGGTTACGGTTAGCCGGTTCCGGTTAACCGCCGTTGACCGGTTTTGACCGGTTTTGGCCGGTTTTCAACCTCCCGGTTGACCGGTTCGGTTTATAAAATGGACACGTCTATTTTCAAGGCCAAGGACGTGGCCCGGTAGCGGAGAGACGACTGGAGCTCGTCCGAATGAGGAGGCACTACGCACTTTCGCAATCGATTGCGGAGGAGCCATACCCCGATGCTTGGCAACATTGGGCCACCGATCCGAGTCTCCGAACGGTATTCTTCGAATCCTTTTGATTCCTTTGTCGATTCTTGCTTGAAATTGATTTTTGGGTGATTTTTCTTCTTTTTTTTTTTCGAAAATTATGCAATGTTCTTGGCTTTGAATCTTAATTTTGATGCTATGCATGTTGTAATGAGTATATGGGTATCCCAAAATATGCATTTTGCTAGGGAAAAGAATTGGCATTTTCGCCATTTTTTTTTTGAAATATGAGATTATGATGAATGATTTCCCGAATTTGGGACGGACTTCTTTTGTTGCAATGTAGGATTCTTGCAATGTTGATATGATGATTTTTTTTTTGCAATGAGATGATGATTCTATGAATGACATGTATGCATGTTATTTTATGAAAATGGGACGGAGTTTTTGCTTCCGTTGACTCCTTGTAGGATCTTTTTTTTTTGAAATGACGGATGATATGCATGTTATGAATGTACTTTTTTTTTGAGAGTGTGATTTTCTATGAAAAGTGGGACGGATTTTTCGTTCCCCTTTGATTGAATGAATGACTTGAGAGATTGTTTATGTATGCTATTTCATGAAAGATGGGACGGAGTTTTTTGCTTCCGCTGAATGAATGTATGCATTTTTTTTATGAAAAATGGGACAGAGTTTTTACTTCCGTAGGAATGCATGTAGAACTCTCTTTTTTTTTTATGATGAGTGATATGCATGTATGCATGTTGGTTGGGATTTGCTGAAAACTGTCTCTTTTTTTTTTGTGCGAGAAAAAATGGGGCTCGGTTCATTGCATGCCGTTATGCTGCCGAATTTTCTTCAAAACTTTTGTGATGAGTGATGCATGTATATGCTTTCTTTTTTTTGTGCAAATGCAAATGCAAAATTTTTTTTTTGACATCTTCTCTCTTTTTTTTTTTGCAGGGTGGAAACAACTACGTTACGTAGCAGCTGAACAAGATGAAGACTCGAGGATCGGTGGAGTCTGTAGTTGACTTGTGGGACCGGCTTCCGAATGCGGGCCGAGGAGCTTTGCCGAGTCCGAGATAGATTGTTGTTGAGACCGGGCTTTGGGAGTTCATTGAGTGCTTGAGGGGATTGGTCAAGTTCCCTAAGAGCAAGGGCCTGATATTTGCTTTGGCGCAGCACTGGTGGGATGCGACCCACACGTTTCACTTCTTTTGGGGCGAGGCTACGGTTACGCCTTCTGACTACGCTGCGATCACGGGTTTGTCCTTTAATGGACGCAGCATTGAGTGGCGGGACGGCTACAGCGATGCGGATCTGCAGGCTCTTCTGGGATTTTCCCCTATTCCCAAAAAGGGGATGGGGATGGAGTATGCCGTGGTCTACGGGAAGATTGTGGAGACCATTGTGAGCTACAAGGCTGGGGAGGAGAGGATAGGCGCCGAGCAGATTGCTAGGTGTGATGATGTTGCCATTCGCGGGAAAATTCGATTTTTGCGTTTCTTTGAAAAACCAAATAAAACCGGAAAAACGGAGTCGCCACGCCATTTTAATTTTGAAGGCCAAAACTTTGAAAAAAACCCGAGATCAGAGATTTAGGTTCGGAGGTCATGTTACGCGTCGGGAAGGACGTTAGTGTGCACCCGACGCGCCTCGTAAAACGAGTCTTCCAAGCTGAAAATCATTTGTGTGTGTGTGTGTGTGTGTGTTTTGGCCAAAATAAGTTGAAACTCAGAAAAGTAAAAATTGGGATATCTTTTTAAGACTTTAAACTGATCCCATGATTTTTTGGAAGATTTTTGGATTGAGATTTGGTACTCAAAAGACCTTTTGAAGTTGAGAGCCATTTCTGCCAGAATGAAAAAGGCAGTGGACCTTTGATTTTAAAAGGGATTCAAGGGTCTTAAAACTTCATAATCTGGATAAACTCAGAGAATGAAAGTTGTTCTAGACACCTTAAATAAAGTTTGTGCGAAGGAATTTTCCATTTTGGAGAAGATTTGAGGGGTCAAAACCTTCTGGAAACCTCAGATATGAGATCTGGATTCTCAGAAGCTGATGAACTAGCCTCTGAAAGAAAATTTGAAAAGAGGAGTTTTACTCACCCAAAAAATAAGGTAAAAATATTTCTGGAAAGATCTGGATGTTGGCTACAAAAAGTATTTTGTAGTCAACACCAAATTCCAAGTTCATATGTGTCCAAAAATTAAGACCATGGACTGAGGTCTGAGAAAATTGCTACTGGACAGCAACTTCTCAAGAAAGAAAATATGATTTTAAGGGGGGTTTTGCATCCATGCTTGTCCCCATTTCCCTAGGTTTTGGTTAGTTATCACTAGACATTTTAGTGGTGAATCAACTATACCAAACCATCCTTGGGGTACATTAGGACTAAGCATTTCATTTGCTTGGGAAGGGGAATTTTATCCTTTGAAATCAAGATTTTATGCTTGAAAATGGTTTTAGGGTTTTGAAAATGAGTTTTCTTTGCAAGAAAGTAAGAAAGCTTAAAAATAATTTTGATCTTTGTAGAAGATCATCCATGGAGATGGTCTTCCATGGTGATCTTCTTAGATCTAGAGCAAGAAGATGAAAGAACTACATTTTGTAGTTTGAAGATGCATGCATGGTTGAGATTTAGGGTTAGGAGGAGGAGGGTTTACCAATCTTCCTTGTGTTCTTGAGTGTTTGGCTTGAGTGTATGAGTGTTTAGGGATTTAATATGAGAGTGAGTGGATGAATATGAGTTGGGAAAGATTGGAGAGAAAAAGGTGACAATTCTTGAAGAATTCTCACTGTTTTCTCTCTATATTTCGCCAGAGGTTCGGTGCAAAATGTGTTCTTCCTCTTTATTTTTGTACTTTGGAGGGCTCAATTTATAGCCCTCCTGAAAATGCAAAGGTATCCGCGCGGATGGATCCGAGCGGCGTGCACTTTGTTCATTAAATGCGGCTTCGGCTTTGGACAAGAAGAATATTTCTTTTGAAATTCAAATTAGGCGGCAGTTTATGTTTCCGGCATTGCTATATTTGGTTTTCTTCTTTTGTTTTTCTTTTTGAGATTCTTTTTAAGGTTTAACCTTAAATAACAATGCCCATTTTACCCTCACTTTGTTAGAAAAATTAGGATTGTTAGGAATTGTTAGAAATGTTATAACTTTCGTTAATTTTCTAACGAAAATTCTAACAAGCTCAAATTGGAGCACTTACAGTAGCCCCTCGGCGACGGCGCTTGCCGAAGGAAGCGGGGTCGTCGATAAGAGTAAGGCTCCATATTTGGCGGGATGATCGAGTGATCGGGTGGCTGAACCTAGCGATAGGCTACCTACGTATCCCGAATGGGAATCAAGCCGATCGTAGTTCGGGTCTTTGACCACGGAGATGATGGCGTTTTAGGTGCCTCGAACACGATGAACGAGTTCTACGGTCGTTTCTTTGGAAAGAAACTTCTGCTTGGGGATAAGAGTTGACCATTTTCGGTCTGATGGCTATCCGCTCTGCTGGGGATAGGAATGACCATTTTTGGTCTGGTGGCTATCCGCTCTGCTGGGGATAGGAATGACCATTTTCGGTCTGATGGCTATCTGCTCTGCTGGGGATGATTGCGATTTATCGCTTTCCTAGTGTTGTGTGTGATAGCGTCTTAGGTGCTTCGAACCTTGAAGATGACGTTTTAGGTGCCTCGAACCTTGGAGATGGCGTTTTAGGTGCCTCGAACCTTGAAGATGGCTTTTTAGGTGCCTCGGACCTTGATGATGATGGCGTTTTAGGTGCCTCGAACCTTGAAGATGGCTTTTTAGGTGCCTTGGACCTTGATGATGATGGCGTTTTAGGTGCCTCGAACCTTGAAGATGGCTTTTTAGGTGCCTCAGACCTTGATGATGGCGTTTTAGGTGCCTCGAACCTTGATGATGATGGCTTTTTAGGTGCCTCGGACCTTAATTTGAAATGTCCTTTCGGTGGACTTCGTCTGCTGCCGAAGGAGAGGGTGACCGTTTTGGTCGGGGGGCTGGACCTAATGATAGGCTACCTACGTATCCCTAGTGGGAATCAAGCCCTTTCGTAGTTCGAGTACTACTCGAGATTCCGTTGGCTTTTGGGATTCCGTTAACTTTGCTGGGGATTTTGTTAGCCTTTGCTGGGGAAAATCAGACGTATTCGTCTGGGGAATTGGTCTTACGTTTGACTGCCGGGGAAGATTTTGATGAAAGATATGGGATTCGTTATCTTTCTCGGGGCACTCGGTCTTACGTTTGACTGCCGGGGGTAATTTTGATGAAAGATACGGGATCTCGTTATCTTTCTCGGGGCACTCGGTCTTACGTTTGACTGCCGGGGGTAATTTTGATGAAAGATACGGGATCTCGTTATCTTTCTCGGGGCACTCGGTCTTACGTTTGACTGCCAGGGAAGATTTTGATGAAAGATACGGGATCTCGTTATCTTTCTCGGGGCACTCGGTCTTACGTTTGGCTAGGGGTAATTTTGATGAAAGATACGGGATCTCGTTATCTTTCTCGGGGCACTCGGTCTTACGTTTGACTAGGGGTAATTTTGATGAAAGATACGGGATCTCGTTATCTTTCTCGGGGCACTCGGTCTTACGTTTGACTGCCGGGGATAATTTTGATGAAAGATACGGGATCTCGTTATCTTTCTCGGGGAGATCGGTCTTACGTTTTACTGCCGGGGAATGATTTTCTTGACAAGGGGTTGACTTTGGTTAACTTTGGTTAACTCTGTCAAATTGGGGACTGAATTGCAGAGTCCTGGAATTTTAAGTGGCAAAAGGGTCATTTTGACCCTTGCAATCCTATCCGCGCGGATAGGAGCTGAAAGTCAGGGGTATTAATTAGGGCCAACGCCCTTTTCTTCTTCCCCATTCAGTTTTACAGTTTTTTCTGCACTTACGAGGGAGAGAGAGAGAGAACCGAGGAGAACCTCCATTGAAGGCCAAAAAGCTTCGAAAATCTTCCGATTTCTCCGATTTTTCGAGCGATGGAACACGGGGAAGGCGCTTTTCAAGGCCAAGGACGTGGCCCGGTGGCGGAGAGACGATTGGAGCTCGTCCGGATGAGGAGGCATTACAATCTTTCGCAATCGGTTGCGGAGGAGCATTACCCCGATGCTTGGCAACATTGGGCTTCGGATCCGCATCTCCGAACGGTATACTTTGAAACCCTTTGATCCCTTTGTTGATTTCTTGTTTGAAAATTTTGGGTGATTTTTGAAATTTTTTTTTTTGAAAATTCGAACGATTGATGTTCTTGGCTTTGAATCTTGATTTTGATGCTTTGCATGTTGTAATGAGTATATGAGTAACCCAAAATGTGCATTTTGCTTGGGAAAAAGAATTGGCATTTTTGCCACATTTTTTTTTCGATTCGAAAATTACATGTGAAAATTCGAAGAATTGTGATTTTTTTTTTTTTTTGAAATTGAGTATTGCATGTTCTTGATGATGATTTTTTTTTTTGAAATTGAATATTGATATGTTGATGATGATGATGCAATGCATGCATTTTGTTTGGAAAGAATGGGCATTTTGCCAATATGAGATGTATGTATGTTTAGGATTTTTTTTTTTGAAAAGTGGGACGGATTTTTCCTCCCGTTGCATGTAAGATGGATGATATGCATGTTATTTTATGAAAATGGGACGGAGTTTTTACTTCCGTAGGAATGCATCTTTTTTTTTTTTTTTGATGAATGCATTGGGTTTCTTGAAAACTGTCTTCTTGTGCGAGAAAAATGGGGCTATGCTCATTGTATGCTGTTATGCTGTCGAAATTTTTTTTTTTTTTTAATGCATGTGTACGCTTTTTTTTTTGTGCAAATGCAAATGCAATCTTTTTGACATTTTCTCTTTTTTTTTTTTTTTTTTTTTGCGGGGCGGAAACCGTTTTGTGACGGAGCGGTGAACAAGATGAAGACTCGAGGATCGGTGGAGTGCTGTGATTGACTTGTGGGACCGGCTTCCGGATGCGGGCCGAGGAGCTTTGCGGAGTCCGAGGCACGATTGTTGTCGAGACGGGGCTCAGGGAGTTCGTCGAGTGCTTGAGGGGGCGGTCAAGTTCCCTAAGAGCAAGGGCTTGATGTTTGCTGCAGCGCGGCCTTGGTGGGACGCGACCCACACCTTCCACTTCTTCTGGGGCGAGGCTACGGTTACGCCCTCCGACTATGCTTTGCGATTACGGGCTGTCCTTTAATGGACGCGGCATTGAGTGGCGGGATGGCTACGGCGATGCCGATCTGCGAGGCTCTTCGGGATTTTCCCCTATTCCCAAAAGGGGATGGGGATGGAGTATGCCGTGGTCTACGGCAAGATTGTGGAGACCATTGCGAGCTATGAGGGTGGGGAGGAGAGGATAGGCGCCGATCGGATTGCCGGGGCCTTCTTGTGGTTTGCTTTCTCGAGCACGCTCTTTGGACATGCTTTGAGGGACGGCGGTCTTTGCCTTCTTTGAGGTCCTTGGAGGACATGGAGACGGCGGAGATGTCTCGTGGGGAGAGGGCCGGGTGGCGAGCTTTATTTTGCTCTTGATAGGTACGGCGGAAGGCTGTGAGCTTTGTCTTGCTTCGAGTTTGCCCTGGAGGTATAAGCTCTCTTTTTGCTTTCCCTCTCTTCTTTTGAGCACACACTTTTATTTGCACTTGGATTGATTGGATTTTTACCTTTCGCAGTATGGGCGTTGGAGTTTTTCCACGTCACGGTGTGGCGACGGCCGGCGGAGTACGTCGGGCGTATCCGGCCATGCGGTCTTGGTCCAAGCATGCCGGGAGAAGATAAGCTCCGGGGCGTACGACTCTCGAGTACGCGGATTGCCTTCCTTTGACGGAGGCCGAGACGGATGAGGGGATGATATTCTTCCCACAGGATCGCTTTGAGGTAGCGCGGCTGAAGGGCGGCGAGATACGGGCGGTGCGGCGGAGGATTTTGAGGGTCGACTGCGATGCATATTATGCAGGAGAGAGGGTGACGCGCCAGCATGGCGTGAACTCGCCTTTGAGGACACCGGTGGAGCCTCCCGCCGATATGATGCACCCGAGCGATCGGTCCGTGACCTGGGATGATTACCGAGCAGGTCAGCACTTCTCGGACTTCGTGGCGATTGAGCCGTATGCGACATTCGTCTTGAGGAGGCTGAGGATGCCTCAGGTTCTGGATAGGGAGGGGCTTGGGATCCCACGGTACCCTCGGACGGATTTTTCCTATATCCAGGATGGGGTCCGATTGAGGGTGCAGATCCCTCAGCCCGAGCGGCTTCCACGAGCTTTCCGGCCTCGTCCGGGTATGAAGGTATGGCTTCTCTTTCTTTTCTTTCTTTTGTTTCATCATCTTTAGCATCACTTTTTTTTTTGACGCTTTTGCTTTTGTGCAGTTTTCGGAGGTGGTCGTCGAGAAGCTGACGAAGCAAGTGATCGGGGCCAAGAGATTCATCAGGAGGATGGTCGCTTGCGGGGCTCCTCAGGCTAGAGCGAGGCGACCACGGCCGGCGCACATCGGACGGGAGGCTTCCCCTATTCGCTCGGAGACTTCTTCGAGACTCCTTTGTCTCCTCTCCTTGATCCCCGCGCGGTGCGCCTTCGGATCACGTCATTCTCGGGGATCCACACGGGCGGGGACACGTTTGGCGGCATGGCGGGTCGTCTTCGTACGTGCGGGAGTCCGACGCCTTCACCTTCGGGTACGATTTTTCGCGAGATCTCGGCTTGCCCTATCGGAGCGTGCCGGTTGGTTACAGACGAGCCTCTCTCTGGAGACGAGGACGATTACGAGCTGAGATTTTCGGGGCTCTGAGGAGGCGGGCCCGAGTCGCAAGAGGGGCCGGGGGGAGACATCGGGTCTTTGGAGACTCCGATTGATTTTTTTTTTTTGAGATTTAGATTTGTACAGATTATGCACATTTTTTTTTTGGATGTAATAATTTAGGATTTTATTTTATGAATGCAATGCAATATGAATGCAGTGTCGCATGAGCCTTGGTTTTTTTTTTTGCAAGGGTGTTTGGTATATGGACTGGTTTGGGGAGGTTTTTTTTGCACAGGTTTCGAGCAACGGGACGGAATATTCCTCTTTTGGTGTAGCGGCTTGGTACATTGCGAGATTTTTTTGGCAAACTCATCCGCGCGGATAGGGCGGTTTCGACCTTTGTCCTTTAATTTTGGTTCAGACCTGGTCTTGCTTTATTTCAAATTCGAATATCCTCTTCAACCTCAGTCAAACAGCCATTTTCGGGGAGAAAGAGAGAAAAACCATGGAAATGGCCAAAAATTCTCCAAAATTGTCCAAAGAAAGGCAAATGTTGTTCTTTGAAAAGTTCAAGGAGTGGTGTAGGGAGATCATGCACGAGAGAAGATCATTCTTTGAAGAAAGGTACAAGGTACGATGCTTGTGGTCTCTCAAAGAATTGGTTCCGGATTATGGCCTCTTAAGAGCTTCTTCTTCGTTTTGGGATACTAGAAGGCATGTCTTTTGCCTTTCCTTCAACGAGATTGTTCCGGCGTGGAAGAATTTCGGGCCTTGCTCGGAGGTCCGGAGAGTGGAAGAGATAAGCGGTTCCTTTGCCGGAGGGGCTTCTTTTGTTGACCAGATTGTGCGTCCTCCTTCATCTTTCCCCGGAGGAAGCGCAAGGTATGATCCGCGGTCCCGATCATTTCGATATTTCCGGTCTTCCCGACAGATTTAGGGGCCTAGGCTTGGTGGATGATGCCTATTGGGATGCCTTTGCACTTTGTATGTTTGGCACCTGTTCATGGTCTATTCCTTTGGGATCTGCCATCGGTCTCGCTTGGATGTTGTCGTTCACTGTCGCACAGGCGAGATGTCGTTCCTTTGATTCTTGGGGAGACTTTTCATGCTCTCGACGGATTAGCTACCGGACGGCGGTATATGCACGGGGGCGGCCCGTTCCTCTTGACCTGTGGGCGATGGAGCGTTTGGGGGTTCTTCGGGAAACCTACGATATGATCGGACCTTGGACTTTTGCCGGGAGAGGTGTTGATGTAGATTTTGATGATCGGGGCTCGTGGGAGCGTTGGATGGCGGGTCGCCGGGCCCGGAAGATATCGAGATGGTTGGTGCCTCATTGGCGGGTGGAGACTCGCGAGTGCTTCGGGACGGGTCCCAGTGGTTATGCTTAGGGGCTTTCTCGGTCCGGTTTCTACATTCGGCTCTGGTCTGAGACGGTTTGGCTTGGAAGCGGAGTTCCTTTGGAGGTTTTGATGATATAGCCACCGGGGTGGTGGCTCTGTTTCCATGGATGATCCCTCGGTGTTTCCATTTCTTTCCGAGCATGGAGGTATGATGCCTTTCCTCCTCGGGTTATCCTCAGCGTCAGAGACCGGTGTTCTTGACCACTTGGTACTGGATTGGTATGAGAGGCATGCAGGAGAGACTCGGGTGGCCATTTTCAGACGGCGTGAGGCTATTGTGGGTGCGGAGGACTGGTTTACGAGAGGAGGAGGAGGCGAGGGCCAATCCTCATGACGGGAGCGGAGACGCGCGGCGATTATGAGGCTTACGTCAAGAGACGGGAGAGGAGGGCTCCTATGTTACCGGCTAGGTTACGGGAGATGAGGGATGACGCTAGGAGCTACTAAGGCCCCGACGGAGGCCGGTTTGATAGACCCTGTTCCTATACGAGCTTGGTAGGAGGAATACCGACATTTTTCCGGTTCGGAAGAGAAAGACTCGGAGGGGAAGAAGAAGGGAGAGGCCGATGCGAGTGGCTTGGAGTGACTACGAGGTTTCCAAGTATCCCTTTCTTGCCATGACGAGACACATTAGTTTGATTATGTATCTTAGCGAGGTTGCCGGTTGTAGGAATGAATCGGGCTTAGACTCATCAAAGAGCTTTTAACTTGTAATGAATATTTGAATTGCTTTAGAGTTTTTCGAGACGCTTTCATGGTCGATCAATTGTATTGATGCCAAAGTATGGCTTTTATTTGTGCTTTAGACCGAACCGTTTCCGGCGCCTACGTTCCCTCATTTTGAGGAGCTCAGGTCTTCGTAGTTCAACCTGGTGAACTCTTTTTTTGTTGTTTTTTTTTTGTTTTTTTTTTTTTGGTGCAACCTGTTTTTACCTAGGCCGCCCTTCTCGGGTTTCTAACCTAGTTGGGTATTACTCTTTTAGCACTCTTTTTTTGTTTTTTTTTTTTTTTTGGTCTTTTTTTGGTGCAACCATGTTTTTACCTAAGTTTTGCCCTTTTCGGGTTTCTAACCTAGTTGGGTATTACTCTTTTTAGCACTCTTTTTTTTTGTTGTTTTTTTTTGGTCTTTTTTTTTGGTGCAACCACGTTTTTTACCTAGGCTGCCCTTTTCGGGTTTCTAACCTAGTTGGGTATTACTCTTTTTAGCACTCTTTTTTTTTTGTTGTTTTTTTTTTGTTGTTTTTTTTTTTGTCGTTTTTTTTTTACGCGTAGTATCTGCGCGACTTGTCACCATTCACCGTGGGTGTACAAAGGGATTCCCGTCGAGGTCGCAAGTTGCATGGCTCCTCGGAGAAAGATCTTACGGACGACATATGGCCCGACCCATACGGGCTCCCATTTGCCGAGAGGGTTGATACGGATGGGGGCTTTTCTTTTAGAACGAGATCACCTTCTCGGATTTCCCGATGCTTTACTTTCTTGTCGAAGGCTCTGGCCATCCTTCCTTGGTAGGCCCGGATGTGTTCCATGGCCTTCAATCGGCGTTCGTCTAGTAGGGCCAATTCGTCGTAAGCGACTCTGGAGCCATTCGACCTCGTTGATCGGCTTTCCGGCGGTATACGGAGCGAGGGTATTTCCGGCTCGATTGGGAGTATGGCTTCCATTCCGTATGTGAGGAGCAAACGGTGTTTCCCCGATTGCCGTTCGGCCGATGTTACTGTAGCCCCCGAGTGCCAGGTGTAACTTCTCGGGCCAATCTACGCCCGGGACGGCCATCTTAGGATGATATTTTTTCGAGTCTTGTTTCTTTGCTTCGACGGCTCCGTTGGTTTGGGGCACTGTAGGGTGATGACTTGTGACGGGTTATTCGGAATTCCGCCGGCAACTTTGTCACATTCCCCTTCGAAGTGGGATCCATTATACGAAATGATTTCGGCCGGCAACCCGTATCGGCACATGATGTTTTCTTTGATGAAGAGGGCGACTTTCTTTGAATTGAGGATTTTGTAGGACTTGGCTTCAACCCACTTGGTGAAATAATCCACGGCTACGGGGACGAACTCGTGGCCGTTCTTGCTGATGGTGTGATTTTGCCTATGACATCAATTCCCAAGTGACGAAAGGCCAAGGGTTGTCATGCGGTATAACTCGTGAGGAGGCAAGTGATTAAGATTTGAGTATCGGCGACATTTGTCGCGGCTTTTGACAAAGCTGGATGCGGTCGGCTTCCATGGTGATCCAAAAATACCCCATTCTCGGTATGATTTGCATCGAGCTCGAGCATTCATGTGAGGGCCGCAGGTACCACCATGTATTTCTTTCATGAGTTCGGTAGCCTCTTGTTTGCTTGATACATCGCGAGGAGGGGGCCTTGATAACGTTTTTGTATAACATGTTTCCCAAAGAACATAATGGGAGGCGAGCCGCTTAAGGTGAGAGACTTTTTGCTTTGATTCCTTCTTTATATTCCCCATCTTCGTTTTTGAAAGAGGCCTCGCCATCCTTGAGTCTTGGTAAATACGAGTGTACCGGGGATCATTGATCGAGTTCGGCTTCCGCTTCAATTTCGAAGCAATAGGCGGGGTTTTCTCTTCTCCCAGGCTACGAATGGTTTAACGACTTTCCTTCGGGTATTTCGACAAGAGAGGCTAGTGTAGCGAGCATCTGCGAACCTTTGTTTCGGTCTCTTGGCGAGGTAATGAAAGCTGATTTCTTTGAATTGAGTTACTAACTCTTCCATGTAAGCATGATACTTACGCAAACCCGGATCCACGGTCTTCCATTTGTTAGAGACACGATTGATGATGAGGGCGAGTCACCGTACACCTCCAATTCCTTGATATTTCTTTCAAGGGCGGCTTCCAACCCAGCTATGCAAGCTTCATATTCGGCGGCATTGTTGGTGACTTCGAAGTTCAGCCTTGCTGCTATGGGGGTGTGTTCGTCGGTAGGATCGACCCGAAGCATTCCTATCCGTTCCCCCTTTTGTTTGACGCCCGTCGAAGAAGAGTTGCAGCGATTTTCTCCTTCTAGAGCGAAGATTCCATCATCGGGAAATTGAGGTTCGGAGTCCTCGGGACTCATCACTTGGGAAATCGGCCGGATGTTACGCCATTATGCGTCCTTTTACGGATTTCCTTGAAACATAAGCGATGTCATATTCGGCCAAAAAGAACGACCATTTTGCCAATCTCATGGAGATGGAAGGCTTGTCGAACGAGATATTTGATGGGGTCTATCCTTGAAACAAGATGTATCGGGTGAGGCTGCATGTAGTGTTTCAACTTTCCCACTACCCGGACCAAACTGCGCAAGTCTTCATGAGCGAGTAATTGAGTTCGCTTCCTTGGAGCTTTACGCTTCTGAAATAGATGGCGTTTTCGACTTTGGAATCTTTTTCTCTTGAGCTAGCATAGCCCCAATTCTTTGTATCCGTGACAGGTTAGATATAGCAAGAGTGGCTTTTGCCGATGTGGTGGGCGAGAGAATCGGGGGATTCACAAGGTATGCCTTAATCACATTGAAGAGCAAGTTTGACATTCAGGGTCCATTACGTGTAGGCATTCTTTTTCATCAACTTGAAAGATTGGCTCGCGGATCGAGGTCGATTGATTTACAAAGCGGCTTATGTATTGCGGTCTTCCCATGAAGGATTTCACTGTCGGTGTCGTGGTGGCTTCATTTCAACTATCGCCTTGATTTTACGGGGATCTACTTCGATTCCCGTTACGTCACCATATATCCTAGTACCTTGCCTCGTCTTACAGAAAGTGCACTTGGGTGGATTCGGTCTCATCTTTGTGGTCTCGGAGGCGGCCGAAGAATTTTCTCAAATCAACAAAGTCTTGGCCATCGATCCTCTGGAATGTATTATCATGTCGTCATAGACCTCAATTTCTTTGTGGATCATGTCATGAGCAAGGAAGCTGTAGGCTGCCCTACAGTGCGTAGCCCCGGCATTCTTTAGTCCGAATGGCATGGCCAGTGTAGCATATGTGCCCGAGGGGTTGTGAAAGGCATTTTGGCTTGATCTTCTTACGCCATTTTGATTTGGTTGTAGCGGCAAAACCATCGACGAAAGATTTGACTTCGTGGTTGGCCGTGGAATCTACCAAAATGTCGATGTTTGGCGAGGGAAATCGTCTTTTGGGTAGCTTTGTTCAAGTCTCTGAAGTCTACGCGACATCGGATCTTTCCGTTGGCCTTAGTCACCGTCGCTATGTTGGACAGACCGTGTTGGGTATTCAATGACCACGATGAACCACTTACTGAGCATCTTTTCTATTTCCTCTTTCACTTGTAAGGACCATTCGGGCTTAATTCTTCTTAGCTTACGCTGCGGCTTGACAAGGTCGGCGGTATTCGGTGCTCAACTATGGAAGGATCGAGGCACTGGCATATCTTTATAGGACCATGCGAACACATCCACGAATTCTTTTAGCGGCTCGATTAGGGCAACCCTTTCGGTCCCTTGAAGAAACTACCAATCTGCGTCTCTTTAGGCTCTTCCGCGGTTCCCAAATTCACACTTGTCAAAATCTCTTCGGCGGCTTGGGCTCGATTTTCCTCTTCCAGGACAACTTTGCTTAAAGATTTCTTTGATATATTGTTCATTTAATGTGTACGCCTCTTCATCTAGTGAATCGTTATTAAGCTTGTTTTTAGATTATTAGTTAATTCATCATTAGTTAAAGTGGCAATTAAGGATACTCGAGAAAGGTTCATCATTTCATTGAAGACGAAGGGGAATACAACGTTCGCTCTGATTCGTAGTCTTCGGGCGTAAGGCCATCGGACGACTCGAGAGACTCGAACTCAACAATGAGAGACTCGGAGGATTTTACAAAGGTTGACACGAAAGGACGGGGGGACCAATCCAAGCTTGGTGATCATTTCCTCTTTGGTCGCGGACGGGCCCGAGAGAGTTTCCCAATTCTTTAAAGGCATCGGCGTCGGTGGCTTCAAAACACGGGAAAGGCATGGTCCTCGTGCTCCCTCTTGATCGTTGCTATCATCTCTTTGTGCGAACAGAATCAAGCGTGTTTGGCATCCGAAAGGCGAGCATGTGGATGTAGGGATCTTCCTCAGTGCAGGGACTTCCGTTTCGTCACAATCCGACCGCTCAAATCCCGAGATGTAAGGACGCATTGCGTCTCGGTGAGCCGCTAGAAAAATCTCATGTCCCATACTCGAGCGGAAAGGCTTGGCAGGTAGTTCGCCAAGGAGGACGTCCCACACGACGTTCATAGATTCGAGCCGAGTCGCTGGTGTTTCTTGACTTTATCATGAAAATCTCCTCGCCGGCGAGGCCAAAGAATGGGTTTGCGAGAATACCGACAAATGCGTGATTGAGATCGGGGACTTGTGTGCCTTTGTATCATGGCGGCATTCAGCGTTTCCTTCCAAGACGACTCCAAGTGTTGGAAATAGCAATTAAATTTGATGAATCGAACTTCTTCTGAGTACGCTTGCTTGAGTGTGTCGACATAGTTGGCATCGCTAGATTCCAAAGGATCTTGGCGAGACTTGCCTCTTGAAGGATGTAGCCGGTGTTTGGCCGTGGGTGTTCTTGGCTATTGTTTCGGCTTCGTTCCCTATGAGGAAGCTGTCACCCCTTATGACTTCAAGGTCTCCCTGCCGTTTGATGAATTTGACGCATTGGTGGAGAGTGGAGGCTATGGCTTTCATATGATGCAACCAAGGGCGCCCTAGTAGGGCCGTGAACTCGGAGGGGATATCCATTACATGGAACTTTGCGGGCACCATTTGGGTTTCGTACTGCAGTTCCGAGTCACCGTCCCAGAATGGGACGAGACGAACCGTCGTAGGCTTTGACGGTCCGGGTAGATGGGATCACGCGCCTTTCATTTATGCGGAGGGCCCTCATCATGCCGAGGGGAAGGACATTTTCCGATGATCCATTGTCCACTAATACCCCGAGGAGTGACATGGTGTTGAGCCGAATAGTGATGTACAAAGCTTCATTGTGTTGGGAGACATCTCTTGGCAAATCTTCATCGCAGAAGGTGATCATACTCCCATATAGGTGAGGATCATAGATTTGGTCCTTGTCTCGGGATGGAGAGTCATCAAGCCGGTCACTTCGTGCCTTTTTTGCGAGGTAGAGTCTTTGCCGAAGCCCCCGGGTTATCTTGATGCCTTTTGTGGCGGTTGCCATCTCTAGTCAACATGTTGATTGAGTGGGAGCGCCCAGGCAGCGTCGGTTTTTCTTCATCGGTGTATACTCGGGAGGCCGGACAAGGCGAACCTTGGGCGACCCGAGGGGTTGGATTTACGTTGCAACGGTACTGGTATCCGAAAGTCTCAACTACGTTGTTGGCAAGGCTTTTGCTCTTTTACCCCTTTTTGCTTTGGGGAAGGCGGCGGAGTAGAGTACATAATAATCAAATCCCAGAGATGGCTCCCAGAAGCGTTCCCACGCTGTTATCACCGGCCTCGAATCTCTCCTTCAATTTTCTTTGGGAGGAAATTTTCTTTTTCTTAGGAGGACGGTCTTCGTGTATCCAGTCTTGATAGTCCCTTTCAAGGCAATCGGGACGATCGCAAATATCCCACCAAATGTGTTCTACGGAGTTTGGTGGCGGATTTGGGACCTCGGGTTGAGCGGTCTTTGGAATGACTTTGAGTGGAGCCGGTCGGGGATCTGGCTGCTGGGCTCATCGGTAGCGAGTGATTGGACTCACTGGGATAATGAGAGATATTGAGGTCCGGGAACGGGCACATGTTTGTCTTTCAGGGTAGCCCCGGTCGGTTGGGATATTGTTAAGGTCCCGAAGTGGCGTGTGGCCTCTTCAATCCAGGCACTGTATGCGTTCCGGCGTTCTTCCAGGGCTTTGATGGCTGACCATATTTCTTCAAGCTGTTCCACGATTTTCATCACTCAGCCGATATTTGTGGGATCATCACTTTGAGAGGGGACAACCGACGGTATGCCGAACTCTTTCGTCCCCGATCGCTGTTTGGGGGCCGGTTGCCTGTAAGTCGGCGGGCGGGAGTCCCGGCGGTGGAAACATAGGAATCTTGGGGTAGCATCTTGATGTATCAGGGACTATTAAGAAGAGGAGGAGAACCCTCTTCCTTCTTAGCGGTAAAAGTGCCATCGGAATTGGGGCGATAGTCAAACCATGACTTGCGACTACCCCAGGTAGGTCATCAATTTGAGCCTCATGTCGAAGTCTCATCTGTTCTACCAACTGGATCCAATACGAGTGCATACGAGGGATTTTGGAGGACGGAGCAACGTGGTCCCCATCATTACCGGGCGATGCGAGACATTACGAAACCGGAGTCGGAATAAACGACGAAGGCGATGACGCGCTTGACTCTTCCCAAGCGATCAAACGGTGACCGGTGCCCGAAACCAAGCTTTGTGCGGAGGCTGCGGGGGAAAGACACGAGGGTTCAGATGTGCAGGAATGGAAGGAGGGTAGGTGTTTGGGCTTTAGGCTCATGCAACATGCGATTATTTGTTCACGTTTACTTAAAACATGCTTTATTAACTCCGATCGGTTGGAAAAGATTGCTCTTCTTTTTCGCAAACTACTCGATTCTGGATCGGTGGGCCCCGTCACTACTTCTATAAGCCCCTCGTATTCCACTGTATTTCGACCTCCCGGGGTGGACGGCCCGGGCGAGGGTCCTATAGGGCAAGCGGGTCCCACCGACCGAAAGAAAACGATCCTAAAAGTCGGCGGGTAATCGAGTCTTAACGAGCATTCGATGTAAATTACGGACAAAGCGACGTCGAAAGTCAAGATCATGTCCGAGGGCTCGACGAAAAGTCGGCATGATTTGGGTGATAAGCGTCCACAATTGATCTTGACTTGTCGTCGGTTAAGCCGTAATTAGGCATGGAATATTCATTAATCCTTGATGACTCGGTGTCAATCTTTGGGAGTCGGTGTATAATTTGTGCCGATCGAGCCGAAGTCAAGGCGCCGGTCAATATCTTGGCCAAAGTCTGCGGCGGAAAACCGGCAGAACTTCGACTGATAAGGGTCCCCGAAAGATATTGAGTCGGTATGCCGACAAAGGCTTGAAAGGAAAGGTCTATACACGGACAGGGCATGACACAGACCAGACTAAAAACCAACCGGGTCTCGGACAAAGTGTGTCACGGACAAGTGCATGGTCGACACGAGGCTCCATGGGATGTTTGGGTAGTCCTGTGCTCATCCGAGAGGCGTAATAAGACCAAACGGACCGCGACAAGGATTTCCCCGGGTTAAGGACGTAGTGTGCAGTGTACGGTCACGTGCGCGTAGTGTGCAAGCAGTCTATATTCTTTTTCTGAGTAAAATAGAGATTTTTTTATGTATCTTAAAAATATGATGCATGATTTTTTTTTGGAAATTTTCTTTCTTTTTTTTTTGAAAATCCCTTTTTTTTTTGAATTTTTTTTTTGAAATTTTTAACGAGCACATAAGTACGTAAGCACGAAAATTCCGACAGTTAGGGACATTATTCCGACAGTCAAAATTTTGACTTTCTCCGAGGCGGCCAAAACAACATGAAAACTGTGCAAAAAATCAACACACACACAAAAATGATTTTCAAAGCCGGGACGGAAGCTTGACCCTCAAAAGCTTTTTTTTTTTTGAAAACGGTGATACCGGTACGTGGGATTGTTAGACCACAATTTATCCCCGACTCGTGTTAGGAGGCGATAACGGGAAATTTAGTGGTTTCCACCAATATACCAAATACCATTTTTTTTTTAAAAAAAGCTTAGTCTTCCCCAGCAGAGTCGCCACTGTGATGATGTTGCCATTCGCGGGAAAATTCGATTTTTGCGTTTCTTTGAAAAACCAAATAAAACCGGAAAAACGGAGTCGCCACGCCATTTTAATTTTGAAGGCCAAAACTTTGAAAAAAGCCCGAGATCAGAGATTTAGGTTCGGAGGTCATGTTACGCGTCGGGAAGGACGTTAGTGTGCACCCGACGCGCCTCGTAAAACGAGTCTTCCAAGCTGAAAATCATTTGTGTGTGTGTGTGTGTGTGTGTTTTGGCCAAAATAAGTTGAAACTCAGAAAAGTAAAAATTGGGATATCTTTTTAAGACTTTAAACTGATCCCATGATTTTTTGGAAGATTTTTGGATTGAGATTTGGTACTCAAAAGACCTTTTGAAGTTGAGAGCCATTTCTGCCAGAATGAAAAAGGCAGTGGACCTTTGATTTTAAAAGGGATTCAAGGGTCTTAAAACTTCATAATCTGGATAAACTCAGAGAATGAAAGTTGTTCTAGACACCTTAAATAAAGTTTGTGCGAAGGAATTTTCCATTTTGGAGAAGATTTGAGGGGTCAAAACCTTCTGGAAACCTCAGATATGAGATCTGGATTCTCAGAAGCTGATGAACTAGCCTCTGAAAGAAAATTTGAAAATAGGAGTTTTACTCACCCAAAAAATAAGGTAAAAATATGTCTGGAAAGCTCTGGATGTTGGCTACAAAAAGTATTTTGTAGTCAACACCAAATTCCAAGTTCATCTGTGTCCAAAAATTAAGACCATGGACTGAGGTCTGAGAAAATTGCTACTGGACAGCAACTTCTCAAGAAAGAAAATATGATTTTAAGGGGGGTTTTGCATCCATGCTTGTCCCCATTTCCCTAGGTTTTGGTTAGTGATCACTATACATTTTAGTGGTGAATCAACTATACCAAACCATCCTTGGGGTACATTAGGACTAAGCATTTCATTCGCTTGGGAAGGGAATTTTATCCTTTGAAATCAAGATTTTATGCTTGAAAATGGTTTTTAGGGTTTTGAAAATGAGTTTTCTTTGCAAGAAAGTAAGAAAGCTTAAAAATAATTTTGATCTTTGTAGAAGATCATCCATGGAGATGGTCTTCCATGGTGATCTTCTTAGATCTAGAGCAAGAAGATGAAAGAACTACATTTTGTAGTTTGAAGATGCATGCATGGTTGAGATTTAGGGTTAGGAGGAGGAGGGTTTACCAATCTTCCTTGTGTTCTTGAGTGTTTGGCTTGAGTGTATGAGTGTTTAGGGATTTAATATGAGAGTGAGTGGATGAATATGAGTTGGGAAAGATTGGAGAGAAAAAGGTGACAATTCTTGAAGAATTCTCACTGTTTTCTCTCTATATTTCGCCAGAGGTTCGGTGCAAAATGTGTTCTTCCTCTTTATTTTTGTGACTGGAGGGCTCAATTTATAGCCCTCCTGAAAATGCAAAGGTATCCGTGCGGATGGATCCAGGCAGCGTGCACTGTTCATTAAATGCAGCTTCAGCTTTGGACAAGAAGAATATTTCTTTTTGAAATTCAAATTAGGCAGCCAGTTTATGTTTCCAGCATTGCTATATTTGGTTTTCTTCTTTTGTTTTTCTTTTTGAGATTCTTTTTAAGGTTTAACCTTAAATAACAATGCCCATTTTACCCTCACTTTGTTAGAAAAATTAGGATTGTTAGGAATTGTTAGAAATGTTATAACTTTCGTTAATTTTCTAACGAAAATTCTAACAAGCTCAAATTGGAGCACTTACACTAGGGCCTTCTTATGGTTTGCTTTTTCGAGCACCCTTTTCGGACATGCTGAGGGGACGGCAGTCTTTGCCTTGCTGAGGTCCTTGGAGGACGTGGAGATGGCTGGAGACGTCTCTTGGGGAGAAGCCGGGCTGGCAGAGCTTTACTTTGCTCTTGATAGATACAGCCGGAAGGCTGTGAGCTCCTTATACTGCTTTGAGTTTGCCCTGGAGGTATAAGCTTTCTTTTTGCTTTTCCCCTTTTTTTCTTGAGCACAGACTTTTCTTTTGCACTGGATTGATTTGATTTTTACCTTTCGCAGGTATGGGCGTTGGAGTTCTTTCACGTCACGATGTGGCGACAGCCGGCGGAGTACGTCGGGGAGTATCCGGCCATGCGCTCTTGGTCCAAGCATGCCCGGGAGAAGATAAGTTCCAGGGGGCGTACGACTCTTAGATACGCGGATTGCCTTCCTTTGACGGAGGCTGAGACGGATGAGAGGATGATATTCTATCCCTGAGATCGTTTCGAGGTGGCGCAGCTGAATGGCGCTGAGATTTGGGTGATTTGTGCGGCGGAGGATTCGAGAGGTCCGACTTGCGACGTCTATTATCTCGGGAGAGAGGGTGACGCGCCAGCATGCGTGAATTCGCCTTTGATGACACCGGTGGAGCCTCCCGCCGATATGATGCACCCGAGTGATAGATCTGCGACCTGGGATGATTACCGAGCCGGCCAACACTTCTCGGCATTTGTGGCGATTGAGCCATATCCAGTATTTGTCTTGAGGAGGCTGAGGACGCCCCAGGTTCTGGATAGAGAGGGGTTAGGGGTCCCGCGGTACCCTCGGACGAACTTTTCATATGTCCAGGATGGGATCCGATTGAGGGTGCAGATCCCTCAGCCTGAGCGGCTTCCACGAGCTTTCCGGCCTCGTCCGGGTATGAAGGTATGGCTTCTCCTTCCCACCTTTCTTTTTTTTTTTTGCTTTTGTCTTTTCTTTTCTTTTCTGTCATCATTTTTCGCTTCAACTGTTTCTGACGCTTTTGCTTTCGTGCAGTTTTCGGAGGTGGTCGACGAGAAGCTGACGAAGCAAGTGATCGGAGCTAAGAGATTTATCAGGAGGATGGTCGCTTGCGGGGCTCCTCAGGCTAGAGCGAGGCGACCACGGCCGGCGCCTGTCAGGCGGGAGGCTTCCCCTATTCGTTCGAGAGACTTCTTCGAGACTCCTCTCGTCTCCTCTCATTGATCCCCGCGGTCGCCGCTTCGGATCACGTCATTCTCGGGGATCCACACGGGCGAGGACACGTTAGGGCAAAGATGGGCGGGTCGTCTTCGTACGTCCAGGAATCCGACGCCTTCACCTTCGGATATGATTTTTTCGCAGATCTTGGCTTGCCCTATCAGAGCGTGCCGGTTGGTCCTGATGAGCCTTCTTCCGGGGACGAGGACGATGATTCTGAGCCTGAGATCTTCAGGGCTCCTGAGGAGGCGGGCCCGAGTCGCAAGAGGGACCGGGGACCGACGTCGGGCGCTAGGGATTCTGATTGATTTCTCTTTTTTTTTTCTTTAGACTGTTTTTCTGAGATTGAGATTTGTAACTGGGATTGAGATTTGTACAGCTTATGCACATTTTTTGTTTTGTTTTGTGATGTAATAATTTAGGATTATTGTTACCTACTTTTTTTTATTTGATTTTTTTTTGCACACTCCCTTTATTTTTGGAATGTAATAATTTAGGATTTTATTTTTATGAATGCAATGCAGTATGAATGCAATGTTGCATGAGCCTTGGTTTTTTGGCAAGGGTGTTAGTGTTTGGTATATGGACTGGTTTGGGGAGGTTTTTTTTTTGCACAGGTTTCAAGCAACCGGGACGGAATATTCCTCTTTGGTTCAGCAGTTTGGACTGTTGCAGATTTTTTTTCTGATGGAGAACAAACATGTCCGCGCGGATAGGACAGAAATCTGACACTGTCCTTTAATTTTGCTTTAGATCTGGTCTCACTTTATTTCAAATTCAAATATCCTCTTCAACCTCTAGTCCAAACAGCCATTTTCGGGGAGAAAGAGAGAAAATTCATGGAAAACCTTAGAAAAGCTCCATCAAAATTGTCCCAAGAATCCCAAATGTCATTCTTTAACAAATTCAAGGATTGGTCCCGGGAGATTATGCATGAGAGGAGGTCCTTCTTTGAAGAAAGGTACAAGGTGAAGTGCTTATGATCCCTCAAAGAATTGGTTCCGGACTACGACCTTTTGAGAGCTTCTTCTTCATTTTGGGATACTAGAAGGCATGTTTTTTGCTTTTCTTACAATGAGGTTGTTCCGACCGTGGAAGAATTCCGGGCTTTGCTTGGCGGTCCGGAGGTGGAAGAGATTGCGGTTCCTTTGCCCGGAGGGGCCTCTTTCGTTGACAGATTGTGCATCCTCCTTCATCTTTCCCCGGAGGAAGCGCAAGGTATGATCCGTGGTCCCGATCATTTTGATATTTCCAGTCTCCCTGATAGATTTAGGGGCTTAGGCTTGCTCGACGATGCCTATTGGGATGCCTTTGCACTTTGCATGTTCGGGACCTTGTTCATGGTCTATTCTTTTGGGATCTGTCATCGGTCTCTGCTGGATGTAGTCGTTCATTGTCGCTTGGGCAGAGATGTTGTACCTCTGATCCTGGGGGAGACTTTTCATGCTCTCGATAGGCTGGCCAATCTCTGCCTTGGACAGCCATTTTCCGGATGATATTTTCCAGAGTCTTGTTTGCTGCCTCGACGGCTCCGTTGGTTTGGGGCCTGTAGGGGGATGACTTGTGACGGGTTATTCGGAATTCTGCCAGCAGCCTGTCGCATTCCCCCTCGAAGTGGGATCCATTATCCGAGATGATTTCGGCTGGTAACCCGTATCTACATATGATGTTCTCTTTGATGAAGAGGGCTACTTTCCTTGAGTTGAGGATTTTGTAGGATTTTGTAAGGCATCCTTTCCAGTTCCTTCGAAGAAATCACCAATCTGCGTCTCTTTAGGCTCTTCCGCAGTTCCCAGATTCACACTCGTCAAAATCTCTTCGGCAGCTTGGGCTCGATTTTCCTCTTTCCGGACAACCTGCTTAAAGATTTTTTTTTGTTGTTTGATTTTTTTTTTTCGTTTAATGTGTCTGCTTCTTTATCTAATGAATTATTATTAAGTTTTTTTTTTAATTCATCATTAGTTAAAGTGGCAATCAAGGGATACTCAGAAAGGTTCGTCATTTCATTGAAAACGAAAGGGAATACAGCGCTTGCTACAGACTCGTAGTCTTCAGGCGTAAGGCCATCGGACGACCCTAGAGACTCGACCTTAACAAAGAGAGACTGGGAGGACTTGTCCTAGATTGACACAAAGGGACGGGGGACCAATCCAAGTTTGGTGATCATTTCTTCTTTGGTCGCGGACGGGCCTGAGAGAGTTTCCCAATTCTTTAGCGGCTTTGCTGTTGGGGGCGTCATGACTCGGGAACTGTGCTGTTTCTGTTTTCCTTTCTCAATTGTTGCTATCATCTCTTGGACCGAGCCGAGATCAATCAGATCTGGCACCTGGACTTCTTCCTCGAACAATTGCTGCATAACCAGACCATCCCAATCATCTGAGGGAAATTCTGTGGCCTTAGCTTTTGGTACTGTCAATTCGAACTCAGGCTTCGGATCTTTCTGGGCAATCGGGGTTGTGGTAGTAAGCTTCTCGAAATGTTCTACCAGGTCAGGCACGCCTCTGAAGGTATACTCACTCTTCATGGTAGTGGTAGCTCCGGGTATCTTGGGTAGGTCCAAGAACATTCTATGGACCGGGTTAGCTTTGGCTCCTCTGAACTTGTTGAGGCTATCCTGTAGCTTTAGCCATCATTCTGTAGGAGTGGGCTCTGTGATGTTACCCGGTTGTGTGGGACCCTTTACAAAGTAGTCAACCAAATTAGGACTGAAAGGGAGAGATTTAGGGTCGTCGACCGGGACCCTTCCTGTGATAGCTCCAAATCCTTTTCCTTTTGCAGTGTCCACCGAGGAGGTCTCATATCCCAGGCCGTGGCGAGTTTTCTGTCCTTTCACCTCGATGAGCTTGTGGATTCCTTGTTGGCACTTACCCAGACCTAAGCCAGGCAGGTAGCTCATCCTTCTCATCATTTTCAGGACCAGAGGGATTTTATCCCGGGTGACCGTCAGATCAACGTTGCACACTTGGGCCTTAGGGGACTCGACTGTGAAGCCTGTCAGCATGAGGCCGTCCTCATCATGTTTGATTTCCAGAATAGGTATTCCACCTGTATCTGTGCCCTCTAAAGTGACTAAATCTCCGTAGATGGTTGTCAAATCCCCATCCGAGACGAATTTCACACACTGGTGGAGGCTTGAAGCGACCCCTTTGACTTGATGCAGCCAAGGTCTACCTAATAAGGCATTGAAAGTGATTGGGATGTCAATAACCTGGAATTCCACAGGTATCAATTTCTGGCCAAACCAGAGGTCCAAGGTAGCAACTCCAAGGACTGCTCGAGATGTTGAGTCGTAAGCTTTGACTGTGAGGGAGGAAGGCTTTAAGTCTGTAGTCTTGATATCAAGCAGGCTCATGATCTTTACCGGGAGAATGTTCATTCCGGACCCGTTATCAACCAGGACCCGAGGGAGGCGTCGTTCATCCAATTGGACTGTGATGAAGAGAGGCTCGTTATGATCAGCCCCAAATTGAGGGAGGTCGAGATCTGTGAAAGTGATTATGTTCCCGTAGTGGATGTTTCCAATCAACTGTACCACGTCATCGGGAGTAGCATCAATAGGCACTAGAGTGCGAGCCAGGCTTTCTTCCAGCTTCAGCTTATGGGGATAGGATGAAGTGAGTAGGGACCACAAAGAGATGTTGGCCTGTGTCTGCTTCAACTGGGTGAGCACGGGGTCCTCTTTTTCGGGGTCTGGATTTTCAGCTGTCTTAGCATAGGGGCGGCGATCTTCTTTCGGTGCTTGATCTGTGGCCTTCTTATCTGCCTTGGGATTTCCTTGGAAGATCTGCCCGGATCGGGTCAACAGATTAACTTCCTCCTCGGTTGTCTCTTGTTGGATTTCTTTAAGGCCGCCAATGTCAACGGGGAGCCTTTTTGGCTATCGGCCATTTGGTTACGACGGAGTCTAGCAACGGTGAGGGGCCGAGCCGACTGGCCCCTTCCCCGGGCGGCTCTTATGATCGCTTCCCAAGTCACGGGCCTTTGAGTGCAGGGTTGTGTTGTTGCCCCTTGTATGGCCCACAGAGCTAGGGCATCCCCCGATTCGCTCCCATAGTGCCTTGCTCATAGTTATCATACAACAAGAGTCGCTATTGTCGGGACTCGGCGGCTTTTTCGATCTCATCCTGGGATGGCCTGAGTTATGGCTATCGGCCTCCATTTCATCGTATATCCTTTTTCTTTCAATCTTGCAAGTAGGGCAGCCACAAGTGAAGGATAGGCAACGTTCCCCTTCGGAGTTTGATGTAGCGGCTCGATAGATGCGTGTCCAAATAAGGAGCACCCGGGGTCCATTGTCGGCACTTTGGAGCAATTAGGAAGGCTTCATGTGGATTCATAGGTATGAAGGCCACTGGGGAGACGTTCAGATCAATAACCCTTTTCAGTGATTGCAGGCACTTGCTGCGCTCGAGCGGCCCGGTTGTGACCCTTAAGGTTGTTATGCCATCCGTTCTCGGGAAAGAAGAAAAAGATCCGATAACGTTTACGAATTCTTCAACTTCTGGTGGCTGAAACCCTCCATTCTCGACCAGTGCTTCAATAAACCCTTTCCATTCACCAGTCAGGTTCTTATAAGGAACGTTGTGTTCTAGGATTTCAGATATGTACGGATCTGGGCGCGGGCTTTGCTGTCCCTCATCCTCTGAAGTATCCGGACACTGACCGCATGTGCATCTTACGAGGTGCAGTTCTTGGGGACCCATCCCCATTGGTATTTGACTTGTGTTTTCCGGTGGTTCTTCATCGTCACTTGCTGACAACCAACCATTGTGCCTGGCTCTCAGGGGCTCATTTCCGGCATGATTGTTCCAGTTTGTCTCCGGATCTGGGGCCTCAGTTGACTCTTCACTCTCGTCATCATCATCGTCGTCGCTGTCATCGGAATCATCTTCCCATACTACCGGGATTTCGGCTGAGAGGGAACGCCGATCGAACCCGTTAGGGGAATATGGGTGCGTGCAGCCGCAAAAATTGTCATATGTTCCCATTCCAGAAGTGGTAATTGTGACTCGGCTTCTCCTCCCGAAGCTGCGGGGAAGAGTGAGAGGGTGGCACGTATTTGACACCGTGCGAGAATGTAGAAGGATTCTTCCTCCTCTGATTCTTCAGTTTCACTGTCTTCGGGATCGTATTCGACTTCTCCAATAGCCAGTTTGCAGAAGTGTACTAGCTCCAGATGTTCTTCGGCTTCTTTACTAATAAGCCCCAGTACAGGCGCCCGTCTGAAGCTTTCTTGTTCAATTTTTCTTGACTGTTCTAACCATCTTGTGTAAATGGTTCTCTCATGTTTTGACCAGAACAGCTCCAGTTCTTCGGTATTGGCCTTCCCTTCATCCGAGAAATAGCGGGCCTCGTATTCTTGCAAGGAGTCTCGGACATGAGACCAAGGTGGGTTGATTCGTTCAATGTCCTCAAGGCTGAGGGAGAATCCGAATTCGGGATCCTCGACGAGGTTGGCCACGGGTATTTGGGGACCTTCCTCAGCATCTTCTGGGCATGCGAAGATTCTCTCGCATTCAATCATATTTACACGATTATGGTTCCTTGGCGAGGATTTTTGATCGTATTAGGCCCTTCGGGGCCTTCCAACTTTCCTTGCTCTATTAGCCCTGGATTGCCTTCTTCAAAGTGAAGCAATTGTACATTAGATGTCCATGAGCTTGATGAAAAGCACAATACTTTGTAGTATCTACGGGAGCATTCGGATTTACGGGTTGGAAATTCTCCAAAGGCCGCAGCAAGCCTTCTTTCACCCGAGTCCCTAAAGATGTCATTCAGAGGCATTCCAAATTTTTCGAGGTTCATGACCCGTGGTGCAGGCTCGGGGCTTTCGGGAGCAAAAGGAGTTGTGTTATTACATTCTGTCCCGTATAGTTAATCGTCTCTTTGCCTTTAGCGGGAGCGAGGCGTGTTTGCGGGAGGAGCCCGATATACGTAAGCGGAGTGCAGCGGCCGGTTGCGATTGTAAGCTTTTTCAAACTTAGGCTGCAGAGTTAACCATGGCCCGTAAGTGCCGAGTACGGGAAGTGGCCGAGGAGGCTCTCGGAGATGTGGTTTCGAGCATGACTGGAAGATGTCCGTTGTTCCTCTTCGGAAGGAGGGATGGCCATTTCGTGAGTTTCGAGATTCCACCGCTTGTAAAAGTCCCCAACATTCTCATCGGACGCCTGCTTTGTTGTTTGTAGGTCGACCCTATTTGTTTCCCACTCCAAGTTGGCCTTATATTTCTGTGAAGGCGTTGGTAATCTGGTCCCATGTAGCCACGGCTTCCGGGTTTCAAACGGAAGAACCACTTTAAGGCACTGGACTTCAAAGATAGACTGAAATAGTCAGCTAACTGCTGATTGGTGCACCCTTTGGCCTTCATCGCCAAGGTATATGTGTCCAAATGGGTTTTCGGGCATGCAGTACCATCAAAGAGGTCCAAGTTAGGCATCACGAATTTGTGGGGCAGGGGAACTATGGAGTCCGGGTCCGTAGGCCGGAAGCGGGATTTCTTGGCGATCAATTCGGCGATCTGCGCTTTCATTTCCTTGTGTTGCTCCATGAACCAGGCCAGATGAGGGTCTTGTGGCGGAACCATGGCATTCAAGCTAGTGGCTGAGTTAGAGAGAGGAGCTACCACTGGCGGCAGACTGGTGGAGGGAACGGCCGATCCGGGGACGTAGGTGAAAACCTGTCCTTGGGCTGAATTGCTCGGGGGAGCATGAGTAGGACCCTGAGCAAAAGGATAGAACCTTGCGGCTTGCTGTGGGTTTTCAACCGGCAAGGTGGGTGGAGGCAGCCCCGATGTAGCTGGATAGCTTGGATTTCCAGAGTGGGGCCCATAAGTAGGCTTAGGCGCAGGCTGCTGTCCCTGACTGTTGAATTGCATGGCTGGCTGAGGCGGTGGTGTATAACCCGGGGGGTACTGCGGTCCTGGTGATTCGGATGACACCGGGATGGAGGCTTGGTAACCCATAGAAGTCTCGAGTGAGGAACGGATTTGTGTGAGGAGCGGTGAACTAGTACTATTACGAGGAGGGCTCTGGCGTGGCCCCGAGAACCAAGTTGTGGCGGCATTCCGAGCTGTGGGTGTTCTTGTGAAGGTCCGGATTGATCGGTTCCGGCGAGGTGGCATTCCAATTTGTTGGGGCATTCCGAGATAACCCCAACCATGAGAAGACATTCCGTGCTTGGCTTTGTCCCACCTGAGGAGCTGTGGCGGTTTGTGCCGTCAGTGCTGTATGGATCCGGTGGTACGTGGTTGGGGAGTGGGCGGACCCGAAGGCCGAGGAGCATGGGTTACGGTAGTGGCACCATAGGAGGTGGGTGGTGGCATCCTGGTGTAGTCGGGCGGCGAGAGTGGGGTTGGCATCCTCGTCTTCTTCCACGGTGAAGGTGCCATCGGGATTGAGGCCGGCGGCCGGACCATGGCTCTTAATAGCCTCCATAAGGCTGTTTATTTGTGCTTCTGTCGTAACCTCATACGTTACGCTAGCGATTCCACTTTGCTGTTTTTGTCGAGGGGTCCGGGAGGCGGAGTGACGTTGTCCCCATCATTACCGGGCTGATGCGAGACATTACGAAACCGGAGTCGGAACAAACGGTGAAGGCGATGACGCGCTTGACTCTTCCCAACTAATCAAACGGTGATCCGGTGTCCGAACCAACCTTTGTGAGGAGGCATGCGGGGAAAGACACGAGGGTTCGGATGTGCGGGAATTGAAGGAGGGTAAGTGTTTGGGCTTTGGGCTCATGCAACATGCGGTTATTTGTTCACGTTTACTTAAAACAGGTTTTATTAACCTAATCGGTTGGAAAAGATTGCTCTTTTTTTTCGCAAACTACTGCGGATCTGGATCGGTGGGCCCCGTCACTACGTCTATAAGCCCCTCGTATTCCACCCGTATTTCGACCTCCCGGGGTGGACGGCCCGGGCGAGGGTCCTATAGGGCAAGCGGGTCCCACCGACCGAAAGAAAAACGATCCTAAAAGTCGGCGGGTAATCGAGTCTTAACGAGCATTCGATGCAAATTACGGACAAGGCCGACGTCAAAGTCAAGATCATGTCCGAGGGCTCGACAAAAAGTCGGCATGATTTGGGCGATAAATGTCCACGATTGATCGTTAGTTGTCGTCAATTAGGCCGTAATTAGGCATGGAATAATCATTAATCCTTGATGACTCAGTGTCAATCTTTGGGAGTCGAGTGTATAATTTGTGCCGATCGAGCCGAAGTCAAGGCGCCGACCAATATCTTGGTCAAAGTCTGTGGCGAAAAACCGGCAGAACTTCGACTGATTAGGGACCCGAAAGATATTGAGTCGGTATGCCGACAAGGGCTTGAAAGGAAAGGTCTATACATGGACAGGGCATGACACAGACCAGACTAAAAACCAACCGGGTCTCGGACAAAGTGTGTCACGGACAAGTGCATGGTCGACACGAGGCTCCATGGGATGTTTGGGTAGTCCTGTGCTTGCACCGAGAGGCATAATAAGACCAAACGGGCCGCGACAAGGATTTCCCCGGGTTAGGGACGTAGTGTGCAGTGTACGGTCACGTGCGCGTAGTGTGCAAGCAGTCTATCTTCTTTTTCTGAGTAAAATAGAAATTTTTTATGTATCTTAAAAATATGATGCATGATTTTTTTTTTGAAAATCTTCTTCTTTTTTTTTTTTTTGAAATTTAATAAACACATAAGCACATAAGCACAAGAATTCCGACAGTTAGGGACATGATTCCGACAGTCAAAATTTTGACTTTTTTCGAGGCGGCCAAAACAACACGAAAAAATGTGCAAAAATCAACACACACACACAAATGATTTTTAAAGCCGGGACGGAAGCTTGACCCTCAAAAGCTTTTCCTTTTTTTTTTTTTTGAAAACGATGATACCGGTACGTGGGATTGTTAAACCACAATTTATCCCCGACTCGTGTTAGGAGGCGATAACGGGAAGTTTAATGGTTTCCACCAATATACCAAATATCATTTTTTTAGAAAAGCTAGTCCCAGCGGAGTCGCCACTGTGATGATGTGCCACCTAAAATTTCTCGCGGGAAAAATTCGATTTTTTGCGTTTCTTTGAAAAAAATCAAATAAAACCGGAAAAAGAACGGAGTCGCCACGCCATTTTTGTTTTAAGGGCCAAAACTTTGAAAAATGCCCGAGATTAGAGATTTGGGTTCGGAGGTCATGTTACACGCCGGGAAGGACGTTAGTGTGCACCCGGAATGCCTCGTAAAACGAGTCTTCCAAGCTGAAAATCATTTGTGTGTGTGTGTGTGTGTTTTGGCCAAAATAAGTTGAAACTCAGAAAAGTAAAAATTGGGATGTCTTTTTAAGACTTTAAACTGATCCCATGATTTTTTGGAAGATTTTTGGGTTGAGATTTGGTACTCAAAAGACCTTTTGAAGTTGAGAGTCACTTCTGCCAGAATGAAAAAGGCAGTGGACCTTTGATTTTGAAATGGATTCAAGGGTCTTAAAACTTCATAATCTGGATAAACTCAGAGAATGAAAGTTGTTCCAGACACCTTAAATAAGATTTTTGCGAAGGAATTTTCCATTTTGGAGAAGATTTTAGGGGTCAAAACCTTCTAGAAATCTCAGATATGCAATCTGGATTTCCAGAAGCTGATGAACTGGCCT
Source organism: Adenophora triphylla var. japonica (assembly GCA_022495995.1). Classification (NCBI taxonomy): domain Eukaryota; kingdom Viridiplantae; phylum Streptophyta; class Magnoliopsida; order Asterales; family Campanulaceae; genus Adenophora; species Adenophora triphylla. The sequence continues at coordinate 180,583 of JAFEMH010001253.1, read as the reverse complement.
CTAAAAGAAAATTTGAAAAGAGGAGTTTTACTCACCCAAAAAATAAAGTAAAAATATGTCTGGAAAGCACTGGATGTTGGCTACAAAAAGTGTTTTGTAGTAAACACCAAATTCCAAGTTTATCTGTGTCCAAAAATTAAGACAATGGACTGGGGTCTTGGAAAATTGCTACTGGACAGCAACTTCTCAAGAAAGGAAAAATGATTTAAAAGGGGGTTTTTTGCATCCATGCTTGTCCCCATTTCCCTAGGTTTTGGTTAGTGATCACTTGACATTTTAGTGGTGAATCAACTATACCAAACCATCCTTGGGGTACATTAGGACTAAGCACTTCATTTGCTTGGGAAGGGGAATTTTGCCCATTCTCAAGGGCAAATCATCTTCAAGAGCCAGTTCTCAAGGGCAATTCACCACCAAAAGCCCATTCTCAAGGGCAAACCATCTCCAAAAGCCCATTCTCAAGGGCAAACCATCTTCAAAAGCCCATTCTCAAGGGCCTTCACCATCAAAAGCCCATTCTCAAGGGCAAACCATCTCCAAGAGCCCATTCTCAAGGGCGCGTCATCATCAAGAGCCCATGGGCAGATCTTCACAAAAAGCCCATTCTCATGGGCAGATCATTATCAAGAGCCCGTTCTCATGGGCAGATCCTTATTCAAAATCCATTCTCATAGGCAGACCTTCAAATAGGTAGACCTTCAAAGAGCCCGTTCTCATGGGCAAATCATCTCAAAAAGCCCGTTCTCATGGGCGAATCTTCACCAAAAGCCCTTTCTCATGGGCACGTCTTCATCAAAGCCTGCTGCACCGGCACGTCTTCATCCGAGTCTTTATGAGTGGACGGAAGATCATCCACGAAAGACTGTCCCTTGCACGGCGAACCATCCCTCAAGACCAAGAATCAGCGGGTCCAACCCCCAAGACAAAAAAATCAGCGGGTCCAACCCCCAAGACGAAAAATCATTGGGTCCACCCCTCTTGTCAAAAATTCTCGGGTCCGTACCCTCCACAATCATCAGCCGTAGCATCAATCCCTCCGGCAGCTACAGGTAAGCACAACACAGGTATGAAAGCATATCTTAGTCAACTACTTTTCTAAAAGGCATTAGCAAAATCACGGGTGACTCCCAAAGAAAAAAGTCATATTCGCGGGTGACTCCCAAAGAAAAAAGTCATATTCGCGGGTGACTCCCAAAGAAAAAGTCAAATTCGCGGGTGACTCCCAAAGAAAAAGTCAAATCTTCGGGGTGACTCCCCATCAAAACAGTCAATAGCCCGGAATGGCTATAAACTACCCGGTCCGGAAAACCGTACAGTTTCCCACACAGACAATAGCCCGGAATGGCTATAAACTACCCGGTCCGGAAAACCGTACAGTTTCCTCACACAATCAATAGCCCGGAATGGCTATAAACTACCCGGTCCGGAAAGACCGTACAGATTTCCCACTCAGTAAAAACATCTTCGGGGTGACTCCCCACCAAAAAACAGTCAAGTTCGCGGGTGACTCCCAAAGAAAAAAGTCACATCTTCGGGGTGACTCCCCACCAAAAACAGTCAAGTTCGCGGGTGACTCCCAAAGAAAAAAGTCACATCTTCGGGGTGACTCCCCACCAAAAAACAGTAAAGTTCGCGGGTGACTCCCAAAGAAAAAAGTCACATCTTCGGGGTGACTCCCCACCAAAAAAAGTCAAATTCGCGGGTGACTCCCAAAGAAAAAAGTCAAATCATCGGGGTGACTCCCCATCAAAACAGTCAAATTAGCGGGTGACTCCCAAAGAAAAAAGTCAAATTCGCGGGTGATTCCCAAAGGAAAAAAGTCAAATTCGCGGGTGACTTCCCAAAGAAAAAACAGTCAAATTCGTGGGTGACTCCCAAAAATAGTCAAAGTCGCGGGGTGACTTCCCAAAGAAAAATAGTCAAATTCGTGGGTGACTCCCAAAAACAGTCAAATCCGCGGGGTGACTTCCCAAAGAAAAACTGTCAAATTCGCGGGGTGACTTCCCAAAGAAAAAACAGTCAAATTCGTGGGTGACTCCCAAAAACAGTCAAAGTCGCGGGGTGACTTCCCAAAGAAAAACAGTCAAATTCGCGGGGTGACTTCCCAAAGAAAAATAGTCAAATTCGCGGGGTGACTTCCCAAAAAAAAAACAGTCAAATTCGTGGGTGACTCCCAAAAACAGTCAAATTCGCGGGTGACTCCCAAAGAAAAAAGTCAAATCATCGGGGTGACTCCCCATCAAAACAGTCAAATTTGCGGGTGACTCCCAAAGAAAAAAGTCAAATCATCGGGGTGACTCCCAAAGAAAAAAGTCAAATCGTCGGGGTGACTCCCCATCAAAACAGTCAAATTCGCGGGTGACTCCCAAAGAAAAAAGTCAAATCATCGGGGTGACTCCCCATCAAAACAGTCAAATTCGCGGGTGACTCCCAAAGAAAAAAGTCAAATCATCGGGGTGACTCCCCATTCAACAGTCAATCTTGGGTACCAAACGCCCACCTTCGGGGTGACTCCCCTTGGAACAGTCAATCTCGGGTGCAAACGCCCATCCTCGGGGTGACTCCCCTTAACAGTCAATCTCGGGTGCAAACACCCATCTTCGGGGTGACTCCCCATTCAACAGTCAATCTTGGGTACAAACGCCCATCCTCGGGGTGACTCCCCATTCAACAGTCAATCTCGGGTGCAAACGCCCATCCTCGGGGTGACTCCCCTTGAAACAGTCAATCTCGGGTGCAAACGCCCATATTCGGGGTGACTCCCCTTGGAACAGTCAATCTCAGGTGCAAACACCCATCTTCGGGGTGACTCCCCTTGGAACAGTCAATCTCGGGTGCAAACACCCATCTTCGGGGTGACTCCCCATTCAACAGTCAATCTTGGGTACAAACGCCCATCCTCGGGGTGACTCCCCTTGGAACAGTCTGTGAGGACCCCGACCCGGAACCTACACGTGTCCCGAGTTGGAGCGTCCTCAAACTAACCCGGAAACACTAAACTTTTAAAACTTTACTTTGACTTTCAAACATAAACATTAATAATATAACATTTTAAAAGAACTCCACTCAACTCCACATCGGAGGAGGAGATAACTAACTTTGAGAACGATCAACTGTTTAGTTACAAAAGACATTGGTTTTTAACGTAGAAAGATAAAGTTTATAATTACAAACGCCCAAAAGGAATTATGACAAAATAATTTCTACGCCAACCTAACGTACCCCGACAATATCCCAACATGCTCACAGCCAAACTCCTTTCCGTCCTTACTTGGGCGGTCCTCCTGTCTCGGGATCTAAAACAGTAAAGGGAGAGGGGTGAGAATAAATCTCAGCAAGCTATTATGAATGCAGCAATATGCCAAATAAATGCAACATATAACAAGTCGCACGTAACACATTGGAAAAGCTATAAACACATTCCATTACCTTGGTTTACCTTTTCCGCCTGAACAATTAGTCGTACAACATTGGGTATAATAATACTCCAATTTACGGAAGCCGCTTAAGCAATACTCACGTCTTGAAAGACCCGTTTTTCAGGGAACCAAATAAGACAGTAGCAACTCTGTAAGGCTTTTGGCTCAATACAGACGCTATAACCCCAACTGTGGCCACGGGAGGGGACGGTCACGAATATAACATAATCCGATCACATTAGGTCACACTTCCATAATTGACCGTATTATGTTATACCCCAACGTCGGTGACTCACACATATCAAGCACATAATAGATACTTGAATAAAATCCACAAAAGGGATAACAATATATCAACATGGTAAAATATACTCATGTTCAACCAATATCATAGTGCAACATTAAATTAACACACTATGCATAATACAACAAGGTATATGAACTCAATGTAAGCAAGGAAGTAGCATCAATCCATCCTACATGGTCATTATACGATAATACATAGCCCCTTTAAGAGTCTAAGTTGAATCTACCAAGTTGGGATCATAATTGTCTAGTTACCAAACTAGGTTATCTAACGTTTTCCAAGCAACATTTATAGTACTTCCACTACTCCATTTTGATCACTTAGAACGTCATTGTGAAGCCAAAGTATTCTACTTTAATCTAGGTTAGAGAGATTTCATTTTGGTTCGAGTTTGATTAGGTTTGAATAGCCCTAAAGTTGGGGTGAAAAACCGAGGCCGGGGCACGACTCGTCCCCCAGGGCACGACTCGTGCCCAAGTGACCTCCCTCAGAACCTGGCGTCCCCCTATGGGTCACGACTTCCCTTCGTCCAAGGGACGACCCGTCCCTCGCCCGTAATTTGTAAAAACAAAGAAATCAACACAAAAATCCCAAGAAACCCAATGTCCAACCAAATGACTTCCAATGTGTGAACTAAAAGGGCATTTCCAACTTTGGTAACTTCATTCTACTCACTTAACTCCATGGAATCATATCTTAAACCTAGATCATTTATCTACACCCATTCTACCCATTTCAAACCCTTTTTACAAGATCTTCCATGAACCCTAACTTCAATAATTCCATTTTCCCAACATTCAACTCTCCTAAAATTTCCAAAGCAAGAACCAAGCATCACAAGAACAAGAAGAACATCAAGGAGAGTATGAACAATTAAAAGAAGGGAAGTCATAACAACTTACTTGGATTTTATAAGGAAAGATTGGTCTTGATGGGTTCCTCTAGGTGATTCAACTTCAATGGTGCTCTAAAACTTGATTTTTGGTGAAGAAAGTCTTGACTTCAAAGCTTGGGGAGTGGGAGCTTCAATGGAGGTTCTCTATACTTCCTCTAGGATGAAAATGTAGTGAATGAAGGAGAAGGGGGGAAGGGAGTAAGAGGAGTGAGGGAGGGAGGACACTTGGCAATCTAGGAAGGAGCAAGACATTTGGCCCCCCTCCAAAATATCTAAAAACCAAGGCTTTCATTTAGAATTAAGATTAACCTTTACCCAATTAAATCATCCTACACAATTAACCTCCTTGCACTATTTATCAATTTATTAAATTTCCATTTTTATTATTTCCCCTAGTTCTTTATTTAATGTCCAATAAATTCTTATAAGATCCTAAATTTACTTTTCACCCAATTTATCTTAATTTAGAATTTTAAAGACATAATTGAACACATAAAGCTAGCATGAATATTGAAAGCATATAATTAAATATTAAAAATGAGTGCCTAGGGTTGGGGTCGTCACACTCACTCCCCCTTAAAGAAAATTCGACCCGAATTTTAAAAGGACTTACTTGAGTTCTCAAACAACCAAGGGTATTTCGCCCTCATCTCCGACTCTAGCTCCCACGTCGCTTCCTCTACGGTGTGGTTCTTCCAAAGGACTTTTACTATCGGAATACTCTTAGTTCTCAACTCCTTAACTTGGAATTCTAGGACTCTTAATGGCTCTTCAACATAAGACATGTCCGCTTGGACATCATCGGGAGGAGAGCTCAAAACATGGGAGGGGTCATGACAATACTTCCTCAACATCGAAACATGGAAGACATCATGGAGTAAAGAAAAAGACGGAGGCAACGCTAACCGGTAAGCCAATTCTCCTATCTTCTCTAGAATCTCAAACGGACCGACAAACCTCGGAGCCAACTTACCCTTATTACCGAACCTTTTAATCCCCGTCCTCGGAGAGACCTTCAAGAACACAAAGTCACCAACCCGAAAAGATAAATCCCGTCTTCTATTGTCGGCGTAGCTTTTCTGTCTACTCTGAGCCGTCTTCAATCTATCCCGAATCACCTTGATCTTCTCCGTAGAATCCCTAACCAAATCCGGGCCCCAAAGTCTCGCTTCACCAACCTCGTCCCAACACATCGGAGATCGACACTTCCTACCATACAACGCTTCATACGGAGCCATCTCAATACTAGGCGATAAGCCGTTGTTGTAAGCAAACTCGACTAACGGTAGATGATCCTCCCAAGATAATTGGAAATCCATCACACAAGCTCGTAACATATCCTCAAGTATACGAATAGTTCTCTCGGGTGACCGTCGGTTTGAGGATGAAACGCGGTACTAAAACACAACTTAGAACCCAATGCTTCATGCAATGCTCTCCAAAATCTAGATGTAAACCTCGGATCTCTGTCAGACACAATACTAACAGGAACCCCGTGAAGTCTCACAATCTCCTTCAAATACAACTGGGCTAACTTCTCTAACGAAAACTTAGTTGACACCGGAAGAAAATGAGCCGACTTCGTCAACCGATCCACAATAACCCATATAGCATCCATCTTCTTCGCGGTAAGAGGTAGACCCGAAACAAAATCCATCGAGATCCCTTCCCATTTCCACTCCGGAATATCCAATGGTTGAAGTAGTCCCGCCGGTCTTTGATGTTACGCCTTAATACGTTGACAAGTCAAACACTTAGAAACATAATCCGCTATTTCTCTCTTCATTCCATTCCACCAATATCCACGCTTCAAGTCTTGATACATTTTGGTACTTCCGGATGAATCGCAAACTTGGACTTATGGCCATCCTCTAAAACACGCTTCTTGATTTCCGGCGATGACGGAACGCAAATTCTCCCTTGGAAAGTTAAAATCCCATCTCTATTCAAAGCAAACTCCCGGTTTTCCCATCTTGCACTTGATCTAAAATTTTCTTCAACTCCGGATCACCTTGTTGAGCTTCCTTCAAATCCCCATACAAAGTCGGAACGGCTCTAACATTCGCAATAATTACTTCACTCTTCAATTCTCGGGAACCCAAAGTCCAAATACGCCTTTCGGCTAATCGCATCGGCCACCACATTGGCCTTCCCGGATGATAAGAAATTATACAATCGAAATCTTTCAAAAACTCAAGCCATCTCCTTTGTCGGTTGTTCAACTCCTTTTGGGTGAATAAGTACTTCAAACTCTTATGATCGGTAAAAATCTCAAACTTCGCCCCATAAAGGTAGTGCTTCCACTTATGTAACGCAAATACAATCGCCGCCAATTCCATATCATGAGTAGGGTAATTACTGTTCCGCCGGTGATAACTTCCTAGAGGCATACGCAATAACCTTCCCATTTTGCATCAATACACATCCCAAACCCGCCTTCGAGGCATCACTATAGATCACAAAATTCTCACAACCATCCGGAAGGGTAAGAATAGGAGCCGTTGTCAATCTCTTCTTCAATTCATCAAAGCTTGCTTCACACTTGGAATCCCATACAAACGATACATCTTTCCGAGTCAACCTAGTCAACGGAGTCGCAATCCGAGAAAACCCCTCAATGAACCTCCGATAATACCCCGCCAAACCAAGAAAACTACGGACCTCGGTCACAGTCGAAGGTTGCTTCCAATTAACCACGGCCTCAATCTTTGAAGGATCAACGGAAATTCCCGAACTCGACACAACATGCCCCAAGAAAGAAATCCGCTCAAGCCAAAACTCGCACTTACTGAACTTAGCATACAACTGCTTCTCACGAAGAACGGACAAGACAATCCTCAAATGATTCTCATGCTCTTCCGGGACTTAGAATACACAAGAATATCATCAATAAAGACCACCACAAAACTATCAAGATAAGGCTTGAAGACACGGTTCATCATATCCATAAACACGGCTGGAGCATTAGTCAACCCGAAAGGCATCACAACAAACTCATAATGACCATATCTAGTCCGGAAAGCTGTCTTAGCAACATCATCCGGTCTAATCTTCAGCGATGGTATCCGCTTCTCAAATCAAGCTTTGAGTAGATAACGGAACCTTGGAGTTGGTCAAACAAATCATCTATATGCGGAAGAGGATACTTATTCTTAATGGTGGCTTGGTTCAACAAACGATAGTCAATACACAATCGTAAGGTACCATCCTTCTTCCTAACAAACAAGACCGGTGCTCCCCACGGAGACACACTAGGACGAATAAAACCTCGGCCTAACAATTCTTGCAATTGGACCTTCAACTCTTTTAACTCGGCCGGAGCCATTCTATAGGGTGCTTTAGAGATAGGAGCGGTACCGGGCACTAAGTCAATACAAAACTCTATCTCACGATCCGGAGGCATAGAGTACTCGCTAGAAAACACATCACTAAATTCATTAACAACCGGAACATGAGCTAACTCGGGAGACTTCTTATTGGAATCTACCACATAAGCCAAGTAACCCGTACACCCCTTAGATAGCATCTTCCTAGCCTTTAAAGCAGAGATAACATGTAAACCGAACATAGATCTATCCGCATCAAATACAAAAGTAGGCATATCAGGCATAGCAAATGAGACTCGCTTTCTACGACAGTCTACCATAGCATGACACTGACTCAACCAATCCATCCCAAGGATCACATCAAAATCACGGATTGGTAACTCGACCAAATCCACCGGCAATACATGCCCACATATAGTCACATCACAACCATGATATATCAAAGAAGATTCAAGGCTCTCTCCCATAGGAGTAGAGACCTCCAACACATAAGGCATAGATTCAGGCAAGATATGTAACGAGAATGCAAAATGCGATGCCACAAATGAATGGGAAGACCCGGGATCTATAAGAATGCGGGCCTTAACTCCTGAGACAGGAACTATACCTCTAATGACGGCATTAGGATCGACCTCTCCTCGACCCAAAGCAAACACACGACCTTGGACTCTATCCTTAGGTTTCCCATCAACATCTCTCTTCACACCACTACCTTGTCCTCCAAATCCGGTACCGAAGCTTGCTTATTCTCGTAACTTGGGACAATTTCTCACGAAATGGCACGGAGACCCACACTCCAAACACTTACCTTGTTTGCTCCAACACTTGTCCTCCGAATGCCCTAGTTTCTTGCAAAACCCACATGTTGTCCCAAACCGGCAGGAAGTCGCACGATTTGCGGAGCCGCCACATGACCTCCTCGATTCGCTCCGGAGTAAATGTCCTGGTGTACCCTATTCTGTCCCGAACCTTGACCTTGGAACCTATTTCTGTTTCCACCTTCATTTCTACCACGATGCTCCTCTATGTCATTCTCAATCCGATACGCCATATTCACTGCTGCTTGGAAGTTGGCGAAGTTATGCGTCAACAACTGCTTCCGGAACTCAACCCTTAAACCTTTCACAAACCGGTAGACTCGCCTCTCCTCATACGGCACCAAATGAGGACAATATCGGGCCAATTCGTGAACTTTGCTGAATCTGCGCTATCGTCATGGTCCCTTGCTCCGGTTTGAAACTCGCCTTCCTTCTTGTCTCTAGTGACCATCGGTACAAAGTGATCCGGAACTTGCGTGTGAAGTTCTCCCAAGTACGTGGTGTCAAATCCCGGTCCCAACCATCCTTCACTACTTGCCACGGTGCTCCTGAGTCCTTCCAACTTGAAAACGGCGCATCTCACCTTCTCCGCATCCGTACTCTCCATAGCTGCAAAAATCTTATTCATAGCCTCAAGCCACCTCTCAGCCTTCACCGGATCCGGATCTCCGTTGAAGCTAGGAGGAGACATCTTCACGAACTTCTCCAAACCATGTTGCCCTTGTGCGCCTTCTTCGTTGCCTACCCCGATTCAAATTACGAGTTGCCATATGCTGAAGAAACCCTCGGAACATATCCATCATCTCGGCATTCGGATTACCAACACCACCCAAACCCAGATTCTGATCACCATCATTTCCCGCCATAACAACAAACACCTGCATTAAACACTCGTCGTCAGTTATCACACACTCTCACTCAGCTAGACTCTACCCGAGAATTCTAACCGAGCTCTGATACCAACTGTGAGGACCCCGACCCGGAACCTACACGTGTCCCGAGTTGGAGCGTCCTCAAACTAACCCGAAAACACTAAACTTTTAAAACTTTACTTTGACTTTCAAACATAAACATTAATAATATAACATTTTAAAAGAACTCCACTCAACTCCACATCGGAGGAGGAGATAACTAACTTTGAGAACGATCAACTGTTTAGTTACAAAAGACATTGGTTTTTAACGTAGAAAGATAAAGTTTATAATTACAAACGCCCAAAAGGAATTATGACAAAATAATTTCTACGCCAACCTAACGTACCCCGACAATATCCCAAAATGCTCATGGCCAAACTCCTTTCCGTCCTTACTTGGGCGGTCCTCCTGTCTCGGGATCTAAAACAAGTAAAGGGAGAGGGGTGAGAATAAATCTCAAAGAAGCTATTATGAATGCGGCAATATGCCAAATAAATGCAACATATAACAAGTCGCACGTAACACATTGGAAAAGCTATAAACACATTCCATTACCTTGGTTTACCTTTTCCGTCTGAACAAAAGTCGTACAACATTGGGTATAATAATACTCCAATTTACGGTGAAATGCTTAAGCAATACTCACGTCTTAAAAGACCCGTTTTCGGGGAACCAAATAAGACAGTAGCAACTCTGTAAGGCTTTTGGCTCAATACTGACGCTATAACCCCAACTCGTGGCCACAGGGAGGGGACGGTCACGAATATAACATAATCCGATCACATTAGGTCACACTTCCATAATTGACCGTATTATGTTATACCATCAACGTCAGCTGACTCACACATATCAAGCACATAATAGATACTTGAATAAAATCCACAAAAGGGATAACAATATATCAACATGGTAAAATATACTCATGTTCAACCAATATCATAGTGCAACATTAAATTAACACACTATGCATAATACAACAAGGTATATGAACTCAATGTAAGCAAGGAAGTAGCATCAATCCATCCTACATGGTCATTATACGATAATACATAGCCCCTTTAAGAGTCTAAGTTGAATCTACCAAGTTGGGATCATAATTGTCTAGTTACCAAACTAGGTTATCTAACGTTTTCCAAGCAACATTTATAGTACTTCCACTACTCCATTTTGATCACTTAGAACGTCATTGTGAAGCCAAAGTATTCTACTTTAATCTAGGTTAGAGAGATTTCATTTTGGTTCGAGTTTGATTAGGTTTGAATAGCCCTAAAGTTGGGGTGAAAAACCGAGGCCGGGGCACGACTCGTCCCCCAGGGCACGACTCGTGCCCAAGTGACCTCCCTCAGAACCTGGCGTCCCCCTATGGGTCACGACTTCCCTTCGTCCAAGGGACGACTCGTCCCTCAGCCCAGAATTTGTAAAAACAGCAGAAATCAACACAAAAATCCCAAGAAACCCAATGTCCAACCAAATGACTTCCAATGTGTGAACTAAAAGGGCATTTCCAACTTTGGTAACTTCATTCTACTCACTTAACTCCATGGAATTATATCTTAAACCTAGATCATTTATCTACACCCATTCTACCCATTTCAAACCCTTTTACAAGATCTTCCATGAACCCTAACTTCAATAATTCCATTTTCCCAACATTCAACTCTCCTAAAATTTCCAAAGCAAGAACCAAGCATCACAAGAACAAGAAGAACATCAAGGAGAGTATGAACAATTAAAAAGAAGGGAAGTCATAACAACTTACTTGGATTTTATAAGGAAAGATTGGTCTTGATGGGTTCCTCTAGGTGATTCAACTTCAATGGTGCTCTAAAACTTGATTTTTGGTGAAGAAAGTCTTGACTTCAAAGCTTGGGGAGTGGGAGCTTCAATGGAGGTTCTCTATACTTCCTCTAGGATGAAAATGTAGTGAATGAAGGAGAAGGGGGGAAGGGAGTAAGAGGAGTGAGGGAGGGAGGACACTTGGCAATCTAGGAAGGAGCAAGACATTTGGCCCCCTCCAAAATATCTAAAAATCAAGGCTTTCATTTAGAATTAAGATTAACCTTTACCCAATTAAATCATCCTACACAATTAACCTCCTTGCACTATTTATCAATTTATTAAATTTCCATTTTTATTATTTCCCCTAGTTCTTTATTTAATGTCCAATAAATTCTTATAAGATCCTAAATTTACTTTTCACCCAATTTATCTTAATTTAGAATTTTAAAGACATAATTGAACACATAAAGCTAGCATGAATATTGAAAGCATATAATTAAATATTAAAAATGAGTGCCTAGGGTTGGGGTCGCCACACGAGTCAATCTCGGGTGCAACGCCCATCCTCGGGGTGACTCCCCTTAACAGTCAATCTCGGGTGCAAACACCCATCTTCGGGGTGACTCCCCTCATACACAGTCAACCTCGGGTGCAAACACCCATCTTCGGGGTGACTCCCCTCAGACACAGTTAATCTCGGGTACAAACGCCCATCTTCGGGGTGACTCCCCTTGGAATAGTCACTTTCGGGTACAAAACTCGTAGCCTTTCATTGGCACTTCCGTCTCAGACGAACTACGATTCGGCTTGATTCCCCCACGGGATACGTAGGAATCCTTTCCACAAAAGGTCCGGCCACCGACCATCTTGGTCATCTCTTTCCCCGCTGTCGTGCCCGGCTCGGGATTCTCATTTTTATCGACGACCCCACTTCCCGTGGAAGTGACGTCACCGAGGGGCTCTGTGAGTACCCCGACCCAGCTTCGTGTTTTTGGATATGCTTTCTTTTTTTGGGCTCATTATTTTTATTCATTAGTTTTGGGCCTTATTAAATTTGGCCCATTCTATCTGAAACCGCCCGATGTCATACGACATCCCCATTTCATTCCAAAACAATATTAAATAAGAGGATTATCCTCATTTGGGGGACAGGCACAGAGGTGGGACGCCCACTTTCTCTCTCTCTCAATACCACTCTCATTTCTTCCTCACAAAGGAATTCAATTCCTCTCTCTCATATTTCTCTCTCAATACGTAATTTACTGAGAGGGACTCCCTCCCAATCCTTCTTCCTCCAACGGAACAACGGTGACCTCCTCACCATTCTCTCACCCAATCGGTCAACAAATCTCTCCTAAAACCAGGTCGCGGTGACTTCCCTCACCAACCATTCACCGCGACCACCAAGCTCCTCTCCAATCGACTTCTCCGGCGAAGCCTCTTCTTCGATCACCATTCACCGCCTCACTCACCAAACCATTGGCCGGTAACCCCGATCGTCTTCTCCCGTGAACTCCTTATCCCCTGCTCTAAAACCACCTCCAACAAAACCCTTCAATCTCGGCCCACCGAGCTCTCTCCCTCAAACCATTCGCCAACCCATTCCGCTCGACACACCTGTAGGTTGCCTTCACCTGGGTTCTCTCCCTAATCTTCAAACCGGTGACAACCTTGTTCTCGGCTCCACCCAAATCAACGTTCCCCTTCTCTCCAAACCCATTCAACGGGTTAGTTGATTTCGCCGTCTGAGCTCCTCCCAAACCATCGTCGTTTCCCCTGTTTCAGGTCCAAAACCGTGCACCACCGCTACACCACTAATACCGTCCGCTATCCTTTCCAGTACTTGGCGCCTTTCCAGGAAAACACACGCAGACAATATATATTTGCAACTGCAAATGGTCCCAGTCTGGGCTCGGTCTGAAGCAGATTTGAAGACTTCCTATACCGACGCGGTATAGGAAGTGTGGATCTATAAGGGTAACAAACCCTAACCCTCTCTCTCCCTGTTTTATGCAATTGCTGTGATTCGATGTTGCTTTGGTGTAAAATCTGGGTATATTGATGTGGTTGTAACTTCAGTCAGCGTGTAATACGCCTTGGTTTTCACTCACGTTGTTCATGCTCAGATTCATATGCTCTGTCTAAGCATTGTTTGAACCTTGGGTTATATTTGTGATCTTCATGCTCTGATATGTATGTCCTATCTGTGCAATGACTGGAGTCATGTTGCTTGCGATTTAAACGCAAAGATGAGTGTGAATCATCTATATTCACACTCATCTGAGTGTTGATCGCTTCCCCCATGATTTTTGAATGTGTTGAATCATTTTGTTGAGTTAGGAAGCGAGGGCTCTTTGATTTGTGACTCAAGAGATGTGATTATTCACATTGGGTCACTAAAACCCCATGACCTTCCCACAATACTCTTTTGATTTCAGCCTCTTCATTGTTACAGTTTACCTCTTTGTTTGAGTTAGGAGGTGATGGCCCATCATTCACATTTGGCCATCAACGCCATATGATCCTCCCCCGATGCTCACTTGTTGCTGTGATTCTATTTCCTTCAGTGCTAGAGTAGTATTGGTGGCATGACCACCCCCCTTTGTAGAGATAGTTTGACCAGGACATCCTGTGTCATACGACATCCACGCTCCCTGGGTAATCTGTGTCATACGATACCCAAAGGCCCTGAACGATCATGTGTCGTATGACATCCGCGGCCCTGGACAGTCTGTCTCAACTCATTGCCTTGTAATTCAATTTCATTATTGTAAGTGGGATGTGGCCTCCCACAGTAAAAGGTTCACAAGTTGTAATCCTTCCTTTCGATTAATAAAGCAAAGCATTAAATCACATTTTATTACATATCTTGTCACACACAATTGCACACACGTTTGAATGATTTGAATATTGAACATAGAAAGACTCGTCCACGGACGAGGCGTGTTGGGTGAACTCTCAAGTTCTTCCCAACACGTAACCTGACCCTCGGACCCAAAATTCTTTTTCTTTAAAGGTTTTTCAATGTTTTCCTTAAAAACGGCGTGGCGACTCCCAAAGATAATTCATATTATCTTTTACATAATTTTTTCGGCGAGCGTTCATTCACCGCGTGGCAAGCAGTTAATTTCAGTTGGCGACTCCGCTGAGGAAAATGATACTTTTTCAAAACTGCCGTCGTTTTCAAAAATCATTCCGTGGGTCAAACTTTCGTTTATCCTTCCTCGTTTTTGTGTGCGTGTGTTATTCAAATAATAATAATAATAATAAAAAAATTGAACGGTTTTCGAAACGAAAAAAAAAATGTTGCATTTTCATCCAAAATCATAACATGTTCGTGCAATTCCGTTCATATTTGTTTTTCATGCTATATTTTGAACTGCGCATAAATTCTTTAAAACACATTCTGAAAATCTCTGTTTTGCTCAGAAAAGAATTTAGTGACCGCACGATACGCGCACTTACTGCCTCTGTACACTACACACTATGACCCGTAATCCATGCACTCTTTGTGTCACACTTCGTCCAAGACCCCGGTTAGTTTTTAGCTTAGTACGTGTCATAAAGCCCAAGTGTATGTTTTTTATGCCGGTCTCCCTCACAAGTCAAACTTAAAAGATTGAGACCGAGGTCTTTCCTGACCCGAAGTCTTAGCTTTTCAGCCTTGACTTTGACGCGGAGCCATGCTAAAAAACATACCCGAAGGTTCAATGTGACACCGTGTCACCAAACCCTCAACGTATGCACCGTGCCAGCCACAACTTGGCTAACGCCAAAAGCTAAGGCCCCTCGCGCAAGCGAGTCAGAAGAGGTCATGCTAAATTTCGGCACGATTTCTGCCTTTAACTTAAGGACGTTGACTTCAACCATGGCCCACGTGTCACATACGTTGAAAGTTTGCGTGACCAGCTAGCCTTAAGTTCACTTTTTTTTCTTTGTCGGTGGAACTCGCTTGCCTTATAGGAACCTCGCTCGGATTGTCCATCCCGGGAAGACGATTTATAGGTGAAAACGAGGGGCTTATAAATGTAGTGACGAGATCCATTGATTCGAGCCTTAGGTTAGTTGCGAAAAAGAAGACACGATCTTTTCGTCCAAGACAATCAAAAAGCTGACCGATGGGATGCCCCCTTTAAAGATTCCCACTTCATCTGAAAAGATAATACTGCAGACTGATGCTAGTGATGAGTGCGGGCGTGCCGGTGATATTCGTCCAAGACAAAGACAAAAGGTCAATATGTGGCTATAAGAGTGGCACGTTCAAACAGTCAGAACAACACTACCACTCCACTTTCAAAGAAATTCTTGCAGTCAAAAGAGGAATAGAAAAATTCCAATTTCATCTAATCGGGCATGAATTCGAAGTTGAGATGGACATGTCCTCCTTTCCACGCATGCTAAAATTCAAAAGAAGAGCACTTCCCACCCACGCTCTTACGATGGGCAAATTGGTTTTCCCAATGGAAATTTACCTTGAAAGCATATCAAAGGTACGACAAGCGTCCTTCTTTGATTTCCTTTCAAGGCCTAGTGACTATAAAAGGAAATGCACTCAGTCTCGATTTCCCAGATAAACCATTCCATCCTTCCAATGGTTTTCACCGTTGATAAAGCCTCTTCCTCCTCTAATCCAAGTACCTCTTCCTCAAAAGCCCCCAAAATATTCCCTATCCTTCACCTCCCTGAAGAATTCACCGAAGTCATTGCAGATATGACTCTCAGCCAAAGAGCCATCCCAAACCACCAAGCCCTTTTCACTGTCATCCTTCATAAGTTTGGAATCATCATGGACAACTACAAGTTTCATCCATAATATCCTTTCCTAAACATCTTCAGGATATACGACTTGTTTAACCTTCCAAAAGAAGCACTCCGCTTTTTCTGGTATTTATTTGAATCGTATACCATAGCGGTCACTTTCAAAGACATGATCGGACTCCAATCATACATCCTCCAATGCCACTTTGACCAGACGCCTTATAATTCCCGCAATGTGTTCAAACTCCTCGAGTGGTTCCTCCCGTCTCATCAATGGATGCAAATGCTTACCACCCCAAAGCGTAAAGATCATGTAGTGATAATATTCCGCAGTCCATGCTCATTTCTTCCACCAGCTATCATCAACAATCAAGGAGAATCATTTGTTTACCATGCTCCAGTTTCTTTCATCCACGACTGGTATAATCTTGATAGGAATGATCTCCAGATCTCCATGAAATATCGTGATATCCATGTAGGTATGATAGAAGAGATAGCAAGAGCAAACATGATTGATCCAACATCAATTCCAGCAAAAATACTATCTGGAAAAGAAGTTTGGCCGAAAGATCATCCGGTAGCTGCAAAATGGATTAAAGCGCTAGCAGAATGGAATGCATCGCATCTCACCAAGCCGATTGACACCGAGATGATACCGCATATCGGTATGATAACGATGAAAGTGATAATGAAGGATGCTACTTTGATCCGTATGAAGATGATCCGTCTCATCCAGATTCTAGATGGAAATAAAATCGGAATTGATGACAAGCACCATACATCATGATGATGTCATTACTCGAATGATGCAAGCACTTATGTCATATTTTTATGATGTAAGCACTTAGGTCATTTCCTTAAGAGGGCTGATTTCCTTTTCTTTAGTGGAGATTTGTTTTTATTTCTTTTTAATGCATTATGTGTGGTTGTAATATAAAGAATAGATAGTGCTAAATAATGATAAGTTAGTGCTTATCTCCATGTAAAAAATTGTGTTGTTTGTATTCCCCCTATGTACTATAAATAGGGGTTAAGGTTTTCATTTGTAATTTCAAAAATTCTTCTCGTGACCGGATTGTATGTTCAACTGGATTTCCAATGAATTCCGAATAAATGATATTCATGAATTACTCAGGTGAGGGGCTCTGCTGGATTTGCAGTTACCGGTATTCTCCGAGGCTAAGGTACCAGTTTCGAAGGCGACCTTGAAGTCGGGCAAAAAATCTCTTGATAAATATGTTTATGGAATAGTATTGGAATTCAGCAGAACACCATGTCAGCATTTCAACACTTCTTTCTCGCCATTTGGAGGGTGAGATATCGTCTAAGGTAAATTGTTATTTCGTGTCGGGTCAGGGAATAGACTTGGCTTTCGTGTTACTCTGTGGTAGATTTTGGCTTGTGGACTCATCTAGATTTGAATCAATGAGTTTAGTTTCTCCTTGGAAGGTTTGCTCTGGTTCTGCTATGAACAAGTGTTTAAAGGCATCAAGGGAGTCTGGGCCATCATCAATGATTGGTACGATGAAGGTTCAGGCTGAACTGGATGCAGGAACGGGTCTATCTTGGGTTAGAGATCATAGAAATAATGAAATCGGGTTCATTTTTTTCTATTGGGAGGATACTTGGGTCTTTTGACAAAGTATGGGTATCTGGAGGGTCATATGGGGTAGACTGGGATGCAAAGGTTATAGAGGATGAAGTTTGGAGTGGATCAATGAGAGTTACTTTTCACCCAATTTATCTTAATTTAGAATTTTAAAGACATAATTGAACACATAAAGCTAGCATGAATATTGAAAGCATATAATTAAATATTAAAAATGAGTGCCTAGGGTTGGGGTCGTCACACTCACTCCCCCTTAAAGAAAATTCGACCCGAATTTTAAAAGGACTTACTTGAGTTCTCAAACAACCAAGGGTATTTCGCCCTCATCTCCGACTCTAGCTCCCACGTCGCTTCCTCTACGGTGTGGTTCTTCCAAAGGACTTTTACTATCGGAATACTCTTAGTTCTCAACTCCTTAACTTGGAATTCTAGGACTCTTAATGGCTCTTCAACATAAGACATGTCCGCTTGGACATCATCGGGAGGAGAGCTCAAAACATGGGAGGGGTCATGACAATACTTCCTCAACATCGAAACATGGAAGACATCATGGAGTAAAGAAAAAGACGGAGGCAACGCTAACCGGTAAGCCAATTCTCCTATCTTCTCTAGAATCTCAAACGGACCGACAAACCTCGGAGCCAACTTACCCTTATTACCGAACCTTTTAATCCCCGTCCTCGGAGAGACCTTCAAGAACACAAAGTCACCAACCCGAAAAGATAAATCCCGTCTTCTATTGTCGGCGTAGCTTTTCGTCTACTGCGAGCCGTCTTCAATCTATCCCGGATCACCTTGATCTTCTCCGTAGAATCCCTAACCAAATCCGGGCCCCCAAAGTCTCGCTTCACCAACCTCGTCCCAACACATCGGAGATCGACACTTCCTACCATACAACGCTTCATACGGAGCCATCTCAATACTAGGCTGATAACTGTTGTTGTAAGCAAACTCGACTAACGCTAGATGATCCTCCCAAGATAATTGGAAATCCATCACACAAGCTCGTAACATATCCTCAAGTATCTCGAATAGTTCTCTCGGACCGACCGTCGGTTTGAGGATGAAACGCGGTACTAAAACACAACTTAGAACCCAATGCTTCATGCAATGCTCTCCAAAATCTAGATGTAAACCTCGGATCTCAGTCAGACACAATACTAACCGGAACCCCGTGAAGTCTCACAATCTCCTTCAAATACAACTGGGCTAACTTCTCTAACGAAAACTTAGTTGACACCGGAAGAAAATGAGCCGACTTCGTCAACCGATCCACAATAACCCATATAGCATCCATCTTCTTCGCGGTAAGAGGTAGACCCGAAACAAAATCCATCGAGATCCCTTCCCATTTCCACTCCGGAATATCCAATGGTTGAAGTAGTCCCGCCGGTCTTTGATGTTACGCCTTAATTGTTGACAAGTCAAACACTTAGAAACATAATCCGCTATTTCTCTCTTCATTCCATTCCACCAATATCCACGCTTCAAGTCTTGATACATTTTGGTACTTCCCGGATGAATCGCAAACTTGGACTTATGGCCATCCTCTAAAACACGCTTCTTGATTTCCGGCGATGACGGAACGCAAATTCTCCCTTGGAAAGTTAAAATCCCATCTCTATTCAAAGCAAACTCCCCGGTTTTCCCATCTTGCACTTGATCTAAAATCTTCTTCAACTCCGGATCACCTTGTTGAGCTTCCTTCAAATCCCCATACAAAGTCGGAACGGCTCTAACATTCGCAATAATTACTTCACTCTTCAATTCTCGGGAACCCAAAGCTGTCAAATACGCCTTTCGGCTAATCGCATCGGCCACCACATTGGCCTTCCCCGGATGATAAGAAATTATACAATCGAAATCTTTCAAAAACTCAAGCCATCTCCTTTGTCGGTTGTTCAACTCCTTTTGGGTGAATAAGTACTTCAAACTCTTATGATCGGTAAAAATCTCAAACTTCGCCCCATAAAGGTAGTGCTTCCACTTATGTAACGCAAATACAATCGCCGCCAATTCCATATCATGAGTAGGGTAATTCTGTTCCGCCGGTGATAACTTCCTAGAGGCATACGCAATAACCTTCCCATTTTGCATCAATACACATCCCAAACCCGCCTTCGAGGCATCACTATAGATCACAAAATTCTCACAACCATCCGGAAGGGTAAGAATAGGAGCCGTTGTCAATCTCTTCTTCAATTCATCAAAGCTTGCTTCACACTTGGAATCCCATACAAACGATACATCTTTCCGAGTCAACCTAGTCAACGGAGTCGCAATCCGAGAAAACCCCTCAATGAACCTCCGATAATACCCCGCCAAACCAAGAAAACTACGGACCTCGGTCACAGTCGAAGGTTGCTTCCAATTAACCACGGCCTCAATCTTTGAAGGATCAACGGAAATTCCCGAACTCGACACAACATGCCCCAAGAAAGAAATCCGCTCAAGCCAAAACTCGCACTTACTGAACTTAGCATACAACTGCTTCTCACGAAGAACGGACAAGACAATCCTCAAATGATTCTCATGCTCTTCCCGGGACTTAGAATACACAAGAATATCATCAATAAAGACCACCACAAAACTATCAAGATAAGGCTTGAAGACACGGTTCATCATATCCATAAACACGGCTGGAGCATTAGTCAACCCGAAAGGCATCACAACAAACTCATAATGACCATATCTAGTCCGGAAAGCTGTCTTAGCAACATCATCCGGTCTAATCTTCAACTGATGGTATCCGCTTCTCAAATCAAGCTTTGAGTAGATAACGGAACCTTGGAGTTGGTCAAACAAATCATCTATATGCGGAAGAGGATACTTATTCTTAATGGTGGCTTGGTTCAACAAACGATAGTCAATACACAATCGTAAGGTACCATCCTTCTTCCTAACAAACAAGACCGGTGCTCCCCACGGAGACACACTAGGACGAATAAAACCTCGGTCTAACAATTCTTGCAATTGGACCTTCAACTCTTTTAACTCGGCCGGAGCCATTCTATAGGGTGCTTTAGAGATAGGAGCGGTACCGGGCACTAAGTCAATACAAAACTCTATCTCACGATCCGGAGGCATAGAGTACTCGCTAGAAAACACATCACTAAATTCATTAACAACCGGAACATGAGCTAACTCGGAGACTTCTTATTGGAATCTACCACATAAGCCAAGTAACCCGTACACCCCTTAGATAGCATCTTCCTAGCCTTTAAAGCAGAGATAACATGTAAACCGAACATAGATCTATCCGCATCAAATACAAAAGTAGGCATATCAGGCATAGCAAATGAGACTCGCTTTCTACGACAGTCTACCATAGCATGACACTGACTCAACCAATCCATCCCAAGGATCACATCAAAATCACGGATTGGTAACTCGACCAAATCCACCGGCAATACATGCCCACATATAGTCACATCACAACCATGATATATCAAAGAAGATTCAAGGCTCTCTCCCATAGGAGTAGAGACCTCCAACACATAAGGCATAGATTCAGGCAAGATATGTAATGAGAATGCAAAATGCGATGCCACAAATGAATGGGAAGACCCGGGATCTATAAGAATGCGGGCCTTAACTCCTGAGACAGGAACTATACCTCTAATGACGGCATTAGGATCGACCTCTCCTCGACCCAAAGCAAACACACGACCTTGGACTCTATCCTTAGGTTTCCCATCAACATCTCTCTTCACACCACTACCTTGTCCTCCAAATCCGGTACCCGAAGCTTGCTTATTCTGTAACTTGGGACAATTTCTCCTGAAATGGCCTGGAGACCCACACTCCAAACACTTACCTTGTTTGCTCCAACACTTGTCCTCCGAATGCCCTAGTTTCTTGCAAAACCCACATGTTGTCCCAAACTGACCGGAAGTCGCACGATTTGCCGGAGCCGCCACATGACCTCCTCGATTCGCTCCCGGAGTAAATGTCCTCGGCTGTACCCTATTCTGTCCCGAACCTTGACCTTGGAACCTATTTCTGTTTCCACCTTCATTTCTACCACGATGCTCCTCTATGTCATTCTCAATCCGATACGCCATATTCACTGCTGCTTGGAAGTTGGCGAAGTTATGCGTCAACAACTGCTTCCGGAACTCAACCCTTAAACCTTTCACAAACCGGTAGACTCGCCTCTCCTCATCTGGCACCAAATGAGGACAATATCGGGCCAATTCTGTGAACTTTGCTGAATACTGCGCTATCGTCATGGTCCCTTGCTCCAGTTTCAGAAACTCGCCTTCCTTCTTGTCTCTAGTGACCATCGGTACAAAGTGATCCCGGAACTTGCGTGTGAAGTTCTCCCAAGTCGTGGTGTCAAATCCCGGTCCCAACCATCCTTCACTACTTGCCACCGGTGCTCCGCAGTCCTTCCAACTTGAAAACGGCGCATCTCACCTTCTCCGCATCCGTACTCTCCATAGCTGCAAAAATCTTATTCATAGCCTCAAGCCACCTCTCAGCCTTCACCGGATCCGGATCTCCGTTGAAGCTAGGAGGAGACATCTTCACGAACTTCTCCAAACCATGTTGCCCTTGTGCCTTCTTCTTTGTTGCCTACCCTGATTCAAATTACGAGTTGCCATATCTTTGAAGAAACCCTCGGAACATATCCATCATCTCGGCATTCGGATTACCAACACCACCCAAACCTGCATTCGATCACCATCATTTCCCGCCATAACAACAAACACCTGCATTAAACACTCGTCGTCAGTTATCACACACTCTCACTCAGCTAGACTCTACCCGAGAATTCTAACCGAGCTCTGATACCAACTGTGAGGACCCCGACCCGGAACCTACACGTGTCCCGAGTTGGAGCGTCCTCAAACTAACCCGAAAACACTAAACTTTTAAAACTTTACTTTGACTTTCAAACATAAACATTAATAATATAACATTTTAAAAGAACTCCACTCAACTCCACATCGGAGGAGGAGATAACTAACTTTGAGAACGATCAACTGTTTAGTTACAAAAGACATTGGTTTTTAACGTAGAAAGATAAAGTTTATAATTACAAACGCCCAAAAGGAATTATGACAAAATAATTTCTACGCCAACCTAACGTACCCCGACAATATCCCAAAATGCTCACAGCCAAACTCCTTTCCGTCCTTACTTGGGCGGTCCTCCTGTCTCGGGATCTAAAACAGTAAAGGGAGAGGGGTGAGAATAAATCTCAGCAAGCTATTATGAATGCAGCAATATGCCAAATAAATGCAACATATAACAAGTCGCACGTAACACATTGGAAAAGCTATAAACACATTCCATTACCTTGGTTTACCTTTTCCGTCTGAACAGTAGTCGTACAACATTGGGTATAATAATACTCCAATTTACAGTGAGCTGCTTAAGCAATACTCACGTCTTAAAAGACCCGTTTTTCAGGGAACCAAATAAGACAGTAGCAACTCTGTAAGGCTTTTGGCTCAATACAGACGCTATAACCCCAACCTGTGGCCACAGGAGGGGACGGTCACAGATATAACATAATCCGATCACATTAGGTCACACTTCCATAATTGACCGTATTATGTTATACCCCCAACGTCAGCTGACTCACACATATCAAGCACATAATAGATACTTGAATAAAATCCACAAAAGGGATAACAATATATCAACATGGTAAAATATACTCATGTTCAACCAATATCATAGTGCAACATTAAATTAACACACTATGCATAATACAACAAGGTATATGAACTCAATGTAAGCAAGGAAGTAGCATCAATCCATCCTACATGGTCATTATACGATAATACATAGCCCCTTTAAGAGTCTAAGTTGAATCTACCAAGTTGGGATCATAATTGTCTAGTTACCAAACTAGGTTATCTAACGTTTTCCAAGCAACATTTATAGTACTTCCACTACTCCATTTTGATCACTTAGAACGTCATTGTGAAGCCAAAGTATTCTACTTTAATCTAGGTTAGAGAGATTTCATTTTGGTTCGAGTTTGATTAGGTTTGAATAGCCCTAAAGTTGGGGTGAAAAACCAGGCCAGGGCACGACTCGTCCCCCAGGGCACGACTCGTGCCCAAGTGACCTCCCTCAGAACCTGGCGTCCCCCTATGGGTCACGACTTCCCTTCGTCCAAGGGACGACTCGTCCCTCAGCCCAGAATTTGTAAAAACAGCAGAAATCAACACAAAAATCCCAAGAAACCCAATGTCCAACCAAATGACTTCCAATGTGTGAACTAAAAGGGCATTTCCAACTTTGGTAACTTCATTCTACTCACTTAACTCCATGGAATCATATCTTAAACCTAGATCATTTATCTACACCCATTCTACCCATTTCAAACCCTTTTTACAAGATCTTCCATGAACCCTAACTTCAATAATTCCATTTTCCCAACATTCAACTCTCCTAAAATTTCCAAAGCAAGAACCAAGCATCACAAGAACAAGAAGAACATCAAGGAGAGTATGAACAATTAAAAGAAGGGAAGTCATAACAACTTACTTGGATTTTATAAGGAAAGATTGGTCTTGATGGGTTCCTCTAGGTGATTCAACTTCAATGGTGCTCTAAAACTTGATTTTTGGTGAAGAAAGTCTTGACTTCAAAGCTTGGGGAGTGGGAGCTTCAATGGAGGTTCTCTATACTTCCTCTAGGATGAAAATGTAGTGAATGAAGGAGAAGGGGGGAAGGGAGTAAGAGGAGTGAGGGAGGGAGGACACTTGGCAACCTAGGAAGGAGCAAGACATTTGGCCCCCCTCCAAAATATCTAAAAACCAAGGCTTTCATTTAGAATTAAGATTAACCTTTACCCAATTAAATCATCCTACACAATTAACCTCCTTGCACTATTTATCAATTTATTAAATTTCCATTTTTATTATTTCCCCTAGTTCTTTATTTAATGTCCAATAAATTCTTATAAGATCCTAAATTTACTTTTCACCCAATTTATCTTAATTTAGAATTTTAAAGACATAATTGAACACATAAAGCTAGCATGAATATTGAAAGCATATAATTAAATATTAAAAATGAGTGCCTAGGGTTGGGGTCGTCACACAGTCAATCTCGGGTGCAAACGCCCATCCTCGGGGTGACTCCCCTTAACAGTCAATCTCGGGTGCAAACACCCATCTTCGGGGTGACTCCCCTCATACACAGTCAACCTCGGGTGCAAACACCCATCTTCGGGGTGACTCCCCTCAGACACAGTTAATCTCGGGTACAAACGCCCATCTTCGGGGTGACTCCCCTTGGAATAGTCACTTTCGGGTACAAAACTCGTAGCCTTTCATTGGCACTTCCGTCTCAGACGAACTACGATTCGGCTTGATTCCCCCACGGGATACGTAGGAATCCTTTCCACAAAAGGTCCAGCCACTTGACCATCTTGGTCATCTCTTTCCCCGCCGTTCGTGTCCGGCTCGGGATTCTCATTTTTATCGACAACCCCACTTCCCGTGGAAGTGACGTCACCGAGGGGCTCTGTGAGTACCCCGACCCAAACTCGTGTTTTTGGATATGCTTTCTTTTTTTGGGCTCATTATTTTTATTCATTAGTTTTGGGCCTTATTAAATTTGGCCCATTCTGTCTGAAAACGACCGATGTCATACGACATCCCCATTTCATTCCAAAACAATATTAAATAAGAGGATTATCCTCATTTGGGGGGACAGGCACAGAGGTGGGACGCCCACTTTTTCTCTCTCTCTCAATACCACTCTCATTTCTTCCTCACAAAGGAATTCAATTCCTCTCTCTCATATTTCTCTCTCTATACGCAATTTACAGAGGGACTCCCCTCCCCAATCCTTCTTCCTCCAACGGAACAACGGTGACCTCCTCACCATTCTCTCACCCAATCAGTCAACAAATCTCCCTAAAACCAGGTCGCCGGTGACTTCCCTCACCAACCATTCACCGGCGACCACCAAGCTCCTCTCCAATCGACTTCTCCGGCGAAGCCTCTTCTTCGATCACCATTCACCGCCTCACTCACCAAACCATTGGCCGGTAACCCCAATCGTCTTCTCCGGCGAACTCCTTATCCCCTGTTCTAAAACCACCTCCAACAAAAAACCCTTCAATCTCAGCCACCGAGCTCTCTCCCTCAAACCATTCGCCAACCCATTCCGCTCAACACCTGCCGGTTGCCTTCACCTGGGTTCTCTCCCTAATCTTCAAACCGGTGACAACCTTGTTCTCGGCTCCACCCAAATCAACGTTCCCCTTCTCTCCAAACCCATTCAACGGGTTAGTTGATTTCGCCGTCTGAGCTCCTCCCAAACCATCGTCGTTTCCCCTGTTTCAGGTCCAAAACCGTGCACCACCGCTGCACCGCCAATACCGTCCGCTATCCTTTCCAGTACTTGGCGCCTCTCCAGGAAAACACACGCAGACAATATATATTTGCAACTGCAAATGGTCCCAGTCTGGGCTCGGTCTGAAGCCGATTTGAAGACTTCCTATACCGACGCGGTATAGGAAGTGTGGATCTATAAGGGTAACAAACCCTAACCCTCTCTCTCCCTGTTTTATGCAATTGCTGTGATTCGATGTTGCTTTGGTGTAAAATCTGGGTATATTGATGTGGTTGTAACTTCAGTCAGCGTGTAATACGCCTTGGTTTTCACTCACGTTGTTCATGCTCAGATTCATATGCTCTGTCTAAGCATTGTTTGAACCTTGGGTTATATTTGTGATCTTCATGCTCTGATATGTATGTCCTATCTGTGCAATGACTGGAGTCATGTTGCTTGCGATTTAAACGCAAAGATGAGTGTGAATCATCTATATTCACACTCATCTGAGTGTTGATCGCTTCCCCCATGATTTTTGAATGTGTTGAATCATTTTGTTGAGTTAGGAAGCGAGGGCTCTTTGATTTGTGACTCAAGAGATGTGATTATTCACATTGGGTCACTAAAACCCCATGACCTTCCCACAATACTCTTTTGATTTCAGCCTCTTCATTGTTACAGTTTACCTCTTTGTTTGAGTTAGGAGGTGATGGCCCATCATTCACATTTGGCCATCAACGCCATATGATCCTCCCCCGATGCTCACTTGTTGCTGTGATTCTATTTCCTTCAGTGCTAGAGTAGTATTGGTGGCATGACCACCCCCCTTTGTAGAGATAGTTTGACCAGGACATCCTGTGTCATACGACATCCACGCTCCTGGGTAATCCTGTGTCATACGATACCCAAGGCCCTGAACAGTCATGTGTCGTATGACATCCGCGGCCCTGGACAGACTGTCTCAACTCATTGCCTTGTAATTCAATTTCATTATTGTAAGTGGGATGTGGCCTCCCATAGTAAAAGGCTCACAAGTTGTAATCCCTCATTTGGATTAATAAAGCAAAGCATTAAAACACATTTTATTACATATATTGTCACACACAATTGCACACACGTTTGAATGATTCGAATGTTGAACATAGAAAGACTCGTCTACGGACGAGGCGTGTTGGGTGAACTCTCAAGTTCTTCCCAACACGTAACCTGACCCCCGGACCCATTTTCTCTTTAAAGGTTTTTCAATGTTTTCCTTAAAAACGGCGTGGCGACTCCCAAAGATAATTCATATTTATCTTTTACATCATTTTTTCGGCGAGCGTTCATTCACCGCGTGGCAAGCAGTTAATTTCAGTTGGCGACTCCGCTGAGGAAAATGATACTTTTTCAAAACTGCCGTCGTTTTCAAAAATCATTCCGTGGGTCAAACTTTCGTTTATCCTTCCTCGTTTTTGTGTGCGTGTGTTATTCAAATAATAATAATAATAATAAAAAAATTGAACGGTTTTCGAAACGAAAAAAAAAATGTTGCATTTTCATCCAAAATCATAACATGTTCGTGCAATTCCGTTCATATTTGTTTTTCATGCTATATTTTGAACTGCGCATAAATTCTTTAAAACACATTCTGAAAATCTCTGTTTTGCTCAGAAAAGAATTTAGTGACCGCACGATACGCGCACTTACTGCCTCTGTACACTACACACTATGACCCGTAATCCATGCACTCTTTGTGTCACACTTCGTCCAAGACCCCGGTTAGTTTTTAGCTTAGTACGTGTCATAAAGCCCAAGTGTATGTTTTTTATGCCGGTCTCCCTCACAAGTCAAACTTAAAAGATTGAGACCGAGGTCTTTCCTGACCCGAAGTCTTAGCTTTTCAGCCTTGACTTTGACGCGGAGCCATGCTAAAAAACATACCCGAAGGTTCAATGTGACACCGTGTCACCAAACCCTCAACGTATGCACCGTGCCAGCCACAACTTGGCTAACGCCAAAAGCTAAGGCCCCTCGCGCAAGCGAGTCAGAAGAGGTCATGCTAAATTTCGGCACGATTTCTGCCTTTAACTTAAGGACGTTGACTTCAACCATGGCCCACGTGTCACATACGTTGAAAGTTTGCGTGACCAGCTAGCCTTAAGTTCACTTTTTTTCTTTGTCGGTGGAACTCGCTTGCCTTATAGGAACCTCGCTCGGGATTGTCCATCCCGGGAAGACGATTTATAGGTGAAAACGAGGGGCTTATAAATGTAGTGACGAGATCCATTGATTCGAGCCTTAGGTTAGTTGCGAAAAAGAAGACACGATCTTTTCGTCCAAGACAATCAAAAAGCTGACCGATGGGATGCCCCCTTTAAAGATTCCCACTTCATCTGAAAAGATAATACTGCAGACTGATGCTAGTGATGAGTACTGGGCAGCAGTGATATTCGTCCAAGACAAAGACAAAAGATCAATCTGTGGCTACAAGAGTGGCACGTTCAAACAGTCAAAACAACACTACCACTCCACTTTCAAAGAAATTCTTGCAGTCAAAAGAGGAATAGAAAAGTTCCAATTCCATCTAATTGGGCATGAATTCCAAGTTGAGATGGACATGTCCTCCTTTCCACGCATGCTAGAATTCAAAATAAGAGCACTTCCCCAGCCACAGCTCTTACGATGGGCAAATTGGTTTTCCCAGTGGAAATTTACTGTGAAGCATATCAAAGGTACGACAAACGTCCTTGCTGATTTCCTTTCAAGGCCTAGTGACTATAAAAGGAAATGCACTCAGTCTCCAGTTTCCCAGATAAACCATTCCATCCTTCCAATGGTGTTCACCGTTGATAAAGCCTCTTCCTCCTCTAATCCAAGTACCTCTTCCTCAAAAGCCCCCGAAATATTCCCTATCCTTCACCTCCCTGAAGAATTCACCGAAGTCATTGCAGATATGACTCTCAGCCAAAGAGCCATCCCAAACCACCAACCCCTTTTCACTGTCATCCTTCATAAGTTTGGAATCATCATGGACAACTACAAGTTTCATCCAGAATATCCTTTCCTAAACATCTTCATGATATACGACTTGTTTAACCTTCCAAAAGAAGCACCCCGCTTTTTCTGGTATTTATTTGAATCGTATACCATAGCGGTCACTTTCAGCACAGTCAGACTCCAATCATACATCCTCCAATGCCACTTTGACCAGACGCCTCATAATTCCCGCAATGTGTTCAAACTCCTCGAGTGGTTCCTCCCGTCTCATCAATGGATGCAAATGCTTACCACCCCAAAGCGCAAAGATCATGTAGTGATAATATTCCGCAGTCCATGCTCATTTCTTCCACCAGCTATCATCAACAATCAAGGAGAATCATTTGTTTACCATGCTCCGGTTTCTTTCATCCACGACTGGTATAATCTTGATAGGAATGATCTCCAGATCTCCATGAAATATCGTGATATCCATGTAGGTATGATAGAAGAGATAGCAAGAGCAAACATGATTGATCCAACATCAATTCCAGCAAAAATACTATCTGGAAAAGAAGTTTGGCCGAAAGATCACCCGATAGCTGCAAAATGGATTAAAGCGCTAGCAGAATGGAATGCATCGCATCTCACCAAGCAGTTGACACCAGATGATACTGCATATCAGTATGATAACGATGAAAGTGATAATGAAGGATGCTACTTTGATCCGTATGAAGATGATCCGTCTCATCCAGATTCTAGATGGAAATAAAATCAGAATTGATGACAAGCACCATACATCATGATGATGTCATTACTCGAATGATGCAAGCACTTATGTCATATTTTTATGATGTAAGCACTTAGGTCATTTCCTTAAGAGGGCTGATTTCCTTTTCTTTAGTGGAGATTTGTTTTTATTTCTTTTTAATGCATTATGTGTGGTTGTAATATAAAGAATAGATAGTGCTAAATAATGATAAGTTAGTGCTTATCTCCATGTAAAAAATTGTGTTGTTTGTATTCCCCCTATGTACTATAAATAGGGGTTAAGGTTTTCATTTGTAATTTCAAAAATTCTTCTCGTGACCGGATTGTATGTTCAACTGGATTTCCAATGAATTCCGAATAAATGATATTCATGAATTACTCAGGTGAGGGGCTCTGCTGGATTTGCAGTTACCGGTATTCTCCGAGGCTAAGGTACCAGTTTCGAAGGCGACCTTGAAGTCGGGCAAAAAATCTCTTGATAAATATGTTTATGGAATAGTATTGGAATTCAGCAGAACACCATGTCAGCATTTCAACACTTCTTTCTCGCCATTTGGAGGGTGAGATATCGTCTAAGGTAAATTGTTATTTCGTGTCGGGTCAGGGAATAGACTTGGCTTTCGTGTTACTCTGTGGTAGATTTTGGCTTGTGGACTCATCTAGATTTGAATCAATGAGTTTAGTTTCTCCTTGGAAGGTTTGCTCTGGTTCTGCTATGAACAAGTGTTTAAAGGCATCAAGGGAGTCTGGGCCATCATCAATGATTGGTACGATGAAGGTTCAGGCTGAACTGGATGCAGGAACGGGTCTATCTTGGGTTAGAGATCATAGAAATAATGAAATCGGGTTCATTTTTTTCTATTGGGAGGATACTTGGGTCTTTTGACAAAGTATGGGTATCTGGAGGGTCATATGGGGTAGACTGGGATGCAAAGGTTATAGAGGATGAAGTTTGGAGTGGATCAATGAGAGTTGGTTTGGGCTTTGTAACAGGTAGAGGCACTGAGGCCCAGAGGGAAAAAGAGGGAGATGATTCGGTCAGGGAAGAGGCTGGTATAAGCTGTGGATCATATGCTGGTCTGACAAAAGGGGTTGAGGGTAATCTCCAAGGATCATCAAGTAGGGTTGATACCCTTTGTTGCTTGTGTTGCCGCTCAAGATCTTGAAGTTGAGTTTTGAGAAACTTCATTTCTGCTCCCTTCTGGTAAAGAGCAGAGGCATGGGCTGCTGGGGAAGTATGAATGATCTGCAGTAATTCTTGGTGTAGAATTTGAACTATGTAGCAAATTTCTCCAATCATTCCTTCTAAGTTTATGATCTTTGATGAAAGGCTTTCTTGGGTTCTCACAAACCTGGTTTGCTGAGAGATAAGGTGATTCAAAGCCTTGTTCTGAGTGACTGCATTCTCACTTTGCCAGTTTAGAGTTGCTTCGGCTGGGCTAATCGGCTTTGTATTTCCTGATGCACCAATTGAAGTAGGATTTTGGATATTCCATTCATGCTTGGTTCTTTGATGGGGAAATTTAAAGGAGGTTAGGGGAGGAAACTCATCTTGGTATTCTTGCGATTTTGGGTCAAGGCAAGGGTGGTTTTGAGAAATCATGTGGCAAGTGTCTGGTGGTGGATGGAGCAAAGGGCTTTTATGGATTATGGAAAGGGCCTTTTGGTAATATGGAGGAAATAAAGGGGGGAGCTGGGGTTTGCATGGTGAAGGAGGTGGATTAGACTGAGGAGCTTTGTTTGGATAGAGGATATTGCAGTCAAATTTTCCAGACAGTTCTCCAAGGGTTCCAACAGTGGTATCACTTGCTTCGTATCTCTCCTTTAGCTTTTGCTGGGAGGAGGAACTTCTTCTCCTTGGGGGAGTGTCCTCATCTAATTCATCTTTGAGAGCATCAACTAAGGATGCAAGACAATCACAAACATCCCACCATATGTGTCTGACAGCTGGTGGATCCGGTGGCTTGGATTCAATCATGTGTACTCCTGTAGGGAATACATCCGAATTCTCATCTTGAGTAGATGAGAATTTTACCTCAACTCGTCCATCTGAGTGACGAACAAATTCGGGTGCATCTTTGGTATGAACAGGAGCTTGGGGCACTTGGTGGATTTGCTCATAACTGGTTTCCCATTTCTCCGGGAGGAGCTTGAGCAACTCAGCTCTGGTCAGTTGTCTCGAAACATAAGTGCAAGTTGGCATTGCATTTGAGTCAATATCAAGAAGCAGCGCATCTCCTGAATTCTCTTGACCGGGGACCATGATGTCCAGACAGTGGTTTTGAACTCGGTAAACCATTTGATATGCGATCAACAACCCAAACGGTTTGGACGGTAAATAACGATATTGAAATGACGATATCAACAAATCGAACGATTCAGACGGTAGAAGATACGATCAACGAATCAAACGATTCAGACGGTAAAAAACATTATTTAAATGACAATATCAACTAATCAAACGATTCGGACGGTAAAAAGCGTTATTTAAATGAAAATATTAATGAATCAAACGATTCAGACGGTAGAAATGACAATCAACGAATCAAACGATTCAGACGGTAAAAATGACAATCAACGAATCAAATGATTCGAATGGTAAATGACATAATAAGAAAAGTGATAAATGACGAGTCAAGATCTCCCATTTTAACTCTAAATTACTCTTTTCGAAAGAGAAAAGTAATAGAGAGAGGATCATTTCTTGACTCGGAGACAACGTAGTGTCTACATTTTGAAGAGTTTGATCGGAACAGAAATAGCGAAAAATACGTATAAGGGGATGAAAGTTTAGATTGAGAAGGAGAGTTTACCAATCGTTAGGTTTTGACTCTATCTTTCGAGGGATCGTATATTGGATACAAAAAGTGTTTGGATTGTGTTTATTTGGGAAAACGAGATTTTCACACAAATCGAGGAAATTTTCGAGACTTTCGAACGGAATTTCTTGGCTGGAACTGAAAAAATTGGACTGCTTGAGTGAAAATGGTTGTCCAGAAATCTGAAATCTGAGCCTGTATTTATAGGCTAAAATTTTGTAAAACAGGCCGGCCGGCCTTTCTTTCATGTTGAGGGCATTTTGATTTATTTTTTATTTTTTATTTTTATTTTGATTTATTTTTTTATTTTTTTTTCATTTTGATTTATTGATTTGACCCTTGGACGACTTGCTGGTTAAGCAAATAAAATAGGCTGGCAGGCCAGTTCTGCAGATTGGCTATTTTCCCTGGTTAAATTAGTTATATGTATAGATCTTATTCTCGCGTTCGATTTGATATGCGGTGGGCCCAAAACGGAGTTCGTATGAGGAAGTTATGACCTCCGGATTGGGGTACTTACACCCACGGTCCAACGGCAAAGATCAGTCACTACTAGAAACAGGGCATTTACCGACAGAATTTTACCGACAGACGTAGTCCGTCGGTAATATCGACGGAAAAAATTCATTTACCGACGGAAATTAAATTTCATTTGCCGGGATTTTTTTTTTAAAATTTCGTTTAGTCCGTCGGTAACGCTTTTATTTCCGTCGATAATACCAACGGACTAAGTCCGCCGGGAATACCAACGGATGTGGTCCGTCGATAAAAAGTAGGTATAAATAGAATCCCTTCCCCTTCCTCAGCCATTTACGCTTTCAATTAAATCAATACGTACCCAAATCGCCTGCAAATCGCCGAAACCCTTGAATTGAAGCTTGAAGCAACGCCGTCGCCTCGCCTCGCTGTTCGCCGTTCGCCGCCGGTAACATCTCTCTCTCACTCGCTTTCGCTCTCTCAATCGCTTTCTCTCTCTCTCTCTCTCTCTCTCTCATTAGTTCTGATCGTAGTCCCCGTT
This sequence comes from Adenophora triphylla var. japonica, assembly GCA_022495995.1. NCBI lineage: Eukaryota > Viridiplantae > Streptophyta > Magnoliopsida > Asterales > Campanulaceae > Adenophora > Adenophora triphylla. The sequence continues at coordinate 146,888 of JAFEMH010001253.1, read as the reverse complement.
CAGAGCCGTTCCTCGCCCAGTCTCGCTCGCCGTTCATCGCCGTCGCCGTTCCATTCTCAGGTTATGATTTGCTCAATTTAGCAAAATATTTTTTCATTTCGAGACATAAGGCTGAAATTCGATTTGGTTTGATTTTTTGATAAAAACTTGGTTCATTCCTTCTTATTTGGATTGATTTTTTGATAAAAACTTTCTATTTATGAATCCCTGGTTTAATAAGGTTAGTTTGCGAAATTGTTGAGTTCTGGATCTTGTTTGTTTACTAGTAGATCGTATCAGTGTTGCAATTTCTTACTCACCTCTGCTAAGTTGATTTGCTTAGATCTATTTAACACAGGGAAGTAGATTGTTTGTTATTGTATGCCTAATTGTTGTTGTAAATCACTCTATTTGAGGAATTGTTGCAATTTTGTAAGTTAGTGTTACTTCAGTGTTGTTTTTCAGCTTCTGCTTTGACTGGTTAATTAAGTTTTGAAACGGGATGCTCTGTGACATTCTAGAAAGAAAAAGTAGAAAGATGAGTGGAAGGAAGGGAGTAAGATGAAGATCCATAGCATTTTTTAGATGAATAATAAGTCATATAAGTCCAATGAATTGATTCTTGCGAACATTTTATTTTTGGTTGAAGTTATGATTCTTTAGTTCTTCAGTGTCTTTGGTTTCGTTTAATTAACCTAGATCCACCTTAGGTCGGATCACCCTTTTTGATCAAACAGTCAACTGTTTACTCTTAATTTGTATTAGATGGCTTGTGTAAAGTCAAAGGGGGAGGGATGGGGGTGAATGTCTAAAATTAGGAAGACTTGGATGGAAGTATTGTTAAGGAATTAGACTCCTAATCATTGTCTAAAATTAGGAAGAAAACTCTTAGTGGCACTGCTTATAGGGTATTGTGGTTGGTGGTTAACATCTTAAAATATAAATAAGATGAGAGCCTTTTTCACCTACACTATCAAAATCCGTCTATCTTTGATCAAGAAAGATAGAGCAAATAAGTTCTCTCTTGTTTGAGCAAATGATTTTACGTTTAATAAGAGTTTTCGGTTTATTTGTCCTCTTTCTCTCTAAGGATCTCAAACATCACTTGAGATCCTTAGAGAGGAAGACAGTGAAACTGGAAAAAATTCTTATTAAACAGAAAATCCTTTGCTCAAACGGTAATGAACTTGTTTGCTCTGTCTTTCTTGGTCTAAGATGAGATAGGGTTTTGATAGTTGTGGATGAGAACGACTCTTATCTTGTTTATAAATGTTAATTTAATTCATCATTGTAAAATTATATATTTTACAACAAAAAATTAATATTTAAAATTATTCACAATATTAATAATTTAAAAAATATGATAGATGTGTGTGTTAATTCATTATTGTAAAATTATGCATTTTACGGTAATGAATAAAAATTAATGTTACGACGTGACGTTGTGACGGTTGAAACACAAAAGCTTAGAAACCCGTTTAAGAATCTTTAACTTATCATGTTGAGGTCAACATGTAGTCATCGATTCTTAAATTGTCCGTGTGGACAGTCTTGAAATGCACGATTATATGATTTTGTAAATATCATCATTGTCTATTAAAATTGCTTGAATAGTCGATAGTTGAGATATTTCGGTTGCATTAATCCTATTGTTCTCTGAGTGTATACTAGACATATATGGTTGATTACACACTGTCGATTCTAATCGATAGTGTTTGATTGACCTAGTCTACATCGTGCACTTGGAGACCATGGGGTTATGCTGCCGAAATTTCTTGATTTTCGATTATAAAGCAAGTAGACAAGGTGATATTTGCAATTCATACGTATATTTCGGGATGGGATAGAAGCCAACCCAATTCTAAACCTAATGGACATGAATTGTCCTTTCATCATAGGGAATGATACTTTACAACAAAGAATTAAATATTAATATTTAAAATTATTCAAAATATTAATAATTAAAAAAATGTGATAGATGTGTGCGATAGAAGCCAACCCCGATTCTAAACCTAAAGAAACATGTCTTGTTGCTTTTAAGTTTGTAATCCAAATTTAGGGAATTGTAATGCGTTAATTACATCTAAACTGTTAATACATTATGAAATGCAGGAGTTAATTATGTCTGGAGAAGATCGTAGTTGGATGGATAATCGTAGTAATCCCGGTAGAAGGGGTGTCAGACCTCAATTCTTAGAAGGTTTAGAACATTTCATGGAGTTTGCTAAAGCGCATCCCCAGTGCATGCGTGATGATAGGATTAGGTGTCCTTGTAAAAAGTGTAAGAATAGAAAATATCTGAGTGTTGGATGGGTAAAGAAACATGTTTTAGAGGCAGGGTTTGTTGATGGTTACAAGGTATGGGTAGCGCACGGGGAGCGTTATGTGGTTGAAACAAGTGTTCGCAATCATCCTACTGTATCACGTGGTCCGCTAAGGGAACCTGAACATTTGATTGATGAAGAGGAGCCGTTTGTCGGTTTGGATGATATGGTTCGAAATGCGGCTGGCCCTGATTGGAACCCTAATCCAATAGAGGCACCAAATCCCGTTGCAAAGAAGTTTATGGATTTAATGGACTCTGCAAATGAGAAAATTCATCCCGGTGCAAAGGCTACAGTGTTAGAGCAAGTGACTGAGCTTCTAACTATCAAGGCTGATACAAATATGAGACAGCATACTTACGATCGTATCATGTCATGGGGACAACGGATGCTACCCGAAGAAAATAATATGGTTCACAATTTTTATGAGACGAAAAAGTTGGTGGGGCAGATCGGTCTTGGGTATGTTAAAATTGATGCTTGCAAGAATTAGTGCATGCTTTTTTATAAGGAAAATGAGGGCCTCGATTCATGTTCAATATGTGGACTTAGTAGGTATAAGCCACAACGCCGTGGTAGTGCCAAGCACAAGAAAAACGTGCCTCGAGCGCAGTTGCGTTATATGCCGCTAATTCCCAGGTTGCAACGAATTTACGCATTGAAAGAAAGCTCAAAAGCCATGCGTTGGCACAAAGAGTGTCCTCGTGAAGAGGGTGTGATGACTCATCCTTCTGACGGTGAAGCATGGAAACATTTTGATGCCACTTACCCTGATTTTCTTTGAGGATCCTAGAAACATAAGGTTTGGGGATATGTACGAGATGGGTTTTCTCCATTTGGACCAGGGGCAAAATCTTATTCATGTTGGCCTGTTATAGTCACAGTGTATAATCTTCCCCCGTGGTTATGTATGACTGATCCTTATATGTATTTGAGTTTGTTCATTCCCGGGCCTTCGAATCCAGGCAAAAACATTGATGTGTATCTTCGACCTCTGATGGATGAACTCAAACAGCTGTGGAATGATGGTGTCCAGACATGGGATGCTTTCAAGTTGCAAAATTTTAACATGAGGGCTGCAGTGATGTGGACAATTAATGACTTTCCCAGCTTATGGTATGATGTCGGGATGGAGCACACTTGGGAGATTGGCATGTCCGTATTGTATGGAAAATACAGATGCATTCACACTTCAAAGATTACAAGAAGCGGTGTTGGTTTGATAGCCACAGACGGTTTCTTTCCTAGTGACCATCCATTCCGTAAACAGAGGAATACTTTTACCAAAAATAGAGTTGAGCATCGGGGCCCCCTCCTCGTCTGAGTGGCGAGGATATTTTTGATCAGGTGTCTGAGGTGTCTGATGTCGGGTGGGGAAAGATGTTTTCAAAGGATAGACCAGACGGATTTGGTAAAGACCATAACTGGGTTAAAAAGAGTATATTTTGGGAGTTACCTTATTGGAAGACGAACTTGATAATACATAACCTTGATGTCATACATATTGAAAAAAATGTGTTTGACAATATTTTCAATACAGTGATGGGTTTTAAGGCCTCAACGAAGGACACAGACAAGGGTCGACTAGACCTTGAAGCGATTTGCAATCGTAAAGATCTCAACATTTACAAAATTAATGGAAAAGATTTCAAACCAATTTCTCCCTTTGTTCTGTCAAGAGAGGATAAGCAACGTGTTCTGCAGTGGTTGAAAGATTTGAAACTTCCTGATGGGTATGCATCTAATATTGGCAACTGTGTGAATGTGGAAGACGGGACGGTATATGGGTTGAAAAGTCATGATTGTCACGTATTATTGGATAGGTTGCTACCCATTGCATTTAGAGACATTCTCCCTAATGAAATATGGGTTACCCTAACAGAATTGAGTGAATTCTTCAGAGCATTGACTTCCAGCACTCTCCGTGTTGAGGATATGAGAAGACTCGAAGAGAGCATTGTGGTGACAATATGCAAGCTTGAAAAGATATTTCCGCCATCTTTCTTTGATTCAATGGAGCATTTACCAATTCACATAGCTTATGAAGCTAGAGTTGGAGGACCTGTTCAGTACAGATGGATGTATCCATTTGAACGATTTTTGGGGAGTTTGAAAAAGAAAATGAGCAATAGAGCAAAAGTTGAGGCATCTATGTCTGAATCAGTGATTGTCGATGAAATTATGTCGTTTGTTTCAACATATTTTCACCCCGACATTGAGACAAGGTTCACTAAAGTGGGACGCAATTATGATGGGGGAGTCACTGATCCTGATGGAAAAATTTCAGTTTTTTCTTCTCCTCGTCGATTCCTTGGCAATAGAAAGTGCACGCGCATGCTAAGCAAAAAAGAATTAGATGCGGCTAAACTCTATATTCTCCTTAACTGTGCTGAGGTCGAGGACTACTTGAAGTAATCATTCTTCATTTGTTATTAAGTAATGTTAATCCTAATAACTTTAATACGAACTAAGCAACTTTATGTTCTCCTTGAATGTAGTATGTTCGAAGAACAGGCTGGAGACATTGCGCCTGAATTGATTTCAATAAGGACAGACAACGAATTTCCCTCCTGGTTTAATAATTATGTAAATGCCAATTCATTAATTCAATGTTTTTAATAGAATTTGAAGTATGAGTTTTTTACTATCTATGTGTTTTTATTTAGATTTTGAACAACCGTGGAGATGCAAAAGCTGCGAGATTACAAGCATTAGCACACGGTCCGTCCTTAAGAGTGAATGTATATAAGGGATATTTTGTCAATGGCTACGTATTCCACACCGAAGAATATGGCCAAACGAAATCAACTTGGAATAGCGGGGTCAATCTCAAAGGAAATCTTGATTATTATGGCGTATTGAAAGAAGTTATTGAATTGGAGTACTTGCTTGGAAATTCTGTAGTTCTTTTCAATTGTGAGTGGCGGGACGCTGAGCGAGGCATTACAAAACATGGCACTTTTGATCTCGTTGACTTAAAGCATTCTTCTAGGCATAATGGTGATGATGTGTTCATTCTTGCATCTCAAGCACAACAGGTGTATATGACCCCCTACCCCCGTCGACGAAGAGAGTCTAGCGGATGGTGGGCCGTATGGAAAACTAAAGCAAGAAGCACTTTTGTTATACCATTGCGTGCAAAAATGTCTACTTCAAATATTGATTCATCATTAAATGATTGTTATCAGGAAGAGGAAATGCCTATACCTCCGATTATTTCCTTGAATGATAATGTCGAGGATGAAGCATTAATGGCCGAAAACACCCGTCCACTAGGGGAGGAAGTCACTTTCAATGAAATCGAGTATGACAATGTGGAGGATGAGGAAGGAGAAGGGTATATATCTGGGTCCGATGATGAAGATGGGGAAGAAGACGACGACGAGGAAACTAGTGATGAAGAAATTGAATTTTGTAGTGATAGTGATCAAGATTGTAGTGAAAGAATCAGTTTAGTTTTAATTCAGATAATGTTTTGTATATAATGTTTACATTTTATATCACTTATCACTGTCCAATTTATCTGCAATTAATAGAATCATTTTTTCATCTCTACTATGCTTTTCAATTTTACTTGGTTACTCTTACATGCTATGTAATATTACATCTATCTCATGATTTGGACAATTATCCATAATTTGCTTGGACCTTTGTATGCTAGATCGATCTAGAGGGGAGTTTTATTGTTATTGTTGTACCAGTTTATTCCCTTTTCCCAACTTACAGGTACTAATAGTTGCTTCTGTAATTAATGTTTACATTTTATTATTGTAGTCTAAATGAATGCTTCCTACTATTTAAATTTTGTTCTACCTAGTTTAGATATGTCGGGTCGAGGTGGCAATCGTTCAAAGAGAGGGAAGATTGCGGGTTTTGTGCATCGTCTTGTTTCACCAAGGACGGGAGGGAGGGGCACTACTTCTGGTTCTGGACGTATTGATGATGATGTGAGCAGTTCAGGTATTGATAGCTCTAGTGTTCCTGTTAGTGAACCATCCGGACGGGTTAATTTGGACACAATTATTAATGAGGAAGGAAAAATGGAAATATCTATCTCTCCCAGTGGCCAGTAAGTATTATTTAATTGTAAATGTCATATATATAATGTTTACATTTTATTATTGTCTTTTTATTTGTATATATATTGATATATTGTTTTTTAATTAATATCTTGATAGGTTTATACATGCATGGTGGTGGTAGCGGCAGCGCTCGTGATTGTTAAACATGAATTTTAATTGACATGTAATCAAACAAACAAACAAACATATGTAGTTTCTCTTTCCCTTTCCCCTTTTCCCCGGCCTTTTCCCCTTTCCCTTTCCCCGGCCGTTTCCCCTTCCCCTTTCCCCTTTTCCCCTTTCCCCTTTTCCCCGTTTCCCCTTTCCCTTTCCCCGTTTCCCCGGCCGTTTCCCCTTTCCCCTTTCCCTTTCCCCTGTCGCTTGATTTGGACAAACATATGTATTTTATTTGATGTACAAGCGAAACAGGTTGTTTGTGTTTGTTTGTAGTTTGTAATTGTATTTGTTTAAAACAGGTTGTTTGAACAGGTTTACAGCCTTTTACAAGTGGTTTAATAATAAAACATAATTTTTTTTTAAATCTGGACAGATTACCGACTGAAATTTCCGTCGGTAAATAAATATAAAAAAAATAAAACTAATTACCGACAGAAATATCCGTCGGAAAATAATAAAAATTAAAAAAATAAAACTCATTACCGACGGACATATCCGTCGGTTTAGGGTTTAGATTTCCGACGGACATATCCGACGGTAAAATTTATGGTTTCCGACGGCTATAACCGTCGGTAATGGGTTTTATTTATTTATTTATTTTTAATATTTACCGACGGATATTTCCGTCTGTAACCTACGGCTATGGCTCCGATAAACCGGCCGGCGTACCTCATTTCAGACGGACGGTTTCCGACGGAATTTTGGATTTTCCGGCGGACAATCCGCCGGAAATACCGACGAAATTTGTCCGTCGGTATTACCAACCAGACGGACAAATTCCGTCGGTAATGTCCATTTACCGACGGATATGGGGAATTATCGACGGAAATTTCCGTCGGTAAAAGGCTTGTTTCTAGTAGTGGTCAACCTAGCTCATTGTCCGACCATCCGTGGTCTCGACCTAGCTTCGTCCTACATACGATCATTTACTTGTACAATTTCTATCAAGCTAGGGCACAAAAGTCAAGTCGACTTCGAATACTCAAGCGACCTCGACCTACCAACGCGTACGTCCGTCTACGCCGTTATTTGTAACCGCTTGCTACATTCTCGGAGACAGTTACGCCCACTACATCTCCGTGATTATAGGGATTTACAATGATCCCATGACACCAATATAAATATCAGACAATATTCAATGTTAAAAGGTAATTTTTATTTGCTATTTTGAATATACGTTATTCATTTCAGTTTATAAGCTCAATACACTATATCTCATCATCACGCCGGAGGGTCTTAGCCGGAGATCACTCCGGCAATTCGTTTGTTCGTGATTTCAGGTCATTTGACTGGAGATCAACCTAATTGCTGGACTAATGCTGATCTGGAACATTTCCTGCCTCATCAACAACAAATACTCCGTATTTCAATATTTTAGTAGGATCACTTGGATCATTTCATTACCCTTCATTCATGGGTCGTTTATTTCACTGAGATTTAATCTTCATTCCACTAGAATGAAATAGACTGTAACGATCAATTTTTTTCTCAACAAAATAACATAGTTAAAATAGCCTATTTTGTGAATTTTCTTTTAGCAGTAGCAAATTTAGATTTAAGCTTTTTCAACTTGAAATAGAATTGAGAAAATTAGAATTTGATATTGTCAACAACGGATTCAAGCTTAAATTTGTACTAGCAATAGCGAGTTTAATTACGAACATAAGTTATTTTGAATAATAATTTCAAAAATGTGTTAGAAAAATGCTTTTTCAAAAAGTGTTATTTTGAGAAAATAATAATCTACGGCCTCTACTTTTATTTTTATTTTTTTAAAAAAAGGGTTTCTTAATTAGATCTAGGGCTTGTTTGGTAACCCAATTAAGTTCTTAATTTGGAACAGTTTGAGAGATTAAAAAGTTAAGCATGTTTGGTAAGGTAAATTGCAATCACTTAATTAATTAAGATTGTCTTTAAAAAAGTTATTAATTTTAAGTTGAAAATGAGTAGCTTAAGCATTTAAGAGGAAGAAAGAAAGAGTTAAAAATGGAATGAGTTCAAATCAATCTATCAACTATTTTATTTATATATTAAATGATACTTTCTTTTGTTGAAATATTTTAACTTTTCATATAAATTATATTTGATCTTGTATTAAAATGTAATTTTACATATATTAAACTATTGATATTAATAATATTTTAATAGAGTATCATAATTAATTATTTTTTTCATTTTTTATCAAAGTTTAGACAAATTTATCAAAATAATTAATAAGATAAATTTTATTATGGGTCAAAAAAAGTACTAATAAAAAAATATTTAAATATTATAAAATATAATCTAATTATAATAATAGTGATGTATATTTTGAAGATTTTATTTTATTATACACTCATTAAGATTATTCAAATAATTTTTTAAATGTTAAGTTCAAACTTTAAATAAATTCAGATATAAATGGGTTGCCATTACCAAACAAACTGAACTCTTAAAATTCAGCAACTTAATAATTTCAGCTATATATTTTTCAGAGCTTAATTTTCAGTTTACCAAACAGGCCCTAGTCAAATTCCACAATAATACATCAACCTCCTCCATTGAGATATGTAATTGTCAAATGGGGCCTATCACATTTCTAAATGTGACCTAATTATTTTTAGAAGATCATTGAATAATTTATGAGATCAATTTTTAAAGTTATATCCTAAATTTAATTTCTCAGTAGAGAAAATAAATGATTGAATAGCAGCACTAGATCCGTCTCTTTTAGTTTTAGTGTGGTCATTTAACATTTTATAATTAACTATCATTCTTTTTTTTTTTTTTCTCTTTTTTGTTTAGAGTGTTTATTTACCATGAAGTGAAGACTGGTGAAAAGTGTGAACTTTTAGTTTTACAGATTACTTTTAAATTTAAAAGTTCTTTTATTTGTTTTTCAAATTCTTCTCTGTCTTACGGAGAGTATTGCATTGGTTTGGCCTTAATGATTTTGTAGTTCTATTTTTACAGTGAATTTTCCTTTATTGATTCTTTCATCTAGAGGATGTTCAGAGCAAACTTTTTCCAAAGTGTTTTCTATTTCTTGTAATGAGGTTAGGGTTTTGAGAAGTTCAAGTTCAACCCTAAAATTGAACATTTCTCTCTTTTTTGGTTTTATGATCAATTTTCTGGACAATTCAGAAGTTGTCACCTTTCTTTCTTAAATATAATCGAAGTAACATCAAAAATTAAATGAGATACAAAAAAAAAAAAAAAAAAAAAAAGCATGATGCACATGGTCATCCGTACAGACCTCCTTGTAAAGGAGCACTGATCCTTAGGGATCAATCTGTAGGCTGTAATATTTATTCAGTTTTTTCAGTTTTTTTCAGTTTCAGATTTGTTTTAAACCTCCATTTTTATCAAATCAAACAGTTTTCTCTAAAACTGTATAGTTTTTCCCTTTTCTTTTAATCTATAAAGTCATTTGATTTTAAACACACACACACACACACAACTTTCAAAAAATGTTAGAAAGTCTCATTGATATGAGGCGTTTCGGGTGAGAACTAAAATCTATTCACGAGGCGTAACGTGACCTCCGAACTCAAGATCTTACATTAAAAAAGCCTTTTGTCAATGTTTTGGGCTAACAAAACGGCGTGGCGGCTCTATTTTCAAAGAAATTCATCCGTCCAATATTTAAAACATTTTCACCTCTTCAAAAATGAACTAAATCCGACGCGATCGGGCGTATCCGGATTGGGTAATTTCAATATTGACAAATACTAGAATAAGCCCGTGTCCGAGGATACGTTTTTTTTTTTTTTTTTTTTAATTAAAAAAAAAAATTAAGGGCAAAATGGGAAAGGGACAAATGTATGAGGGCAAAATGGGAAATTCGACACATGAAACTGTTCATAGTACTGTAGATAGTGGAGGTGTTATTTATACTATAGATACCTCCTTAACACATGACTTGTTTTTTTAATGGTAAGAGAGGTTCTGTGTTTAAGGTGCTGGGAGAAGCAACTTAGTGATAAGTGATATAATTTCTATAGAACATTTTCTTTAGAATTAATTACCAAATTGATGATTGAAATTAAAACTGAATTTACCTGTATACTCCGTATATATGAATTTTGGAGGTGAGTTAGTGAACTTTTTTTTTTTTTTTGATACCCAGGTTTTCAGCTTCGCCGGACTAATGCCCAAGCCCTCCTACAAGACATTTACATCACTCTTACATCACCAATTAATTGGCTGCTTCAGCTGCTCCTGCCAAGATTCGAACTCTCCACGCTGAGGTTGCAAGCCCAGCAATGCTGCTTCCTTAACCGTTCGGATGTGTCCTTGGAGACTCCTAAAAATCCTGAAACTCATGATATATATTTCCACATATATATTTTTTAGGGAAAATCGTACTTATGACCTTCCAAAAAGTAAGGCCAATTAGCATACCACAAAATCAAAATCAGGAGCCTTAGGTTGAGTTCATGAACTTTTTAAAACTATGGAAAACAAGCACTGACACCATCAGTTCATGAACCTTAAAAAAAAGATATTGTATTTTTTGGCATTTAATGGGGTGGGTACCATCAGGTCCATCACCTTTTCTCAGTGTTTTTTTAAGCTCTTATTTATCCTCCAATTGCTAAATGACATGTAAAAAAATTCAGGCGTCATGTGGTGAATTCTGAAGAAGTAGATGTTTTTTGGCACTTATATTCTTGTCTAGGAATATCTTAATTATTATTATTGGAGTATTATTTATTAACACCTTAATTTTTAATATGATTTTTGTGTGTCACTTATTCTGAAAGCTCCAACAAAAAGAATTTAAGAATATATTTTTTATCATATACTATATATTTATAGACAAAGATATTGAAAAATGATTAAGAAATCTATAGTATAAATTAGGGAAGGGTGTGAGCAGTTCTTTGAACAGTACCAATGGCCGAAATTCCCATTTTGCCCTCACTATTTTGTCTCTTTTCCATTTTGCCCTTAAAAAAATTAATTTAAAAAAAAATTAAAAAAAATTACGTGACCTTGAACACGGGCATGTGTTAATTTTGTTATATGACCTGACCTGCATTTATATAGCAGTGATGTTAGGATCTTGAAATTTAAACCCAGGTAGTTTGTTGTTCCAGGTGAATAATTACACTGTAATGTAATTTAAAAGGCACAAACTAGTAAAACATAACATGGTCGATACAAATGTTACTTGTCAAATGTGATATTTTTTTTGGGATAGGAGGACGAGTAAATTTTATGAAAAACTAGTTTTTTTAAATATATAGGAAAAATTAGTTTTAAAAACACACGGTGACATTTTCGTAATTAACTGCAACTTAATTTAAAACGCGTGGTGACATTTTTGTAATTAAATGACATTTTTAAAAAAATAGTAATATTATTTTTCAGTGCCAGATCTAGTGTAAAATTGTGTCAGCTAGTGTTTTTCGAGTGCAAGTGTTATTGGTAAATAGTGTAGCAGCAGTGTTAATGTAAAAGTGTCATATGCAATGATAAATAGTGTCAATTTTAGTTATAAAAAGTGAAGAGTTGTTAATAAGTTTCGATTACTTACGAAAATGTCATTGCGTCATTTAAAAAAAGTTTCAGTTATTTACAAAAATGTCATTGTGCGTTTTAAGTTTCAATTAATTACGAAAATGCCACCGCACGTTTTTAAAAACTAGTTTTTCAGTATTATTTGAAAAAACAATTTTTTTTTCTTTGACTATTAATTATAAATTATTATGAATAAATCTTGAACAATGATTTTAGATTAATTTAATTATTTCAATAAAAATTTAATTCTTGTTATTGAAGAGTCCTAATTATTTACTTCTACTTAGGAGACTGATATAAAAGAAACCCTAAATTATTGAATTTAATATCTTTGAGAAGGTTATTAGCAGAGATTATTTACCGTCTATGAGGTTATAAGCCATTTGAAGCCGATGGAGTCGATCAATTTTTTACTGAGTTTGGTGAGTAAATTTTACTGAGCTTCATCAAATTTAATCTTCTTCCTAATCTCCCCATTATATTATATTGTTAATATAGGATTTATTTCGATATATTATTATATTTGCGTGATTTATTGCATACTTTTCCGTCTCAAAATAAATGTCATATTTTTTAAAAAAAATTTGCTCGATCAATAGCAAATTTGAATATCAAGCCATCATGATATTGAAATTCCTGTTAAATTTATATTGTTCTTCAAAACCTGAAATCAAGACTTGGAATTGAAGTTGTTACACATACCCTAGTAAAAATTTATCTACTTTTATGTTGGCATTGATATCAGAGTTCTTAATTTAAAGTAATTTTTTTCAAGAAAGGATTATTAAAAATTTATCTACTTTTATGTTGGCATTGATATCAGAGTTCTTAATTTAAAGTAATTTTATTTCAAGAAAGGATTATTAAAATGAATATCCACTCGATCATATAATAAATGTCACATTTGTTGTCAAACTATTTATGAAACATATTCAAAAATAGAAATAATATTACTGCAATTTTATCATAGTACAAATAAATAACAGGACATGAATGGGGGAATTTGAGGAGATCTACACAAGACAATAAGTAAAACAAAAAAAAAAAAAAAAAAAGCTAAAAAGGTGATGTCTTTAGACTTTAGTTGTTGTGGACTAAGTACAATAATTGTTTATCACATTGGAATATGTGCTGAATAATTTAAACCTACTCTGGAAAGTTTACCTTCAAAAAGTGATAAAGAGGTGATGTCTTTAGACTTTAGTTGTTCTGGACCTTGTGACCTCCATTTCCAATATCACATGCTTCAAATAAAACCCTAAAGTCAGAATAACACAGCCCATAAATATTCACTCAAATTTACCAGATTATATCTGAAATATTGTGTGAGAAATAGAGATGTGGCAAAGCATGGTTGTGGGTATTTCGTATAGGATCCGAGAGCATTATAGTAATATGAGTTACGTGTTGTCAAAGCATGGTTGTGGGTATTTCGTATAGGATCCGAGAGCATTATAGTAATATGAGTTACATATTATATTACTCCCTCCGTCCATACTTGTATTAGCAGTAATACTAATACTACCCATGTTCAATGTTAACCGAAACCCTAGCTTGCACATCAAGCTAGGGTAGCCGGCCCTAGAAGCAATTAGCACTCAGAGTAGGTTACAAACTTCTCTTCCTTTATTTTGTATAAATAGGAGTTCTCTTTATCAATTGTGGCGCAATGAAATCTATTCAATAACAAAACATATTCTCAATATTAGGATATCTATGATTTCCTTTATCTTACAACTTGAATGTCCAAATTTCATTTTAGACACTCTGAAAATGTGCGTTTTTTATATGTTAATATCAAAGATTGATAAATATTCTTGTTATTCACTTTCTATAGATTTAGTATTACGATTATAAAATGAAGAGCGAAAAAAATTTGGTAATAGAAAAGGACAGTTTTTTTGCAAAAAAGACATTCATTTTGGGATAAAATTTTCTTGAATTTAGACATTCGGGACAAAGGGAGTATGAGTTAATCCTAGGGCTGAACAAAAAAATCGACGGACCGGACCTGACCGATAGAACCGGACCAGACCAATGAAAATTGGGCCAATCCAATAGAATTGGTTTGGTTCTGGTCCCAAATTTATATGAAACCGATTATTTGAGCTGGTCCTGATTTTTGAAAAAATATATATGATCCTGGATCGAACCCGGACCAGACCGATTATGTATATATTATATATATAATACATATATATATATATATAATACATATATATATATAATTATATATATATATATATATAATACATATATATATATATATATATATATATATATATATATATATATATATATATAATACATATATATATATATATATATATATATATATATATATATATATATATATATATATATATATATATATATATATATATATATATATAATACATATATATATATAAGATGAAAATAGAAAGTGTGAACTTTGTAAGCGGACGGAGGGAGTATATATATATACACTCCCTCCGTCCATTTACTTACTTCACACTTTCTATTTTGGGCGTCCAAATACATACTTCACACTTTATTTTTTACCTAAAATGGAAATTTTATATTATTAAAATATTAACCCTACTCCACTCATTCTCTCTCCTACATTATTTTAATACTCACAACACCATTATAATTTACTATTTCCTCCACTCATTCTCTCTCCTACATTATATTTACTATTCCCTCCACTCATTCTCTCTCCTATTTTACTTTTACACTCACAACATTTATATCATTATTTTTTTTCTTAATCTCCGCGCAAACAGTAACTGTGAAGCAACAAAGTGGACGGAGGGAGTATATCTATAGTATAAATTAAACCCCTCCGTGAACAGTTCTATGAACAGTTTCGGAGGGGTTTTTCCCTATTTTGCCCTCACTATTTAGTCTGTTTCCTATTTTGCCCTTAATTTGTGCTAACTATTCCTCCCACTCATTCTCTCTCCTATTTAATTCTTCATACTCACAACATTTTCTTTCACTTTTTCTCTCACTTACTTTTCCTTAATCTCCGTGCCAAAAATTTGGTATCAATGTTGGTGGGACGGAGGAGTATATATATACTATATATATATATATATATATATATATATATATATATATATATATATATATATATATATATATATATATATATATATATATATATATATATATATATATATATATATATATATATATATATATTCATAATTTCAAATTTCAAATTTACTGTTATTAAGCATGGAACTTTCAGTTTTCGATTTTCAACTTTGTTTATGTAACGTAATCGTCCTATATTATTTATTTGAACTTTGTTCCTCTATTTCAGTTAATTTGTTGTATGTCTGAATATTTTATTTGAACTTTGTTTATGTAATCGTCCTATATTTTGGCTTCATGAAAAAAATAGTTGTTGCATGTTTTATCTTTAGAAAAAATATATAGTAGTGTAACTTGTGGAACCGATGGAACCGGACATGGACCGAACCATTGGAACCGGACCAATGTGATCGGTCCTGTAATGTAATGGTCTGGTCCTGGTCCTGAATTTAGGCAGAACCGAACAATTGGTCCGGTCCTATTTTTTTGAAATTTTGATAAAATTCGGACTTATCCGGACCGTGAACACCCCTAGTTAATCCTATATAGTGCGAGTTTCGGATTGTGTGAACGCATGGCTGCTGAAGTTGGGAGCGCCCGCTCCCATGAAGGGGGAGCGCCTGCTCCCATTAAGCCTATTTCGAAGTCGTGTTTCTGTCTTGAGGGAGCGTCAACTTCAGCAGCCATGCGTTCACAGATTGCCATGCTATGATAGATAGTCCGAATGTACAGGCCCCAAATCTATTTCAAATCTAGCAATCAATAACATGGTGCGAGTAACGTGAAAGATAGTGATCATGTGTTCTTAAGGTGACCACAATCGGAAGTTGACGATCAAGTAAGAGTTGTGTTCTACTGTAATTTGCCAGAACTGGACTGGCATTGTCACATGTAAAGAAAGATATAAACCAGAAATGGACTGGCATTATCTCAGTGGAATATGAATATACAACGTAACCATTGATGAGATGTAAGCCTAATATGAACATAGATGTCCTTGTCACAATAGATATGAAGATCAATACTTCTGTTTGAACACCGTTGCAATGTAAGAATATTGGTCTGATACGTGGAAAATATTGAAAAAATAATAAAATTATTTGAGTTGAGAATATTGGCTTAAATTTCTGCAGAGTGCAATGCCTTTATCTAGGCACTTCTTGCCTGGTAATTTCCTGAGAAAGCTTACAAGATGGCTTATTTTTGCACTTCCTACAAGTCATTTTTTAAATACTACCTGCAAATAAGACAGAAGATTCATTGTTACAGGACTTAGAGATTCAAAATTTGCAGAATTTTCCTAGAAAAAGATGGAATCTTGTCCCATTTTTTGCTCGAAAAGGCATGATCATCAAGTTCCAAGCTAAGGATATTCTACGAAACTAATTTTTTTGTACTTTACAGTGGATGCCTTGGATCCAAGATTTGTTTAATTCATAAGTCACTAAAAAGTATATCATCAATCTCCTTTTGTGTTCGTTCATCCAGCATATACTAGTGGGCTGGTTATGCTCTCCAGCACATCTCTCTCTCTCTCTCTCTCTCTCTCTCATACACTGACCTATGAGGTCAGCCATTACATTAACGAGTCGCTTCCACCTGTATTTGTTGTCGCTTCCACCTGTATTTGTTGGGATTCCAACACATGTTCATCGTATAGAATAGAATGATACAATGGTTCATCTCCCGGTACATGGAATGTATTTGACTTATCATTTGGGTTGATTTATCCTTATGGGATAAGGAAAGAAATTAATTGGGTTATTAATTTCTTGATTTATCCATTTGATTTGTCATGGCTATATAAATAGTGAAATACTCTTTGGAAAAAACACACAATCAGACTTAATACTTGAATAGCTGTTAGAGGGCTAGTTAGTGTGAGTTCATTATAATTTAGGAGAGTCAATTCCTAGGTTATAGTGGATTCCAAATTGGTTTGTAATTTGGAATGGAAGTCGTTGTACTTGTCTAGGTTATAGGTTATAGTGAAAGGTCGTTTGATCGGTGGGTTATTAATCTCCGTCGAGGAGGGTTTTTCCCGTATATCTTGTGTCTCTCTAAATTGTGTTCTTGCCAAGTTTATCGTCGTACTATTGTTTTGTTTCCGTTGCGAAAAAGAAAGTGGTATCTTTTTCAACATTATTTCCTCACTCCTTCGTAAAGATCGTACCAATACATTAATGAGCCTCATCTGAAGATAAAAAATAAAATGAAGAGTTCCATTCCACCTTTGTTAACAGATGTTATTTAAAATAATATAAAAACTTCTTTTTATATGTAACATAGAACATAGAATCAGCCTCTGCTGTGTTGTCTGATTCGTAGGCCGCCTCAAGGGTTTGGAGGTAAAGACAGAGAGGTAGGTTCTGGGTCCACTGACAGTCTGACACACCCATCACAATGCCCTGATTTCCACAATGAATTGACAATGATTGATAGATAGATATCAAATAAATATAGGAAATTCCTCAGCAAAGTAATAAGTTTATTATTTTTGCATCTTTAGCCCCCTCCCCACGCTCTCTCTCTCTCTCTCCCCCTCTCCCTCTCTCACTTCCTCAGCCTCCCATACTCAAGCTTAGTAGCCACTGGTTATTCTGAAACAGAACATGATCACCACCATGCTTAATTTTCATTAACTTTATGTTTGTAAGGGAAGCAGGAAGAATAGAAGTCTAAGCAGCATGGTATTGGAGATGTTGTTCTTGTTCAGTTCCCCAGCAGCATAACAAGTAAGTATCGATTACCTTAACAAGGACTGTCAATGCACATACATACACTACTATTTTTTTCATCCGTATGATCTATAACTTCCGCTCCGTTTGTTTAGCGTAAAACATTTTTCGGAAAATGATTTTCGGCAAAATGTTTTCCGGAAAATACGATAAAAATGAAGTTTTCCCCATTTTCTGGTGCGAAACAAACACCGAAAAATGAGAAAAATGTTTTCCGGAAAACATTTTCCCCCAAACAAACGGAGCCTTCATGTGATTATATTATAAATCGGGTTCCAGCAGCATAACAAGTAAATATCGATTACCTTAACAACTGACTCTTCATGTTGTAGTAGACATGAAGAGTCAGTTAAAGGCTCCGTTTGTTTGGGGAAAAATGTTTTCCGGAAAACATTTTCCCCATTTTTCGGTGTTTGTTTAGCACCGAAAAATTAAGAAAATGTTTTAATCGAAACATGTTTATCTCATTTTTCGGAAAACATTTTGCAGGAAATCATTTTTCAGAAAATGTTTTACGCTAAACAAACAGAGCCAAAGAGTGAAGATAAATTCTGGAAAATATCATTAACACGGCAATGACTACGTTCACTCCCGTGGACGATTTAATTTTTTCTTGTTGAACACTTCAAAGTGCTTGCTACAAATAGGATTGTTGAAGTTAGAACTTAAATGTCTAAATCCATTAATCCTTAGGTTCTTGGGAAAAAAAAAAAAAAAAAAAAAGAGCCTAGCATAAACTCCTGCAGGCATAACTGAATACTCCCTCCGTCTCATCCCAATGTAGACTTCATTCCTTTTTAGTCTGTTCCAGTCGAATGTAGACAGCCCAAAATGGAAAAAAATTTTTACTATTTTTTCCACTCATTCTTTCTCCTATTTTACCTTTACACTCACAACACCAATCAAATCACTATTCCTCCCACTCATTTTATTTCCTATTTAATTTTTCATACTCACAATATTTCCTTTCACTTTTTATTTCTCTTACTTTTCCTTAATCTGTGTATCCAAAAATTTGGTGGACGGAGGGAGTATATATTTTACTGTGTAAAATGTTTGATTTTGTGCTTGAATTAGTCTTGAAGTGTTCTGTTCTTCCTAACTTTTTTTTTTCTTAATGCAATTTCAATTTGTTTATTAAACAACTACTACCTCCGTTTCATCCGAAGTGTTTCATTTGATCAATAAATTAAGTTTGACTTAAATATTAATGCAAATTTAATCATTCTATTGAAATTTTAAAAATTGTTACTGATAAATATTTAATTATTTATCAATAACAATTTTTAAAATTTTAATAAAATAATTAAATTTACATTAATATTTAAATCAAATTTAACTTAAATTTAAATTGATTAAATGGGACACACTTCAGACAGATCCGAGGTAGTATAATAATAATAATATAAAAAGAAGAGACGCATCATGACTAAAAGAAGCATCCAAGTTGCTGAATGTTACGAGTCCTCAACATTACACGTAAGAGTGATGTGTGACATCATTCAATATTCAATAAAGAGCATAAGGTTGAAATAGATGTCAAATAAAACAAATAAAGTCCTAATCAAAGAAGTACGGCCGTTGATGCATCTCATACTCTGCAGGCATTAAATAACACCAGACTTTATCTACTCCCTCTGTCTCTTTGGAAAGAATATTTTTGAGTTTTTACACGAAAATTAAGAAATAATAAAAACACTTTCCATCTTTAAATTGTATCTTTTTAAATGAAACTCCCAAAAAAAAGAAAATTTGTGTCCTTTCGAACAGGACGAAAGGAATATACAATAAGTTTGATTGTGCTAACATTCGCAATGCATGTGTTGATAAACAAGTACTCCGTCATGCCCACTAGAGGTCAGCCAGAATTTGAATGTAAACATAAAATGACCATTTTGTGTAGAAGCAAATAACCCGGTAGAAAATTTTGGGAAAACCTATTTCTCCATAATTTATAAAAAATTATGTTTTTAAATATATTAATTTGGTGTTTTAAAGCCTAAATTCACTGTTTTAAGGTCTAAATTCGCTATTTTATTTTCGAGCTTAAACTCATTATTTTAACATCTAAACTCACAATTTTATTTTCTAAGTATTTTAAGGTCTAAACTCATTGTTTTAAGGTCTAAACTCGATATTTTTAAAAATGAAAGTGAAATAAAAAATAAAAGTAAACATTTTATAACTTATGAAGAAATAAGTTTCTCTTGCTCAAAATCCAGAGATAACAATCAGTTTGTATACAATTTGTCAGACTTGAGGATAGCCACAAGGGGATTGGGAGCTCAAGGATGTGCATATGATTTATTTTATTTCAAATGGATTTTTAATGAGGACATAAAACCTTTCCCTAATCCTACATAGTAACTCCCTCCGTCCCACCTCACTTAATAAAATTTTCCATTTTGGCCGTCCCACTTCACTTAAGAATTTCCAAAATGGAAACTTTAAATCACTATTCTCTCCACTCATTCTCTCTTCTATATTATTTTAATACTCACAACACCATTATAATTACTATTCCCTCCACTCATTCTCTCTCCTATTTAATTTTCCACACTCACAACACTTTTTCCACTCATTCTCTCTCCTAATACTATAATAATATTTCTTAATTTCCGTGCCATTTCAAAATTTCCTAAGTGAATTGGGGCGGAGGGAGTATGCGTTAAAAAAGGCTAAACAAATGGGGGCCTATAAATAGGCTAAATGAGATATCTTCAACTAGATAAAGCTCACCCTTCAAAAATACTACTCTGATAAAGCTAAAAATCCAAGTGTGAGTATATGCGTATAGAATCACTCAGGGTCATTTGGTAGCCCTTTTTAGCATTGAATATGATTATTAATCTAATAAGCTTGATGTTTGATATATTAAATACAACCGGTATAATAATTCAAGCAATCTGGATAAGACCTCTTATCACGATTGATGTTTGATAAATTAAATGCAACCAGTGTAATAATCCTAATAACCTGAATAAGACCTCTTATCACCTCTTATTCCCTTCATATTTATTCCAAAAAAGGGTGGTATAATTAATCCCTGGAGTAATAATCTGTTGACTATTAATACATGCTAATCATATCGGCCTACCAAACGAGTCCTTAATATACAATCTTAATCATTTTGTTGAGGATTATACGTGTGGGGACCCCGACCCGGAACCTTAGCTCGTGCCCCGAGCGGGAGGGCCCCCTAACTTGTAAAAGTCGCTTAAACTTAAAAACTTTTGATTACTTTTTAAATATACCTACTCGACTTCCACAAACCAAGATAAAACCAATGACACATCTCCACTTACATCATATACTCATACGGAAATGTTTTACAAAATCAGTACTATATATGAGTTTCCCCAAAAGTGTAGTATCCGAAGGATACTCCCAACCACAAACTAACTATACAGCATACCCTGACAATTTCCAAAAGAAAGTCTTCCAAACTCCTCCCCGGCCTCACTGGTTCGGGCCTCCTGTCTCAGCGCGGTCTAAAACAATAAGATGGATAAGGGTGAGAATAAATCTCAGTAAGCTATTATGATGCAACAAGATGACATACAAGATGCAACACATAACATGTTTACACATAACACCTTGTTTAAAGTTGTAAACACATTACGTTACCTCGGTTTACCTTTCCCGTCTGAACAATATGTCGTACAACATTGGAGTATTAACTCCTCTCTTTAGTGAACTGTTTACACATATTCACCATCTTATAAGACTCACTTTTCAGAGAACCATATAAGATTACTCGCTATCTGTAAATGCTTTTGGCAAAGAACAGAAACTATCACCCCAACTGTGGCCAACAGAAGGAGACAGTCATAGGTATAATATAATTCGGTCAATTCATAGAGCTTAATCCATAATTGATCGAATACCATTATAGCCCTAATAAACATCAGCTAACACACATGTTCAAGCACATAAACCGATACTTGAAAATAAATTCAGAATCGGGATATCAATCAATCAACATGGTAATATTACTCATGTTTAAACCAACACAAAAGTGCAACTTATGATTAAATACACTATTGAACAAACACAACAAACACACCATGAATATGTAACAAAGCATTAGCACAATATATCACAAATAAGCCTTACATATTCACACACAACATTGCTTAACCTCAATAAAATGTATAAGGTTATTTTACCAAGTTTTACCAACTTTGGTTAAGTTCCACATTGCTTTCCAATCAATTTCAAGACAAGATTTCATCACCTTCCTGATACCCTTTTGGACAAGTTAAGACATCATTTGATAGTTCATATATTGTACTTTGATTAGAGTATTCAATTGGGTAAAAGATATACTAGGTAGTTAGGAATAAATTGTTTGAAAACTGATTCAGCAGAAACAGGGCAGGGCACGACTCGTGCCCTCCAGCACGACTCGTGCCCCAATCCAGCACGAGTGCAACATTGCTCACGACTCGTTTCACGAGTGGGGAAAGAGTGGAACGACTCATGACCAACAGCACGAGTCGTGCCACACAAATCAGCACAAGTATAATATTATTCACGACTCGTGTCACGACTGCCCAAAGAGGGGAACGACTCGTGACCAACAGCACACGAGTCATGCCCTTCGGCCGAAAATCCATCTGGTTTTGAAACATCAGCAACACTTGGAAAAATCCTTCGTAACAACTTACCCTTTCACTTCAAAACCTTCGCATTAACTTAGCCTTTTACCACAAACTAAAACCACCATACTAACACTTCATTATACTCATCCCAAACCCATTTCAATTCATTCCAACTCAAAGAAAATGTTCCAAAATGCCATGCAACATTTATACATCATAAATTTCAACTTAACACATCCAATGAACAAGAATTAAAGAAAGAAAATAATAACTTACCTCCGAAATAATACGAAAGAGTGAAAAATCTAATCGGATATAAGTGATCCACTCGACTTCCTGAACATTTAGACACAGACGTATCGAAGAACGGACAAGCTATGAATTTAGGGTGAATTTTTGAGTGAAAACCTAGGTTAAAGCTATCAAGGAACAAGGAGAGTAATTTGGCTAGGATTTTTGTGTTTATGAAGCTTCTCCATGAAACACAAACTAAAGATATACATTAGAGAATTCCCACTTAAGCTCCTCCAAAATTTTAGTTATTACAATTAGATTTCTTAAGTTTTAACCTTTACACTTTAGCACCTCAATATATTTTATAAATTTTTACTTAAATTTCAACAATTAAAATTTCAACTACACAACTCCTAATAGTTCTAATTAGTAATTAAATAATTAATTTTTATTTATTAACATACTTGAAATATCAAATAAGTTATTAAAATAGTTAAACTAACACATAATACTCACAAATATAATGCATTGCATTGCATGAAATGAGATGCAACGCACGCCACATACACGTGCTCAATATGTGATCCAAATATTGTCTAGGTTTAGGGTCGTGACAATACCGTAGGCCATAAATCATCAAATTGCCTTCTCAACCGCTTATGTACCCCCCCCCCCCCTAATTGGGCATGTCTCAGAAGGTTCTCTTTTCATATCTAGTCACAATTATATAATGGCGTTTGACATTTACACAACACATATATATATGCTGAGATGAAGTATAGGCATCGCAAATATTGTTCTCATATAATTTTTCAGGTTCAGGGTAGGTTTTAGTAAGGAATATGAGGCATCTGCAACATCAGATAACAAAATCTTGCAAAACTAGAAGGACATATTTAGTATTAATGAACAATGGAAGTTATTATCTAGCTTATGACATTAATAATCAAGTAAATTTGATCCGATCTGATATACTGGTGCTTTTAATTTCCATTACGTTGCCTTCCTGTTTTCACTTTAATTAGCATTGCATGGGGTAGGATAGCTTTTTCAAGAAATGAAGTTACAAAAAAAAGTATGATCAAGAAACAAATGTGCTATGTACCTTGAGGACATGTCGTAATATCATGCTGTAATTCTTGACAGATTTGAAGCCTTTTCAAATTGAAACAATGAGGCTTCCAGTAGGTTTGCCCTGCTTGTGGGAGAATGCTAGCATAATTCTACAGCTCGGGTTCCTTGGGCTCTTATTGCTCCAGTTTATAAGAAGAAATTTTGAATCCTCATCTAAACTCAGAGAAAAAGGCATTGGTGGAGAGAAGTACTCAAAAGATATAACGACTGGTGTCACTGACAAAGTGTGTCTAGCATGTTCCATTTTGCTACTGGGCACCCATATCACAGTCCCACTAATGCTGAAAAGTAGAAGTGATGCCCATTGCAAATTGAAGATCTATATATTTTCCTCGGAGCTCATGCAAATAATATCATGGGCGATAACAATATTTGCACTCTACAAGATTCGAAAAAGTAAGTGCATTAAGTTCCCTTGGATTCTACGAACCTGGTGGCTCTGCAATTTCTTATTGTCGCTTGCTCGTGCAACTCTTGATGTCCACTTCATATTTGAAACCCATCATCACCTCAGATTTCTTGACTATGTTGACTTTTTTGGTCTTCTAGCGTCCACTTTTCTACTGGTGTTTTCTATAAAAGGCAAGACAAACATAGTCCTTGCCAAACCCAGTAGCCTCACAGATCCACTTCTTAATGGAAATTCCCAAAAACATTCAGAAGGAAAAAGAGACTGCCCTTATGGAAAATCAACCCTTTTCCAACTTGTTACCTTCTCTTGGCTTAACGAACTCTTTGCGGTAGGAGTCAAGAAACCCCTGGACGAAGATGAGGTTCCAGATGTGGACATCAAAGACTCTGCTGCTTTTACATCCCAAGCCTTTGATGACAGCTTAAAACAGGTCAAGGGAAGAGATGGAACAGCAAGCCCATCTATCTACAAGGCGCTCTATTTGTTTGGCAGAAAGAAAGCTGCAATCAATGCACTCTTTGCAGTGATTAGTGCTGGAGCATCATATGTTGGCCCTTACCTTATTGATGACCTGGTTACTTTCCTTGGTGAAAAGAAAACCCGGAGTTTAGAAAGTGGCTACCTAATTGCAGTCGGTTTTCTTGGTGCCAAAATCATTGAGACAATAGCGCAGAGACAGTGGATATTTGGTGCTCGTCAATTAGGCCTTCGAGTGAGAGCAGCCTTGATATCTCACATATACAAGAAGGGCCTTCTGTTATCAAGCCAATCCTGTCAAAACCACACAAGCGGAGAGATTATCAACTTGATGAGTGTTGACATTCAGAGAATAACTGACTTCATGTGGTACTTAAACATTATTTGGATGTTGCCAATTCAGATTTTCTTGGCAATATACATTTTGCATATAAACCTAGGGTTGGGAGCACTAGCAGGTTTAGCAGCAACTTTTATTTTAATGGCGGGTAATATACCGTTGACAAGAATTCAAAAGAGATATCAGTCTAAAATCATGGATGCTAAGGATGCTAGGATGAAAGCAACTTCAGAAGTTCTTAAAAACATGAAAACCCTCAAACTTCAAGCATGGGACAATTATTATCTACAAAAGCTAGAAAATCTGAGGAAAACTGAGAGCAGTTGGATATGGAAGTCACTTAGACTGCAAGCATTAACAACTTTTATCTTCTGGGGGTCACCTGCATTTATATCCGTGTTGACATTTGGGGCCTGTGTTTTGATGGGAATTCCACTCACAGCAGGGCGTGTATTATCTGCACTAGCTACCTTTAGAATGTTGCAGGATCCTATTTTCAATCTACCTGACCTACTCAATGTGATTGCACAAGGAAAGGTGTCTGCAGATAGAGTTGCTTCTTATCTCCAAGAAGATGAAATTCAATCAGATGCAGTTGAATTTGTTCCCAAGGATCAAACAGAGTTTTGCGTTGAGATAGTTGACGGCAAATTTAGCTGGGATTTAAAATCCAGAAGTCCGACTCTTGATAATATACAGTTGAAAGTCAAAACGGGAATGAAGGTTGCGGTCTGTGGGACCGTAGGATCAGGGAAGTCAAGTTTGCTCTCATGCATACTTGGTGAGATGCCAAAGCTATCAGGTACCGTGAGGGTCAGTGGTACAAAGGCTTATGTTCCTCAATCTGCATGGATACTGTCGGGAAACGTCAGAGAGAATATACTCTTTGGCAATGCATATAATAGTGCTAGGTATGATCAAACAGTCAAAGCATGTGCTTTGACAAAAGACTTTGAACTGTTCTCCACAGGAGATCTCACGGAGATTGGAGAAAGAGGAATAAATATGAGCGGTGGCCAGAAGCAACGGATACAGATTGCTCGTGCAGTTTATGATGATGCTGATTTGTATCTGCTTGATGACCCTTTCAGTGCTGTGGATGCGCATACAGGAACAGAGCTCTTTCAGGTTAGTAATCAACTACATCCACGTCCATTCATTCTTTTTATATATAACACATACCATATAAGAATTACTAATATGTTAACTGGAAGCTGTGACCAATAATCTTTGTTATGTTTTGCTTGCAGAACTGCCTTATGGGGATGCTCAAAGAAAAGACTGTCGTTTATGTTACTCACCAAGTTGAGTTTCTTCCAGCAGCAGATCTCATTCTGGTACACAATAAGCTTATATGTTCCCTTATGTTGAAATAAGAATCATATTTATTTCAGACACAAAAAAGGATCTAACCAGTCTGATTACAGGTTATGCAAAACGGAAAAATTGCACAAGCTGGTAAATTTGAAGAACTGATGAAAGAAAATATTGGATTTGAAATTCTTGTTGGAGCACATAACCAAGCTCTAGAATCAGTCACAACAGTCGAAAATTCAAGCAGAGAACCTGAACAAGTAATAGACGAATCTGAATCCAGTAGAGAAGAACCCATTCCTGATGTGGAATTTCCACATACTAAGCAAGACTCAGAGCACAATCTCTCAGTAGAAATAACAGAGAAGGAAGGGAAATTATTGCAGGATGAAGAGAGAGGAAAAGGAAGCATCGGGAAAGAAGTGTACTTGTCTTACTTGACGATTTTTAAAGGTGGCGCCTTGGTTCCAATCATACTTCTGGCGCAGTCGTCATTTCAAGTGTTACAGATAGCCAGCAACTACTGGATGGCATGGGCTTGTCCAACAGGTGAAGCTGAGCCAAAGGCCGGAATGAATTTTATATTACTTGTTTATACACTTTTTGCAGTTGGGAGTTCCTTTTTTGTGCTGCTCCGAGCATCATTGGTGGCTATAACGGGTCTTGCAACAGCAGAAAAACTCTTCAACAAAATGCTATACAGTATTATCCGAGCTCCTATGGCTTTCTTTGACTCAACGCCAGCTGGAAGAATCCTAAATAGGGTATGTTAAATTTGTACATATCTTCTGTAGCCTGTACAAAGAATATCAAAACAAAGCAATCAGCGTAATTTCTAAAAGAAATGAAAAACAACTTTTCAGTTTGTTAAATGCATGAATGAAGCTTAATTTCAGTATTAAATGCCCCCTTGATTTCAAAATCGCCAGGGGATGAATTATTCCGATCATGAAACAGAGTGCCTATTCTTGTCTACCAAACAAGCACTAAGAGTAACCCCAAGACTAATATATAATTTGACTTCTATATGCACAGGTATCCACAGACCAAAGTGTACTAGACTTGGAAATTGCACACAGATTAGGTTGGTGCGCATTCTCAATTATTCAACTTATTGGGACGATCGCAGTCATGTCACAGGTAGCATGGGAGGTATTTGTCATCTTCATTCCAGTAACAGCCATCTGCATATGGTACCAAGTAAGACATCTCATCCATATGTTTCAAATTGATCAGTAACATTACAATGAATGGTATAATCTTTAGTACAAGTGATACAAAATATTCAATGAACATTTCAGCAATATTACATACCAACAGCAAGAGAACTGGCCCGCTTATCAGGAATAGAACGAGCTCCGATCCTTCACCACTTTGCAGAATCACTCACAGGAGCAGCAACAATTCGTGCGTTTGACCAAAAAGATCGCTTTGTAGAGGCAAATCTGGGCCTTGTAGACAACCACTCAAGGCCATGGTTTCATAATGTCGCGGCAATGGAATGGCTTTCTTACAGACTAAACCAGTTGTCAAATTTTGTATTTGCTTTCTCCCTGGTTTTGCTAGTGACTCTTCCTGAAGGAATTATTAACCCAAGTGAGTTAAATATTTAGCATTTGTTCTTATCTGTGCCACTAAATTAGGGTGGCAACGGGTTTATCCACATG
Organism: Adenophora triphylla var. japonica; assembly: GCA_022495995.1. Lineage (NCBI taxonomy): Eukaryota > Viridiplantae > Streptophyta > Magnoliopsida > Asterales > Campanulaceae > Adenophora > Adenophora triphylla. Next base: position 118,838 of record JAFEMH010001253.1, on the reverse strand, counting down.
TTATCCTTGAATATTTTACAATGCAACTATTGATACATTGTATAATAGTTCAACGTACAGCAAAGTTTCAATGGATAACAGTTGATGAACACAAAATAATGCACACATAAGCTAATTGAATTGAATGTTCTGCAGGCATTGCGGGGCTGGGGGTGACATATGGAATCAATTTGAATGCGTTACAAGCTTCAGTTATATGGAATATATGCAATGCAGATATTAAAATGATTTCAGTCGAAAGGATTCTTCAGTACTCAAGTATTACTAGTGAAGCACCACTGGAGATCGAAGATTCCAAACCACCACCTAGCTGGCCAAACACAGGAACAATTTCTTTCAACAATTTGCAGGTAATATTTATAACACTACTCCCTCCGTCCCAAAATGAATGTCCAGTATTAAGTTTGAGGAAATAAGAAAGTTGAGATTTAAGCATTTTTAGTAGCGTAAGTACATAAATACCCTTAATGATCTAATCACATTGGACCATTAGTGTTAGTGTGAATTAGAAATTGCTGTTTGATGAAGGATGATTTAGTAAATGCCTCCCTTTCTCCCGAAGTTGTCGAAATTATTCATAATAAGATATTTGGACATTTATTTTAAGACAAGATTGTTGGAAAGATGGACATTCATTTTTCTTAAAGTCGGAGGTTCCACCTTAAAACCAATTGGTGCTAAGGGGAGTGGCTCAGGATCTTTATACGCCCCCTCACGTGTAGCGGGCTTTTTGCCAAAGCTTACAACGTGGACTTATTAATCGGGTGGCGCGGAGTAACATTGTGGGCCGTTGGGCCTGCACGTGTAATGAACCTGCTCTGATACCATCTTAAAGTCTGAGGTTCCACCTTAAAATCAATTGGTGCCAAGGGAGTGGCTCAGGATCTTTATATATTATAGGCAAGGTTTGTTAATTCCCGATGTGGGATAATATCTCTAACAATTTTAGGATGGAGGCCATTTGTTTCCGTGACAGATAATCTAACACACGTGAAACTAACTCTGACTTCTTGTTTGCAGATTCGTTATGCTGAACACCTCCCGTCTGTCCTGAAAAATATTACCTGCACCTTTCAGGGAAGAAAGAAGGTAGGTGTTGTGGGAAGGACAGGGAGTGGGAAATCAACTCTCATACAGGCAATTTTTCGGGTAGTAGAACCCAGAGAGGGAAGCATTATGATAGATGACATAGATATTTCCAAAATAGGTCTACATGATCTGAGATCCAGGCTTAGCATCATACCTCAAGACCCTACCATGTTTGAGGGAACAGTTAGAGGAAACCTCGACCCATTAACTCAGCATTCTGATACAGAAATATGGGAGGTATAGTGTTGTTGTCCTACCGAAAAAGTCAAACTTTATTAACTCAACAATAATCTCTAATAAAACAGCTCTATTTTTTCAGGCTCTAGATAAATGCCAACTTGGTGACGTGATTCGTGCAAAGGAAGAGAAGCTGGAATCAATAGGTAAGAAAATTTAGTGTTCATGTTATTATTTTGTTAAAAATCTATGTTCTTGCCACTTGGAACTAAAAATATGTTGTGCAGTGGCTGAGAGCGGAGAAAACTGGAGTGTGGGTCAGAGGCAGTTATTCTGTCTTGGAAGAACACTGCTAAAGAAAAGCAGCATACTTGTGCTTGATGAAGCAACGGCATCTATTGATTCAGCTACTGATGGAATCTTACAGAAGATCATTAGCCAAGAGTTCAAAGACCGTACAATTGTCACAATTGCTCACAGAATCCATACGGTTATAGATAGCGATTTTGTCTTGGTCCTTAGTGACGGTAAGAGTGATAAATCTCACTTTACGAAAGTGTTTATCAAGTTATCATTTTCTTTGCTAACCACTTAAACCATGAACAGGAAGGATTGCGGAGTATGACACACCAGCGAGGCTACTGGAAAGAGAAAACTCTTTCTTCTCCAAACTCATAAAGGAGTACTCCAAGAGATCACAAAGTTTCAACAACCTAGCAAAGTTAGAAAAGAACTAAGCTCGATTTTCAACAGTGTTTGTACGTTCCTCAGCAAAAGGTCCTTTACATAAGGGTTATATGTCACAGAACTAAACAAGTATAGAAGTGTTTGTACGATCTCTCGACAAAAATGCAAGTCGTCTGTGGACTATGTTTGGAGGTGAAGAAGTGTATCACATCAGCAATAAGAGAAATAAATTCTTCATTCTGTTGTTCACTGGAAAAGCAAACGTCCAAAAGACTCTTAAACTGTTGTTAGATGATGATTGCTTGCTTACGGAGGATCTGTATTCTGATATGAGTATTTTTGAAGGTGAATTTCAAATTATTAAGCTATGGACAAGGTATTTTAGAAAATGCTATTGCTACCTAAAAGGCTAAAACACTAAACTGAGTTAAGCATAAAAGCTGTTTTATAATGCATTTTCTGTTAGAAAGTGTAAAAGCACGAATATAAACACATAAAACTGTACTAGTTTTTACTTATAAGGGCTAACGACTTTTCAAGATAGCGAAATATTCCAAAATGTTCAAATAAACTAGCATACTTCAAATTTGGCAAATATAGTAGCGCACTTACACTTTTGTTTTCAACTAAAAAGAAGGATTACGTCAAAGAATTAACGAAGCTGCTGACATGGGATCCAAATACCTCATCAAAACGAAGTTCAAATCCATGATTTATCCTGCCAGATCACAGATCCACATTTAATGATGAAACTCTAACTTCAACCCATCTGTGACAGTGATTTAGTTAATCCAAGTCAGCAGCTCTATTAAATTAGTAACATATTCATTTGTTTTTTTTTATTTGAAAACAAAAGTGTAAGTATGCTACTATATTGCCAAATTAAAAGTACAGTATGCTAGTTTATTCGTGAATTTATTTTGCTACCTTAGAAACTCGTTATTCCTACCTAATCGAACATGTTCCAACCTACACCACAAAATGTGCAACACATTTAAAAAGAGATTTTCTTTGAGAACCGTGAAAGTGGAACAACAATATATATATACTCTTTGTCCCGAAAAAATAGTCTCATTAATGTAATTTAACTATTCGTCAATGTATTTCTCCCCCAAGACTATCAAATTAAAAACCTCCCTCTCTCATCTTTCTCCCCACAAACCGCCACCTTCTTCCCCAATTCTTAGGTTTTTGATCCCTTGATTCTTAACATAGGGTGAATCAAAGTTAAATTCTCTTCCTTTCCTATGGTATAAAGGTACAATTTTTTCAATAACACATTTTTTTGTAATTTAAACGTGATGAAATTACAAACAATTGTGTTGTTGATTGTTTATATTATTTTGTAAGTTTATGGGTTTTTAATATTTATGTCGTATAATTAATATCTCTCCTTCGTGAGAGCCATTGTATTCTCTCATTTTTGAGAGCCGTCGTATTCTCCCCTTCGTTGGGAGCCTATGTTTGTTTATTTGTGTGTTTTCATGCAATTGTAATGCAATATCGAATGACGATTCTCGCATAAAAAAGGATGCCATTATTCTTACTGGACAAGGATGGTTTGTAGATTTTGGGAATTTTGGTGGACGTTTACTCGTCAACCCGAATTCTCTAATATGTCGAGTACTCGAAGCAAAACATTATCCGAGGGGGAATTTTTTAAATGCCGAATGGAGGCAATGTCCAAGTTTTACATTGAGTGGATTTTTTTAAATGCCGAATGGAGGCAGTGTGAATGTGATTTGACTTTCAACAAATTGAAGAAAATTTTAACATCCTCATGAATTTTACAAAATTGTTCTTAACTCACCATTAAAAATAAAAGTAATAACATTTTTATAAATTCATGAGGATAGTTAAACATTCAACGCGTTTGTCAACGTTGACCAAGAAAGTAAAAATAGGACTATCTTTATGGGATCGAGGGAGTATTATTCATGGTCAACATGTTGTAGCAGACAACTCTGCTCTTCTCCATGTCTTCTTCTTTTCTCTCCTCTAGAAGCTTCATGATCCTTCCCTAAATCTTCTAGGGTTCTCTTGAAAGCCCTAGGTGTTTAACTAAACAAGAAAATCTGGAATCTTCTTGATTGAACACAAGAACACAACAAGAAGATTTATGGATGTTAGTATGACCTAGAAAGCACAAGAAGGAGAAAGTCTTCACCAACTTGGAAGAAATTTTTGGAACAATCTGAAAGAGTGAGGCTGGGACTTTCTCACCGACATAGCAACACTATAAATAGGTGTTTGGTTCTCTTGGGAAGGCATTGAGCAATTGATAGCAGCAAATAAGTTATAAATTGAGTCTCTAACAGTTTTGATAGGGTGTGGTCTAGTATAAGCTACTCTAGTGTGAGTGTGAGCCTGTGCTATTGTATTAGCTCTTGTACTTAAAGTTGTTTAGTAATACTAATATATTTTATATTAGTGTTACTCTTTCCTTGCCATTTTCTATTCCAGATTCAACAATCTAGTATTAGAGCAGTACGATTCGGGATCGTGAGAACCGCTGCAGAGACGTTATGAGTTCGGTGCACTATCCGAGATAGTGAAGCACGTTGGTCTGGGACCTCGTTTACTTGATAACACGTGGGAGAAATGTATCAAGTCACCATGACAGATATTATTGGCACAACTTCCGGCATGGAGAGACTGAATGAGTCTCTAAGAGTTTTGATAGGGTGTAGTCTAGTATAAGCTACTCTAGTGTGAGTGTGAGCCTTAATAGTTGTACTATTGTATAGGGGTGTGCGCGGGCCCAAAGCCCGCGGGCTTTGACAAAGCCCGGTATGAGCCCATTTAGTTGCGGGCATCAATTTTAAGAGCCCAACATAGCGGGCTCAAATTAACGGGCTTTTGCGGGCTTTAAGCGGGCATTTAGCAGGCTCGGGCTTGACGGGCCCAAATTTAAAATTACAAATTTCAACTTCAAGATCAAAAGATTTTCATAAAGTTAACAATTTAACATTACAAAGCAGTCCCAAATTTAAAATTACAAATTTCACTGTTAGAAAGTAACAACAACGTTTAGATTGCACAATGTATGCTCTCACTTTAAAGAACACCATAGCGTTTGAAAACAAATGTCGACTTCACTAGCTGACTATCCGAAGTTATGCATTAAAGTCCTAGTCAATGCTAATGTTTAATCAAATGTACCCGAAGAGCAGAAAAAGGCTAGGATATTCACTTAATACTATGGTAAAAGGCCTAATGTCATTTATAACCAACTGTAAGACAACATACAACTAAAGTAAAATCTAAGAAAAGTACTAATTACGAAGATGCAATACCAATAGTTCCAGTGGAGAAATTATGCATGATTTAAGGGTGGATTGATTAGTAAATTAAAATCAGTAAGTAAAGTAGTAAACTGTAAATGCATAATTGGGATTTTACGTCTTTTGGGGGTTGCGGGCCGGGCCGGGCCTAACGGGCCGAAAACTGAAAGCCCGAACTCAGCCCAAACCCCGCGGGCTTTTAAGTAGTCAAGCCCAGCAGGGGTGAAAACCTTGCAGGCACGGGCCTTGCGGGCACGGCAGGCTTCGCGGGCCGATGGACGGGTTTGCACACCCCTACTATTGTATTAGCTATTGTACTTAAAGTTGTTTAGTAATACTAATATATTTTTTATTAGTGTTACTCTTTCCTTGCCATTTTCTATTCCAGATTCAACACAACAAAGATGCACAACCTGGAATTTACCTACATGTATAAATATAACCATAACCATAACCCTAAATGCAGGAATTTTAGTTCTTTAAATGGCAAAATTTGTAGAAGAAATGCAATAAGCAAGAAATGAAAAGGCCTCAATCAAATTCTAGTACAAGCCACAATGCTTTATTTATTCAATTTCAGCCTACTCCATTCATATTAAAAGTCGCCCAAAATTATAGAATTACATTCAATTTGAGACTTAAAAGGACACAGGAAATTGTATTTTCGTAAATCTAGGAGTTTCGAGGAAAGCAGCTATGATTACCTTCTGATGTTCGTTGCAAGAATCCGTCGCCGTCGGCCGGCCGTTGCGCGGTGGCTGGAGTTGTTCCTGGTTGTTTGTACGCCGACGTCTTAACATCTAAAATGGCGCCTAAAGTCTTTATAATAGTTCTATTACGACGAATACGAATATCATGCCCTTTCCCTCCAAAAAAACATAATAAAATAATAATAATAATAATAATAATAATAATAATAATAATAATAATAATAATAATAATAATAATAATAATAATAAATCTTTAAAAAATACTCCCTCCGTCCCACATGTCATTGTGAACCATTTTTTCGGGCACAATAATTAAGGAGTATTATTAAGATAATGAAAATGTGTGATAGGAAATGAAGAGAGAGAATGAGTGGAGTTAATAGTAGGTTGGTTGAATAAATTGTATGATGGAAAATGAAGAGAGAGAATGAGTGGGTGGGGTAGGGTGAATATAAAATAATAAATTTGTTTCCATTTTGGACAGTTTGCATTCACGTGAGACGGACCAAAATGGAAATAAGTTTGCATTCACGTGGGAAGGAGGGAGTATATATATATTACATCATATCATATGATCTATAAATAGGATAGTACATTTTTTTACAGGATTCAAACTTGTTAATACCGGATATCATAAGAACTAAAGTTTTTTAAGTACTATATTTTTCTTGTCAAAAATTAATTAAATTGAACAAAAAATAAAAAAAAATGAAAGTGATACTATCTTTCTGAAATATATACGGAGTATAGTATATGGAGTATTTAAAAATTAACAACACGCCTTCTTTCAATGAATGTCATTTGAATTCCCTCTGTACCATAATAATATACCCCTTCTTTACTGTTTGGTGCAAGAATTAAGAAAAATGTGTAATGTGTAATGGAGAAAATTTTGTTATCTAGGGTTAGGGAGTAAATACTCAGCTATCCATTAGGGTTATTTATCATTGCATATTGTCCATTTTTGTGTAATATTTAGTCGTCTCATTCGAAAGTACAAAATAAATGAATTAAAAAATTAAAAATAAAGTGATGTATTGTGAGTATAGATAGTTGAGTAGCAGTGAAGAAGTGAAGTGGACAATAGTTAGTGAATAATTGTTGTAAGTATGACATTTAGGGTCCACAAATAAAAAAAAAATCATTTTATAGAATTTTGAACTTTCAAATTCAGAAGGAATATTTTGAAAATTTTTTAACTTCAAAAATTTTGAACTTTCGAGTAGGACTTAGATTATTTGTAATCTATATACTCTGCCTACACATCAATAAAATACATTTCCCATATAGACGCAATTAAACACTGTTAGTGATAAATATTGTATTTGATGACGCCAAGCTTTTCAGGGTCAGAAGCGGTTCAAGGATATTTGGCAGGATATATTTGGTGTTTTGATGTACCTAGAACACAACACAAATGAAGCACCGTTAAGGTCAAAGTTGGATGTTAATCCAACTCAGGCCATCGGGTGTGAGAGTAAGAATACTGAGTAATTAAGGCTTGGAATACCTTGAGTGTGTGTAAGTGTTTAGGGTTTGAGAATAATATGGCTTACTCAATCTATTTCGAACTTACCTTGCCCAAGGGGACAAAGGTCTTCTATTTATAAGCAATGGAGAGGTGCTTGTTGATGTAAGCAATGAGATCAGCCCTAGAGGGCACTTTGGTATTTGACCACCTACACGTGTTCACAGCTAATTGGCCCTGTCAGAGAGGAAACATTGACTGCAGAGGGGCATGGCTGAAAGGGACATGAGCCGTGTATATGGCTTGGCGCATTAAATGAAATAGTAGGCGCCTGACTGAGCCGCATTAAATGCGTGATGGGGAGCCGGCAACTTGCATGTCAGAGCCAGTAAGCTAACTTGCTCAGTAAGGCTTGACATTAACCGGGAGGCAGGTGAGATAACCGGGAGGCAGGTATGAGCCCGCGATCAACATCTTCGGCGCGTTCAAAGGTATTTGACGCAGGCACGGATGGAGCGGTCATACCTCCTGCGGGCACCAATCCAACGGTCAGGATCCCTCCGGTCTTTGAGAAGGATGATGCGGGGAGAAACGCGGTCTTGACCTCAAGAGTCTATCTGTCCGCGGTCTTGACCTCAGCAGTCTAGGAACTGCCACGTCACTGGTTCCTTAGACCAGACCGAGCGTGGGCCCGGTCCAGCAGGTTCGGGCTCATCAATGGCCCCTAGCTCCAAGTGTGATTATTTATGGTCTGAGCGAGGAGCTACTAGAAGCTCGGTTGGATCAGACCGCTGCTTTGGCGAGCACCAGTGTTGGCGTTTTTTGTTGATTGTTGCTTTGCCTCCGGGGCTTATAGGCACGGTCGGGAGGCACGAAGGGGAGACACGTGTGCCTTGAATGCTCTGCCTCCCGGTTTGCAAGTGGGCCCCTTGGTATATGAAAAGACAGCGCGTGTCAGGTACGGAGGGCACGTGTCAGTCATCCAAGGGGTACCATAAATGCAAAATGGGGAATTTTTTGAATTTTCAAACGTTTGGAGACGGTTCGTGGTTCGAGGAGCGGTTTGTGGGCTAATTAATACGGGTCAAACGGGTTAACCCGTATAGGTAGGCCTTATAAATACCAAACCCGTTTGTCCCACCCCGGTTGTGGGAGGCCAAGAGAAAATATTTGTTGAACCGTGATGTACTGGTGTTGGGGGATACGAGTAGACTAAGAAATTTTGTAATGGGGGTTTTGTACAGGTTTCCCCGTGAGAGGGATTCGACTCTGATCGCCGTTGAACTTGTGAGGAGAGCGATTCGTGTCCCCGACGAGATAATTGACTTGGAAAAGTGTAAACTGATGGACTCTAATCACATTAATGAGAAGCGGGCTCAAGACCCCGAGGACCTGAGTGACCCTTTAGATATTCTCCCTCTGAGGACCGTTTTCCCTGATATTGTGCCCGAGGCCCCCAGTGTGCCCGTGGTCGATGTGAGTAGCAGTGAGGAGCTTGAGCCTCTTAACTTTGATGTGACCGGAGGCGGGGAGAATGAACCTGAGGTGGCCCACTCAAGGGGTTCCTCCACTGGTCTTTTTGGCTCCGTGAGCTCGGAGACCGGGGAGGATGACCGCGAGCAGGCAGATCGAATGGCTGCGGGCATCGCCCAGAAGGCAACTGAGATTGTTGATGCCTTCGAGGAGGAATCCGGGGAGTTGGCCCCTGCCCGAGGTAGGGGCAAGCGACCAGCTGTTGAGGCGAACCCTGGCCGTGGCCACAAGAGAAAAGCCAAGGAAGTGGCTACCATAGATTGGGAGGTGGAAATTTATGAGACTTATAATGTTGATCCCAATGCCTTCCGTGTCCGTACCCTTGGCCATGTACAGATAAAGGGGAAGAACAAGCCAAAAACAGTAGCAGATGTCCGCGAGGACAATAGGGCCTGCGTTTTTTATGGTGCCCAATTTGAAAATGGCCTAAGACTTCCCTTGGATCCCTTCTTCTACTTCTTTCTGGAGTTCAATAGCTGTCTGCCAATGCACCTGACTCCTAATGCCATCAGGGCTCTTGTTTCCTTCATAACCGCTTGCAGGGTCTTTGGGCTATGAACCAACTCTTTCTGGGCTTTATGGCTACTACCAGAACCAAATCTCCAATGGGAACCTGAGTCTGAAGGCTAGGAATTACTCTGCCCGGACCTTCTCTCCACCCACCAACAAATTTGACCAATGAAATCAGAAGGATATATTGGTCATAGATTCTAGGTTCGGCTGGCCCTTCCCCAGACCCTCAAATCCTGTTCCGATGAGGGTGACTGTCAAGAACTACCCTGACCCCTCTCATTTCGAGGCCCTGCGAGTTGCCCTGGAGTCCCATCTGGCCCAGTACATAGCCGATGAGGTGGAGCCGTATACGATGTGGGCACAATTGTTGAGTTTGAGCCCCTGCTCGTCTACTCAGGGGTGGCTCCTCGAAGGGAGGGCGCCCCATATGCCCCTAGAGTAGAGATAGAGGCCCAGCCTTGTGACCCTGATTGGAGGGTGCACGAGTTTTATCAGTTTGAGGCCGACTGTAAGACCTGCATGCTGGGTGCTGAATGCGTGCCTCCAGAACTAATTGGTCTCTGACTCCTGATGAAACTGTACTTTTTTCTTGTTTTTGATTTTTCGGACTGTCTCCTAACCAATTCTGCTTTTCTTTCAGAGTAGACCCCGAGGAGTATAACTTCTAATGACCCCACTTAGTGCTGCTCAGATGAAGGCTAAGAATATGAAGGCCCAGAAAGAAGCTGCTGCGAGGAGGCAAGCTGAATTATCTGGGGCAGCGGGCAAGGGTGCCAATATGCCCGTTGCGAACAGGAAGACCGGTGAACCTATGACCGGTCCAAAAGTTATCCCCACAACCGGGGAGCTGCCACCACCCCCATGGGTCCTCCCCCTGCTAACACTATTCGCGCCTCAACCTCTCCTGGGCGCACCATCTCCTTCGACCACCACATAGAGTCCCGAAAGAGGACGGAAAGGGAGGGGGGATTTGGGGAACAAAGAGAGGTCCTCCAAGTCCCAAAAAGTTGTGGATGCATCAATTCGTGCCTCCACCACGGTCTCATCTACTGCTCCCTCCGTGGGGGGCACAATCTGCTCAGTCTCTTATCCGGTGGCCCCCCTGACCACTCGCGAGGAGACACTGGCCGTCAGAAAGAAGCTATCTGATGTGCCCGCTGTTACCGGGGTGGACATATATGCCCGGAATGCCAACAACTCCTCCGTGGGGATCCGCCTTGTCAACCGTCTCTACTCTCCGGACTTCTACAAAAATGTAGTTGCCCAGGAGAATGCCTCTGCTCTGGTGGGGGATATAGGCCTTGCCCTTACTGAGGTTTGGACTTGTCTTTCTTTATAGCTTCATTCTTTGCATTTGCGAGCTTTGTCTAACTCTCTTTCTCCGCAGGTGGGCAACAAAGTGTTGAGACTGCGGGAGTGCTGCGATGGCCTGTCCGCTGATCTTGAGGCCAACACTAAGGATTTGGCGGGCAAGCTCCGCGAGCTGGCCCATGCTGAGGAAAGAATTCAGACCCTGAACTCCCTTCTTTCCTCCAAGGAGGCCCTCATCAGTACGCAGGAGTCTGATTTGAAGTCCTTCTCCGATCGTTTAACAGAGGTTGAGAAGGACTTGGAAAAATATAAAGGTCAGCAGGATGAGCTCCGCGGGCATAAGTTCCAGCTTGAGCAAAGAAACAATGAGCTCGCGGCCAAGCTGGAGGCTACCCAGAAGCAAGTCCAGACTCTGGAGGCCAAGGCGGATGAGCTCTCCGAGAAATTGCTGCCCCTGACGCAGTTTGACCTGGAGAGGGAGAGGATGCTGGGGGATGCCCGCAAAGAGGCGGTTGAGGAGTATAAAAACTCCAAGGAATTCAAGAATTTCCTCAATGCTGAGAATCTGGCTCAGTACGAGGCCGGCTGTCGGACACAGATCCGAAACTTTGCGGCCACGGGCATGTTTTCTGTTTAGCAGTTGGCCGTGATCGGCTCACTTGTTGCTACTGACGCGGAATGCCTGCCCGGGCATGCATTAGTTCCTCTGTCCGAGGATGAGGTCAAGGGTTTGGAGCTAGCCGTAGCGGCCTCCTTGCCTCATGTGGCCGAAGTAACTGCCCTTGGCCTTATTGCCGAGATGGACGCCCTGAGATTCGGGGACGAGGCGGTACTGCTTGGGGATGCCCTTGCTCGCGTCCTTCCCAACGGACCGGCCATTGGTGATCTGTTCCCCAGCGGGCAGCTCCTACCCCGGTCTCCACTGAGCCCACCCTTGATCCTATTACGGATCTTCTGGTGAATAGCCTTCCTTCTCCAACTCCAGCCTCAGAAGATCCCAAGGAGCAAGCTCCTTTAGCTTAGGATTTTTCTTTCTTTTTATGTAATAGATTGATAGGCCCTTGTAATTATTTTTCATCATCAATAGAAGCATTTTTCTTACCTATTATCTTAATTGCTTGTCTTGTAGGCTGTTTTGAATGTTGGCAATTTTTGAGTACCTTGATACTTGCATTCTTGCTCTTACTTTTTCCAGCGTTTTTGACTTGCAATTAAACTTTATACTCTCTTTCCGCGGTCAGAGGCTTAGTAGGCCTCCTGCCCGCGTTTTTTGAGTTTTCCTAACTCTGTATTCAAAATCACTTGGATTTTTCGTGAGAGTCAGTCTTATTTCTCTGTGACCGCGTTTGTTTGGCCTTGTGGAAACTTTGAGGCCTTAACCCCGATTTGTCTATTTGGCTTTGTTAAACTCTTTTGATCACTCCCATCCATTTACACTTATTCCCAGCCTTGCGAGCTGTGGTGTAAGTCAAAAGCAGCCAAGGCAAGCTACCTTCATAGGGCATGTAGAGTGTGGACGTGAGGCTATAGTCTACGCAACAATAGGTAGGAGCTGTAAGTACCCCAATCTGGATCACCCCCTTTCAAGCACACGGGAAACACCGCAGACTCATCAACGTAGTCTCGGAGACCTCTCTCACTCAAAACCCTCTCAAAACCCTCTCAAAACCCTCTCAAACCCCCAACCAAACCAAGGGAGGAGCCTTCCTGGGATAAAAAGGGACAAAAGGACCTTTTGGGAATTTTCAGGAAATTGGGAAAGCAATATTGATCCGTACGGACCTCTTTGCTGTCATAATTACTGAATCCCCTTAAAGTCCACAATATTCCCTCAAATCCCGGAAGAAATGATTACCCAAATGCATGGTTGGTCCGTACGGACCTCTTTGCATGCCGAGTTGGTCCGTACGGACCTTCTTGCATGGGGACATCATCATTCCGTAATATTCACCATCATTGCGCATTCCCTCAAATCGAGGAAATCCAAAATTCGGATAACCAAGAAGGTCCGTACGGACCTCTTTGCTCCGAAATTTTTACTATAAATAGAGGGCTCCTCCTCCTCATTTTCACACACCTCCCTCTTCTCTCTTCCTCCCTTAGCCTTCTCGGCTCCCTCTAAGTCCTCTCGAGGCACTCCCGCCCCTTTCGGATCCTTCCGAGGCCTTCCGAGCTCCCTAGGTGCTCCGGCCTCCCCGAGCGCTCCCGAGACGCTCCCGCCGCCCCGAGGCACTCTCGAGGTACTCCGAGGCCCCTCGTGGTACTCCGAGGCCTCGTCGGTCTTTCCACGGTGTCCCGGCTCTTTCCGAGTCAAACCGACGATCCCAAACCACGCCGAAACTCGCCCGAGTGACTCTCGCCACCACAACGCACGCCGAACCTCTCGCCCGAGTGATCCCGACGATCCCCACGCACGCCGAACCTCTCGCCCGAACGCAGCCTACAACCTCAACTCACGCCGAAACTCGTCCGCGGACAACCGGTCCCTCCCGGGCAATCCCGATCCGTACCGAACGCTACTCCGACCTCAAACACTATTCCCAAATGAAGACAGACACGAACCAACATTGGTAAGGCTTCCTTCCTATACTATTTCAATACATTTCCATACATAGCATACAATGTAGACATCCGATACAACATGCATTTTTAAAAGCACACACACACACACACACACAACATTTAAAGGATATTAGGGTATCCGAAAGACTCGTTTTACGAGGCTACTCGGGTGAGCTCTAATATTCTAATATTCTCTTCCCGGGAGTCATCTCGACCTCCGAACTCAAAATCTCATCACACAAAAACAGTTTTAAAATTATCTTTAAACTGATGCCCTTTTTCAATGTTTTGGGCTTAATAAAACGGCGTGGGCGACTCTACAAAACAAAAAACGGCGAGACACGTCGCTCCAACGCGAAAGACGCCAGTATGCCGGGCCGCGAAGCGCCGCTCGGATCCGGGCTATTTCATTGGCGACTCATTGGGAGTTTTTGTTTTAAAAACTTTTAAACAAAACAAAAGATTTTTAAAACGATGATGAGGGTCAAACTTTCATTTTACCCCTTCCTTTAACTGTTGTGTGTGTGTGCACGTGCTTCGTTTTTATTTTACAAAAAAAAAAATACAAAAAAAATGCATCAATATACATCTGTGCATACATTTAAAATTCTTCAAAAACTTCTGTTTTACTCGTAAAAGAATTTTAGAGACCGCACACTACGCGCACCGCCGCCTCGGTTACACCGCACTCTACTCACACCGCCTCGCTACACCGCACACTACGCGCACCGCCGCCGGATACACCGCACACTACAACCCTCAACCCGGAGTGGTCTCGCTTGCAGTCCGTTAGGTCTTCCTAGGCCTCTTGGACGCGCACGGGATCATTCCAAACATCCCATCCTAGCCAAGCGTCAACCCCGCACGTTTGAGTCTTGAGTCACACTCGTCCGCACTCTGCTGGTTTTTACCAGCCCGTGTCATACACTGGATACATATACCATGCCGGCCATTTTTCGAGTCAAGGCTCGAACTCAAGATCCTTGCGCAAGCAAAGCGATGAAAGGTCATGCTAAAATCTTGACTCGATCTTGATTTCCGAAGCTACACCTGCACGATGTTCCGTCCCGATATACATCCATGCTCGCATGACACCATGTCATCACGCCTTTGATACGTCGCCCATGACGATATGACCCACCTAACGCCTAACGTCACGCATCCCTTGCGCAAGCAAGGTAAAGAGAGGTCATGCCGAACTTCGACCCGATCTTGACTCAGCCGGCCGGCTCGGTTCACTATTCACATGGCTAACGCATCAAAACGAACATGACAGCTCGGTCCTTAGGTTCGATTTTTCTTTTAGGCCGGTGGAAACCGCTTGCACTATAGGACCCTCGCCCGGGCCGTCCACCCCGGGATGTCGAAATACTGTGTGCAAAACGAGGGGCTTATAGCCGCACGTATGGTCTCCATCGACCCAGATCTAGCATAGTTGCGAAAAACAAGAGCAATCTTTTCCAACCTACCTAGGATTCTCGAGAAAACATGTTTTAAGTAAATTAAAACAACAAAAAAATCAAAAATAAAAGAAACGGAAACCGCATGCCACGTGAGCTTTCCCCTTTATCCCGTTAGGCCATTCCCGTGTCTAAACCTTGCCCGTCACCCTCCAAATAACCGAGAGTGGCCGAGAATACCCGGAAGCCGCCTTTTCGCATCGAGGTCACAAGGTCCGATAGCCCTTCCAGCTCAACGGTCCGCACCGTCCGATACTCCCCTACGACGGATCAACAGATAACAAAGTTGAGGGAAACGGAACCCCGCCACTAAGGAATCTCCGCACAATGGAGGAGGTGCCGCGAGCCTTCGAAACCATCAAGAAGCGCCAAGAGGAACAAAGCAAGCTCGGATCGTCGACACCTCGCGTCTTCGAGGAACAGCTTGCAGCTTCCCAACCCGACGGAACCTTTGTTCTCATAGAAGACGAAGATATACCGGCTCCCGGTTTCTCAAAGCTATCAAGTGTCCCGCCTCCGCCAAGCTACGAGATCCCAAAGCAACGCAGCGCCTTCCGCTCAAAGCTCCCTTAGCGCTGGGCCAAGCAGCCCGACATGCCCGCCTCAAGACGGGGCTTCCGGCCCGCACATCAAGCTTCGCACCAACAAAGACACATACGTGCTCGCTCCGCTGTATCCCAATGCATCTCAGATCCCCTGTGATTCAATCCTTTGCCTCTATACGAGCCTCGCAACCACAATCAAAAGTCCCCATTCTTACTGTGGACAGTGCATCCCGAGCGGATATCCCGACATCTCAAGTTTGCCACCCGCTAGTCTCGCCAATTGGGGCTAACGAATCGTTTCCCAGCCTCCCAAACACAACCCTTAGCGGACCCGGCAATCACGCCTCAACTTCAACACCCTGTGGTATGGGTTGGTATACACTCAACTACCTCCCCAAGACTCCCGAATGGCGATCCCATCGCCCAATCCACCTCCATCTTCTGCTTCCGTCCCCGAAAACGGTAACCCACCTCGCATACCGATCCCCACATGGCCCGGCCGATTGAACAAATGAAAGACATGCAAGGCAAGCTAGCTAGTTCTCGGAAGGACTCCCTCCCGCCTACCGATCCGAACAAAGTGGTCCCTCTCCCTCCAAAGTTCAGATGCCGGAAATGGAAAAGTTTGACGGAATGTAATGCCCAAAAACCCACATCGACACCTACGTCCCGGGTATGAGAGCCAAAGGGGCAACCCTCAACAGATGGCGCATCATTTTCAGCATTCCCTCAAATCCACAAAGACTAAGGTGGTTCCTCAATGTGAAGGCGTAAAACCGCTCCACGTGGGATCGATCGTTGAAATCTTCCCGGAGAAGTACCGCGCCAATCTTGAATGGGAAACAAACCGCCATGACTCCGCAAGCCACCGAACAAAAGGATGACGAACCAAATGGGCGAATTCTACAAAAGATGGAACCGGAAGCTAAGCGAGATAATGGATCCACTTTCCAAAGAAGAGCAGATGGACATCTTCCATTCCCGCCTCAAGCCATCTTTGAGAACCTTGATCGCCCACCATTTCTATCCGGATCTCCGTGCCATGGTCAACGCCGGACAAAGTTTGAAAAGACTCCGAGTCTTCAAAAGGCAACAAAGAACCCCGCCTCATCTTACCGCTATCGAACAAACCCGGCAACTTCAACTCCCGCCCGACCAAAGGAAAGGAAGCAAATGGAATAAAGGCACTACATTCGTAACTGAGCTCAAGTAAACCGCGATCAAGCCCCCCAAAGAATAGCAACCCCCTCGCTTCCCACGCCCAAAGATTTAGATAACCCGGAAATGCCTCGGGTCAAGTATTTGAAGCTTTGGTGAAACGAAATCTTCTCAAACCACTCGAGAATTTCCAACCGAAGACTCTCAAACCCAACATGGATATGAGCAAACACCGCGCCTTCCACAACTACCCCGCCACACCACCGACAATTGCTTCGTGCTCAAGCAGTGGTCCAGGGCTCATTGAGGAGGGAAAATTGGAACGCCCTCGTGGTCCCAATACCATCGGAAATCCATTCCCGAACGACAGTGGTAAACTCAATAGCCTTTGACGAAACTCCAAGCGAGAGCAGCACCCCCGCAATTTCCGAAACCGTCGCATGCCGTCCCGCTACGACCGGGAGCGTGAAACCAGAGTCAAGAGATCTCGTGACCGGGAATTCCGACAAGAACGCCCAAGGGCCACCGTCTCCCTACGATCTTTGCCCACCAAGGCATACAAATGGATGGATCGAACGTTCCCGTAAGAGACCGAGTCAAACGGTAGCACGGGAAGCGGTTTAGCCTTCACAGACGATGACTTGCCAATATGTGAGAATCGGCACAACGAAGCCCTCCTCATCCTCATAAAAATAGAGATGTTCTTCCTCCCGAACGCCTTGATTGATAACGGCTCCGCAGCCAACATCATCGCTTAAGCACATTGAAACGACTCCGCATCGACCGTTCTCTCGATAAGGCCTTCACCTCGGTAATCCGAGCCTACGACTCCACCGCACGACCAATCGTAGGAGTCATCAATCTGAGGATCCAATTCGACGTACAACCGGAGCTTCCAGAGAGTTCCAAGTCGTGGAAATCAAACCAACCTTCTCTCGCTTTGTTGGGACGGCCTGATACATCGATGAAAGCAAGATCATCTACTCTTCACCAATGCGTGAAATTCATCAATGCCAACGGAGCGATCGAAGTGATCCGCGGAAGCAAGCAGTAATGGCAAGTGCCGGCCGCAAGCTATGACCTTAAGAAGGTCCCGACATGACCGAATACTCTTCTCCTGCATGATTCTCCTACCCCGTCCCGCTACGAAGTGGATCCTTACATCCACGCTCTAAGCCGCGACGAGCCGGAAATTGAAGAACTCATGGGTCGATGACAACTCGACATATGCGACCGTGAAGAATGCTTCGAGAGAGGATCAAGAGACGGATGCCCTAATGGAGATTGATCGAGGAGTAGACCCTTACTTCGCCGAAAACCCTCTTGCAAACCGGCTCATCACCGATCCCCGTACAAGACAACCCTCTAGCCGACACTCTCGGATCTTACTGGGACAGCCATCACAGCCTAGTTCAATTCAACATTCCTGTCCGACCCGGACGAACAGTGGCGCAACCTCCTCCAAGGCTTAATCGTGGAAGGAGATATAGCATGCCCGCTCGAATCGACATTGTAAACGTCGTCCAAGCAAAGATCCTGCATAAAGAAGCGCATTCTATGAAAGTGATCAACATCGCAAGAATCCACTCCGACCGCCGAATGCTTCGCCCTCCTAGAAGTAGCCCTCGCCGACTTCTATCATCAAAAACCCCCAAGGACTCGGTGGCAACACTAATGGAGGGACATCATCGTGGAGCAGCCAAAAACCTCCGCGATCCGGTTTGAAATCGAACCGCATGCAAGCTACTTTCCGGACTCATGCCAAGGGAAGATTGGCCACCCGAACCAAAGACCACTCCCTCTAGAGCTACAAACCCATCCGAGAGTAATGAAGCCCGGTCCAATCCCTCGTCGCCTATAGTCTAGCTTCGAGTCTTGTTGTCTCGTGTATTCACATCTTTTGAGTCTTTGACGGCTTTACGCCCGACGATTGTGAATCTTTGATCAACAATGTACGCCTTCACGCTTTCAATAAAAGGTCCGACCTTCCTAAAAATCATTTCATTGCATCTTTAACAAATGATGATATTAACTAATCAAAACAAGTTAATAACAATTCATCTATACAAAAGGCAAACACATTAATTAAATAAATGCATCAAGCAAACATTTAAGCATGTTGTCAAACGAGAGAAAACCGGGCCCAAGCCGCCGAGAAGGTTTTAATCACAACGATTTGCAAGATTGCCGAAGAGCCAAAGAGACGCAAGTCCGACGCCATTTCCAAAGACAAACCGCATCTTCCAATACCTCAAGAGCGGGAAACCACCTTCATGAACAAGGAAGACCCACACACGAGGGGTCAAAACCAAGAGCATCATGGCCCTAAAACGCCGCCTCTCACTTCGTCATCCTCGGGACATGCTATACAAGAAACGCTACCACGGGCCACTCCTACGCCGCGTCGCCCAAGAAGAAGCAAGCAAGTTCATGAACGAAGTCCACAATGGGGCTTGCGGTCCCCACATGAACGCCAGAGCCCCGATGCAAATCATTCTCAGGATGGGCTACTACCGGATCTCCATGGAGGCAGCATTGCATCCACTTTGTCCGAAGCCGCGACAAGTGCCAACGGTTCTCCAACCTCAATCATCTACCACCCCACGATCTCTACCGCATGACTACACCTCGCCCTTTCGCCACTGGGGAATTGACGTCATCGGGAAAATCGCTCCGCCAGCAAAGAATCTGGCCACGAGTTCATCTTAGTAGCCATCGACTACTTCACCAAATGGGTCGAAGCCAAGTCCTACAAGGTACTCACCTCCAAGAAGGTCGCGCATTTCCTCAAGGAAAACATCATCTCGCCGATACGGCATCCCAAATGAGGTCATATCGTACAACGGCTCACACTTCAAGGGGAATTCGGCTGCATCGCCGGGCCGAATTCAAGATCACACGTCACAAATCTTCTCCCTACCGGCCACAAACAAACGGCGCCGTGGAAGCAAAGAAACAAAACCCTCGAACGGATCATCCGAAAATGACCACCCGAGGACGAGATTGGCCCGAGAAGCCGCACCTTGCACTTTGGGGCTACCGCACATCGGCCGTAATCGCCCACGGGAGAAACCCCATTTGCCCCGACATACGGGATGGAAGCAGCCCTTCCCATCGAGCTAGAAATTCCCTCACTCCGAGTGCCGCTGGAAAATGACATCAACGAAGTCGAATGGCTCCAAGCCGACATGACGAATTGGCTCGCTAGACGAGCGACGACTAAAGGCCATGGAACACGTCCGAGCCTATCAAAGCAGATGGCTAGAGCTTTCGACAAGAAAGTCAAATCCCGAGACATCGTGGAAGGTGACCTTGTACTCAAAGAAAAGCCTCCCACTCGAACCAACCCACTGGGAAAATGGGAACCCACATGGATCGGCCCTTTCGTGGTTCAAAAGATCTTCTCCTGAGGCGCCATGAAGCCGACGTACCTAGACGGCAATCCCTTCATGAATCCAAATAACGGAAGCAAACTTCGCAGATACTTCGCCTAAAGAAGAACAACCGTGCATCTCGCACTCCATGTAGTGTCGAACTACGCACTCCGAGCCCTCTAGTCCGGGGAACGTAGGCAACCTTAATTGGTCCGGTCTAAAAATACACAAAAAGTCAAAAGTTTGAATGTCAATCAAGACCTCCATCAAGCTACGCACTTTTCAAGAACACGCCCCAGCCACCTTGACCAAGTCAAACGACGGCGGCAACATCAAAGGACATCCGAGGGTCACTCAAAGATCAAACGATCGACTCATGTCTCGCTTCCAAGCTGTGGCTTGTCTTCGCCCTCACGCGCTTCAAAAAAAAAAAAAAAAAAAAGAGAGCTCGAGCAAGGGCTCACAAAAAAAAAAAAAGAGAGCTCGAGCAAGGGCTCACAAAAAAAAAACAATAAATAAAAGAAGCCTCAAGCGTAAGCCGCAAAAAGTGGTCAAGAGCCCGACGCCAACAAGAGGCAAGGAAGCTACGAAAAGACCGTCAAAACGACTTGTCAAGGGAGCATTCAACCTCTCGCCCAAGCACAAAGCCTCAAAGAAAGGGGATTGCCGCTGTGGCCTGCATCGTCTGGGCCCGCGAAATGCAATGTAAAAGTCCAAAGATGGACGCCGACAAAGTGCACAAATGTAAGCTAAAGGCAAACAAGAGATCTTGCGTCTCGACAAAGCTTTAAAAGTAAATCACAAATCACTAACGGTTACAACATTTCTTGATGAGTTCAAGCACGGTCTACTCTCAAGTTCACAACATGCTAAAAGACAAACTTTAATACATTTAACTAATAATGTGTTTGCAATGCAATGAATGGATACCTAGGAGGTCATTCCGCGCCATCTCGCGCTTGTCCCTCGCCATTCTTTCCTTTCTTCCTCGTCCCCGGCGAGTCTTCTTTCGCTTCACGTGAACCAACTCGCGTCTCTCGCCCGAGATCCGGGGTCCTCCCCGTAGAGTCAAACAATCCAAGAGCTCTCGTGGCTTCATTCGCCCGTGCTTCGGCTCGGATCTCCTCCCCGCGAGTCCGTAAAAGAGGACCTCTCCCCGTCGCCGGTCAACTCTAGTCTCGTAGTCAAACAAAGTGTCTCCCGTCACATCCAAAGGGTCGACTGTGCTTCGAACTCCTAAGGCAATAGCTACTACGGCAACCGGTCCTGTAATCGCTTACACGCCTCGCTCTCCAAGACCACTGGGATCGCCCAACACGCCGCTCATACCAAAGTGCCGTATACCGAGCCGTCAATACAACGCTCCCGACGTCTAAGGAGTACCACAGAGGGAAAGCGGAATACTTCCATACCCTCGTAAAATACAAGAAGGCACCCGAAGCCGCCATACAAAGAGGAACTACCTCCGCAGCAGCAAGGTCATCCCAGCCCAACAAAGGCTCCTCGCTTCATCCCAAACCGCCGGAAACAAGCGACGGAATATAGAAGGAGGACCAAGACAAACCCGGAACTCCGACAACGTAGACCCTTCCCGCAAGATCCTCCTAGGTCTCAATCCTCCAGCGGAACCCACCAGCCGGATCCGATGCGTACCAAGCCGTGCCATCCATCTCTCCCAAAGTGATCGATCCATATCCAACACAAGAGGTCGCCGAGCAAATGACCACGGGCTAAACGACGTCTGAGCCTCTGACATGGCTCGAAGTCTCTCTCGCAGCCACAAGGTGAGCAAAGCGGGCTTCCCTCTCATAAAACGATCCCTGCCGCGACGGCCGATACCATGAAGAGTCTCCCCAAAGACCAACGGGACAATATCCTCTCCACTGGGCAAAGGCCCTACCACATCTAGCAAAGCGCCATCACAAATGCCAAGGGAACCGACCGTAAAAGCGTCGCCATCACGCACAAGGCAAATACATCCCAAGAGACGTCACTCTCATCATCAACCATGAACCGCTCCTAAGCAGCTCGTAAATGTCGATATGACCCGAATCAAGGATCATGCCCCGCACTTCTTCCAACGAAGTACGAAGAAAGTCTCGCAAGCTTCACGCTCACAAAGAAGACCACCAATCAAAGGAAGCGAGATGGCCTCCACCTCCGGCCCTCCAATCAAAGCCCGAAAATCCTCAAAAGTGGGCACCATTTCATTGTAGGAGAAACAAGACACGTGCCTCCTAACATCCTGTAACTTCGCGGCAGCCCCGCAACAAATCCCAATCAGAACCAACTCCTTAAAAGACCAAACCGAGCAAAGACGAAACCTTACCTCGAAAGCCCGTCTCGATGCCTCATACGGCGCCGCATCCACGTTTTCAACCGCTCAAGGAAGTGTGCTTGCCTCTCCCGCGAAAGCCTCGGCAAAATTCTAGGGACGTACGAAGAATCCATGGCAAAAATGGAGGTTCCTAGAGAAAATGGGGAAGAAAGCTCGAAAATGGCCGCAAATGGGGAAATGAGGAAGAACTGCACAATCGGAAAGCATTTATGTCCTTCCCAAAAGCAAGGTTGGTCCGTACGACCTCTTTGCATGCTAAGTATGTCCGTACGGACCTCCTTGCAAAATGTAACCCATTTCCCCAAAGAAACAAGCATAAAAGCCACCGTCCTCAAGAAACCTTGCTCCAAACCGCCCAAACACCGGCCAAAGCCATTCCCGCAAACATACACTACCCACAAACACACTCTCACCACGTGGCATGCACAAAATAAAAAATAATAATAGCAACAATTTCTAGGACAAATCCCGGAATCACAAAAATGACATTACATCTTAAAATAAAATGCCGTTTGCCGTGCAAATACATGTGTTTTATTACAGTGTACCCATAAATGTCTCGTTGCTAAACAAAAAAAAAAAGAGGGATATGAAAAGAGGGAAAGCAAATGAATACTAATCGAATCCTCGCATCATCATCCTCGCCAAGGTCCTCCAAAGAAAAGTCGGCATCCCAAATAACTCGCCCGTCACATCCTCGTCGTCGAATACCGAGCACCCGCCCGAGGCTCCCACGAAAAGTACTCAAGGATCAAATCCGGCGAAAGGATCAAAGAAAGAAGGCTCGAGGAACCCTCACCCCGTGCGCCATGCGGAGGCATGAACCGATAAAAGGGCCGCTCCTCGAAGGCCCCGCAGCCTCCCGAAGATGTCCCGCATCCATGCTATGCCGCCTCAAAGGTCCCTCCCGCCGCGGCTCCGCTCGGCTCTAGGCGGAGGAACGCCTGCAGAGTGCCTCAAGGCATAGGCTCGTACGCCGGCACGCGTCGCGAAGACCGGCAAGATATCTTCGAAGCCATCTTCTTCGCAAACGACCTCATCGCCACGTAACGGCGAGTCAAGATATCATAGGCTCTCCCCGGACTCCGCACCAACAAGCAGCCAAGGAAACGCTCAAAGAATACAGCTTATACTCAACAACAAAAAGAGAAAAATACGTAAAAGATGCCAAGATGGAAAAGAGTAAGCACACTCACCGATCTATCGGGGTCCACTTCGTATGCAAGCAGAGCTCAAGCTCCGAATCGGCATGCACACCCTCCTCCTCGATCCGTCCCCGCGGACGTACGTGAAATCCGGTCCCGCATCGGAACCTCTCGGGAGCCCGCGGGCCGCCTCTCTCTCCCGCGCCGGGCACTGCGGCGTCCTCGCCTTCCTCCTCACGAAGGCCCCGTACTCCTCTCCATATAAAATGAACTCCTCGGCGCCGACACCGCCAAGGTACCTCTCGAAATCGAGCACGTCCATGTCCCGGAATCAAGCATCCCAAAGGGAGGGTCCCTGAGCCACGGGAAGCACACCGGGCCATGCCGCTGTAAGACCCGCTCCCCTGCATACATGACATCACAAGTCAAGCCCCGCAAAGATCTTCCGCCGCGCCGTCACCTCGGGAGCCCTCAAACTCATCCCCTCATACCGAGCCCACGGGAACAAGACGAACCCCTCCGGCTATCCCTCTCCGTACGCTCCCCGCACATCCCCGTAGGCGATGGTGAGCTTCCCCGCCGGTCCTCCTCTTCCTCGCCGTACGAGCCCAAACTTAGCATAGCAGTGGTACGCAAAGAATGCCCTGGATCTCTATCCCACGGGAAGCACCGGAAAACCTCATAAAACCACACCTGTGACAAAAACAGAGAAGGCTCAGCAAAAGAAAACGGAGAAAAGACAAGTTGCTAAATCAAAAACAAAGAATAAACTCATACCTCCAAAGCAAAGTCAAAACAGTGCCAACGAATCAAGCACCCCGCTAAACCGGTCCAAGGAGAAGTAGAGCTCGCCCAAGCCTCGCTCGCCCCAAGCAATATCACTGCACCCTATCCAGTCAATCAAGCTCTCCAACAAAGCAAAGGGAGCCGTGGTCGCGTGGTTCGAGAACAAAGTCTCTGACAGCCATACCACAAAAAGGAGCGCGCCAATCGCCCGTCGTCACCCGGCCGGTCCCCGGATGTAGGCCCCAATGCCGGCCGTGATCTTCGCCTCCACGTCGCTATACAACATGCCTGTGCCCTCGCGAGGACGAGGCTCAAAGCCCAATAGCTCACCAAAGACATCATCGGAGATCATATCCTCCACCGCACCGGCCCTCCTTCAAGGAAAGCCCTGATCGCAAAGAAAGTCGGTGAGGCGTCACCGTCACCTCTCCCCAGCCTCGATGGAAGGTGTGGGTGGTATCCCACCAAGCACTCGTAAAGGCCAAGGAAGACGCTCTTGTTCTTCCTCGTATCGTAAACTCCACTGTGTTCTCAACGAACACACCTGTGCCGTAAGCATAAACCACCCTCCGGGACTCGGCCTACCGTCCACGGAAATATCGTGCATCCGCCGCCATAGCTCAACAATGCCTCGAGCGATCCCCGAAGTCTTCATCCTCTTGGCCTTCCCGCCATAAGCTCCCGCATCCCGCAGTAAACACAAAGAAAGGTACGTCAATCACAAGATTTAATATAAAGGCACATATAACCCGTCACAAAACACGGCACATATTGCACATAATTTTCACATACATTATACATATAATTTTTCCATGTAACCCGTCACAAAACACGGCACACAATGCACATAATTTTCACATACATATTTTTCACATATATATACCGTCACAAAACACGGCACACAATGCACATATTTTTCACATATATACCGTCACAAAACACGGCACATGTCGCACATAATTTTCACATATATCATACATGTAATTTTTCCCATGCGATCCGTCACAAAAACACGGCACCCACTGTACACATTTTCTCAAAAGGAAAAAAAGGGGGGGGGATTAAACCCTACACGACACATTTTCAAAAAAAGATCCGTCCCAACACGGCAAAGGCACATATAACCCGTCACAAAAACATGGCACATATTGCACATATTTTCCCCACAAAGTCCGTCACCCAAAAACATGGCACACACGGCACGACACATATGCATAACACAAAAAAAAATCCGTCCCTACACGGCACACACTTTCACATATAACCCGTCACAAAACACGGCACGTGTCACATTTTTTCACAAAAATTATCACTACACGATAATTTTTTCTCATAATGTACATACATAAATAGCATACGGTACAAAACACCAAAGCATGCATTTCATTAGAGAGGCACTTTATTTTCACAAATAAAAGCTAATCTACACATTTCTGCACAAAATACACATACCCACAATTTTTACATGTCCATTTTCAACAATTCATCAAGAATTTCACAAAAAGGCATAAAATACTAACAAAAAATTCGAAAATGCGAAAAACTAAAACCTAGTTCTAGCATTCAAAAATTCGAGCAGGGAATCAAAACGGAACAGATTTCTTACCTCCCCGACGTTCGTAGAGCGACGATTGTGCACCTCCGGATTCGGATACAAGACATCCGGGTTCTTCGAAGATGGAACGAACGAAATCCAATTCCTTTGAAGTTCCATCCGTTGCTCGACCACCTCTTGACTGCATTGACGACGACTCCTTCGAGATCCCTCCGCCATTACAAGCAATTCAAGCTAAGAAAAATGGAAGATTTTGGACAAAAATGGAGTTTTCTCTCTTTCTCTCTCGCTGGTTCACGCACTGGAAATGGGAAATGAAGAGGTTGCCTCGGAATTTAAACCCGGTCAAAACCTGGGAACTGTAAAAAACCAAAGTGGTCCGTACGGACCTCTTTGCAAGGGGTGGCCAAATTACTTTCCTGCCCTTATAATCTTTGCCCCTGGCTGTCCTAAGGCCTTTTCCAGCAAATCCAAGTGCAGAATGGTCCCTAACCCTTCAATTCAACCATCGGCCATCAAACGTAAGACCGATCCTCGCCCACTTCAACGGCAATTCAACCACCGGCCGTCAGCGTAAGACCGGTCCTCGCCCACTTCAACGGCAATTCAACCATCGGCCATCAAACGTAAGACCGATCCTCGCCCACTTCAACGGCAATTCAACCATCGGCCATCAAACGTAAGACCGATCCTCGCCCACTTCAACGGCAATTCAATCATCGGCCATCAAACGTAAGACCGATCCTCGCCCACTTCAACGGCAATTCAATCACCGGCCATCAACGTAAGACCGGTCCTCGCCCACTTCAACGGCAATTCAATCCCCGGCCGTCAGCGTAAGACCGGTCCTCGCCCACTCCAACGGCAATTCAACCACCGCCCGCTCAACGGCAATTCAAGAAGGAGCCAACACCTTCCGGCCACGAATCCCCGAGGCACGAGACGCCTCCAACGCTCGACGGTAATTCAACCAACGCCCGCTCAACGAAAATTCAAGAAGGAGCCAACACCTCCCAAAGACGAATATCAAGGCGCAAGACGCCTCCCAAACGCTCAACGACAACTTCAACCATTTGGCCCTCAAAAGAGGTCCGAAGTCATCTTCCCAACGAAAAGGGCCCCTACAAGGTCACGCGTCCCCGCAATTCAAGCAGGCGGTCGGATGTAAGCCCGAACTTCGCCCACTTCAACGGCAACGCAAGCACCGGCCATCAAAGTAAGCCCGAGCTCCTCCCAACAAGTCGAAAGTGGAAGTCATACAGATCGCATATCCTCAAAGACCGCCATCATCCTTGCCCACTCAACGGCAAAACAAGCACAAGAAGGAGCCAACACCTCCGAGTACAAGTCCCAAGGCACGAAGCGCCTCCAAAATGCCAAATGGGGAAGCAATCACCGGCCGTCATCCTTGCCCACTTCAACGGCGCAAGCACCGGCGATCATCGTAAGTCCAACCTTCTACTCAACATGCAAAAACACAAAGGCATCTACGCCTCTCGAAGCACAAGGCAGCCACGCCTCCACAAATGCGGCTAGAAGACGATTCAAAGTCCTCGCGCATTACATCAACCTGCGGCTAGAAGACGATTCAAAGTCCTCGCGCATAACATCAAGCTGCGGCTAGAAGACGATTCAAAGTCCTCGCGCATTACATCAATCTGCGGCTAGAAGACGATTCAAAGTCCTCGCGCATTACATCAAGCATGCGGCTAGAAGACGATTCAAAGTCCTCGCGCATTACATCAGCTGCGGCTAGAAGACGATTCAAAGTCCTCGCGCATTACATCAAACTGCGGCTAGAAGACGATTCAAAGTCCTCGCGCATTACATCAAACTGCGGCTAGAAGACGATTCAAAGTCCTCGCGCATTACATCAAACTGCGGCTAGAAGACGATTCAAAGTCCTCCAGCGTTACATCAACCGCCGCCAGAAGACGATTCAAAGTCCTCCAGCGTGGCACCAACCGCCGCTGATGACGATTCAAAGTCCTCCGGCGTGGCACCAACCGCCGGATGGCGATTCAAAGTCCTCCGGCGTGGCACCAACCGCAACCGAAGACGATTCAAAGTCCTCCCGGCGTGGCACCAACCGCGATCGAAGACGATTCGAGTCCTCACTCTACCTCCGGCCCGGAAGGCCTTAAACCACCCGATTAGGAAAATCGTAAAATTTCCATCCCAGGACACCACCACGTCCTCACAATTGACCTCGGCGGTCACCACATCCTAGGACACCACCACGTCCTTACCACTGACCTCGGCGGTCACACAACACTTCAGGGCACCACCACGCCCGCACTCACAAATTCACGACCTGCGAACTACGACCGGGCTTGATTTCCGCCAGGGATACGTAGGAATCCTATCACAGGGTCCAGCCATCGACCTATACGGTCACCGAGGACACCACCACGTCCTCCCCATCGACCTATACGGTCACCCAGGACACCACCACGTCCTTACCATCGGCCTCGGCGGTCACCTGCGACACTTCAGGGCACCACCACGCCCGCATTCACAAAACACTCACCCCACACCCGAACTACGACCGGGCTTGATTCCCGCCGGTGGATACGTAGGAATCCTATCGCGGGGTCCGGCTATTGACCTAAACGGTCACACAAAGGACACCACCACGTCCTCACATTGACCCTCTCGGTCACTTCCTCTCCCAAAGACGCGATCCAGATTAGGACCCTTATCTTATCGGCGACCCCACTTCTTTCATAAGTGACGTCGTCGAGGGGCTTCTGTAAGTACCCCAATCTGGATCACCCCTTTCAAGCACACGGGAAACACCGCGAGGACTCATCAACGTAGTCTCGGAGACCTCTCTCACTCAAAACCCTCTCAAAACCCTCTCAAACCCCCAACCAAACCAAGGGAGGAGCCTTCTGGGATAAAAAGGGACAAAGGACCTTTTGGGAATTTTCGGAAATTGGGAAAGCAATATTGATCCGTACGGACCTCTTTCTTTGTCATAATTACTGAATCCCCTTAAAGTCCACAATATTCCCTCAAATCCCGGAAGAAATGATTACCAAATGCATGGTTGGTCCGTACGGACCTCTTTGCATCTTTGAGTTGGTCCGTACGGACCTTCTTTGCAGGGGACATCATCATTCCAGAATATTCACCATCATTGCAGATTCCCTCAAATCGAGGAAATCCAAAATGGATAACCAAGAAGGTCCGTACGGACCTCTTTGCTCCGAAATTTTTACTATAAATAGAGGGCTCCCCTCCTCATTTTCACACCTCCCTCTTCTCTCTTCCTCCCTTAGCCTTCGGCTCCCCTCTAAGTCCTCTCGAGGCACTCCCGGCCCCTTTCGGATCCTTTCGAGGCCTTCCGAGCTCCCTTGTGGTGCTCCGAAGCCTCCCGAGCGCTCCCGAGACGCTCCCGCGCTGCCCGAGGCACTCTCGAGGTACTACTGAGGCCCCCTCGTGGTACTCCGAGGCCTTGCCTGGTCTTTCCACGGTGTCCCGGCTCTTTCCGAGTCAAACCGACGATCCCAAATCACGCCGAAACTGCGCGGTGACTCCGCCACTACAACGCACGCCGAACCTCTGCCCGAGTGATCCCGACGATCCCCACGCACGCCGAACCTCTGCCTGAACGCAGCCTACAACCTCAACTCACGCCGAAACTCTGTCCGCAGACAACCGGTCCCTCCCGAAGCAATCCCGATCCGTACCGGAACGCTACTCCGACCTCAAACACTATTCCCCAGCGGAAGACAGACACGAACCAACATTGATAAGGCTTCCTTCCTATACTATTTCAATACATTTCCATACATAGCATACAATGTAGACATCCGATACAACATGCATTTTTAAAAGCACACACACACACACACAACATTTAAAGGATATTAGGGGTATCCGAAAGACTCGTTTTACGAGGCTACTCGGGTGAGCTCTAATATTCTAATATTCTCTTCTAGGGAGTCATCTGACCTCCGAACTCAAAATCTCATCACACAAAAACAGTTTAAAATTATCTTTAAACTGATGCCCTTTTTCAATGTTTTGGGCTTAATAAAAACGGCGTGGCGACTCTACAAAAAACAAAAACGGCGAGACACGTCGCTCCAACGCGAAAGATGCCAGATGCCGGGGCTGCGAAGCCTGCTCGGATCCGGGTAATTTCAGGAGCATATTTAGCATATTGGCCCTTTAACCTACTGGCATCTGTATCCACTTATTGGTGGTTCACGCTTTTTGACCCTTTATTCAAAACTCCTTAGAGTTTTTTGTGAGGGTCTTGTGGCGATCATGTAAGCGGGCTTATATGTAGGCCTTTGTTACATACAGGCTTGCGAGTAACGGCCCTAACGAGGGCCTTCGCGCACTTAGTGGGTCCGGACTTCAGGTCTTTGTCCCCACTAGAATCCGTAGGTACGGGCCTCATGGCCTTTGTACCCACGTTCATCTATATCCATTTTTTCTTGGTGGTGTCACGCGGGCAGGACTGAGTATCCTCCCCGCGATCGAGTACGGGCTTAATGGCCTTTGTACCCATATAGGCTTGCGGATCTTAATGGATCTTTGCGCATCAGTAGGTAGGAGCTCATATGTTGGCTCTTGAACCCACTGGCATCCGCTTGCGGGCATCCACCCTAGCTTTTGAGGCTGGTGGGAATAAAGTTACAATAGTTTTGCACAAAAATTTGATGGCAACTTCATACTAATATGTAGGGGTCTATACTCCCTCAAAAAATTACAAATATTTCAAAAGAAGTACTTTGTAAGATGATCACTATTCCAAGTGTGCTTGAGATCTTTTCCTTCCTTTGTTCGCAATATGTAGGTGCCCTTGATTATTTTGGTGACCTCATATGGACCCTCTCATTTCGGGGAGAGCTTGTTGAAACCAGGTTGGGTCCCTTGGACCTCCACATTTCTGAGTACCTAACCTCCAACTGAAAAACTCCTCCTATTTACTCTTTTATTTTGGTGCTTCTTCGCCTTCTACTTGTAGTTCACCATTTTTTCATTTGCCCGCATTCTCTTTCCTTCGAGATCATCCAGGTCACACCTTCTGTTTGCCTCGTTTTGAGACTCATCGAAGTATGTGACTCTATATGAGGGTAGGGCAACCTCCACTGGAGCCATTGCCTCTAACCCATACGTGAGTGAGAAAGGAGTTTCTCCTGTAGAATTTCTTATTGTGGTGCGGACAACCCATAATGCGGTCTGGAGCTCGTCCAACCATCGTCCTCCTTGTCCCTCCAAGTTTTTCTTTAGGGCGGTCAGGACTAGCTTGTTCGCAGCCTCAGCTTGGCCATTTCCCTGAGGATAAGCAACTGCAGACTGACGGTGTTGCACCTTCATTCTCACACATTCAGCAGTGAATTTCGCAGAGAATTGGGTGCCATTGTCTGAAATTATTGCTCGTGGAACCCCAAATCGGCAATAGATGTGATCGTGGACAAAATTGATGGTATTCTCCTCGGAGATAGTGGCTAAGCCCTTGGCTTCTGTCCACTTGGTAAAATAATCCACGGCCACAACGGCATATTTAATGATTCCTCGGAGATAGTGGCTAAGCCCTTGGCTTCTGAAAGTTTGCTCTGTTGATGGTAGTCTAGGGATAGGGGTGAGCAAAAAAAACCGTTAACACCGTTAACACCATTAACACCGAAAAACCGAATCCGAAAAAACCGAAACCGAACCATTTGGTTTGGTTTAGGTTTTAAAAGTTTAGAAACCGAAATTTTCGGTTTGGTTTAGGTTTTAAAAATTTAGAAACCGATAAGAAACCGTTAACACCGATAGTCAAAACTACATCGTTTTATCTTATACTATATATATTATTTTTCTAAATGTGATGGTATTATAAAGGATTCCCATACACAAACTGGTAGTTAGCGGTCGATACTTCCCATGTTCATAATTTGATTGAAATATGTGCTTGCATTAATCATAAATTTGAATGAAGGCTTGTTTATTGTATAAGGTTGCCATTCAGGCGAATTATTTTATTAGAAAACCATATATTGTGATTCAGTTTTCATCTATATCAGACTGAAAGCCCGTGCCTTACAAGTGTTAGTTTTGGTTCATTTGTGGATTTTGTTTCTTTCTTAGTTAACCGAACATATAACTAGATTTGTAGTATAAAGCCCAACAATCCATTAAGACACCGAACCAAACCGATATTACACCGAAACCGGTAAAACCGAACCATTAAGAAATCGAAGTTAATGGTTTCGATTTACATAAAACCGATAGTTATTGGTTTGGTGTCGGTTTTATCCTAAAACCGATCCAAACCGATCCGTGCTCACCCCTATCTAGGGATGTCCGCAAATCTCTGGCACTTATCACACTTTCTTACGTACTCTTGCGCATCTCTTCTCATTGTAGGCCAAAAGAATCCTTGGAATTTGATCTTGTCTGAGAGAGTGCGAGCACCTGGATGTCCGCCACAAACTCCTTCATGAACCTCATAGAGTAAGTTGGTGACCATGTGAGTTTTGACACATCTGAGCAAAGGCTTTGTGAATGATCGTCGAAAAAGTACCCCATCGAGGACGAGGTATTTTGCGGACACCGTTCTAATGGTTCTAGCCCTTGCTGGATCCTCGAGGAGGGTCTGCTTCTCAATGTAATCCTTGATTTCATCTACCCAGTCCCTTACTTGATCCTCAATACTGTTTACTTGAATCCGATCTATAGCAGGTCTCTCTGTGAATTCTATCTGGCAATCTGTCTCTAAGTCTATGATTTCTTGATCGGTTATTCTGGAGAGGAGGTCAGCTTCCACGTTATCCTCTCTCATGACTTGGTTCAGCTCGTAGTAGGTGAAATTTTTTATGAGGGTTTTTGCAAGACCGCAGTACTGAGTTAGTACTGGGTTGATTGTATCATACTCCCCCCTAATTTGATTAACTATGAGCTGAGAGTCACTGTTGATCTCAATATTCTGAACTCCCAAGTCTCTTGCCAATTCCATGCCCGCTATAATTGCTTCATACACAGCTTGATTGTTTGATGCCTCGAACTTGAATCTCAAGGCCCTCTTAAATTTCTCCCCGCAGGGTGCGATCAGGAGTATGCCCGCTCCACTAATTAACTTGCTCGCAGAACCGTCCACGAATAAAGTCCACACTTCCTCTGGACGCTCCTTTGGCTGTATAATTTTAGTGTTTGAGCTTTCTGGGGTTTCCTCTGATTCTGCCCGCTTTCTCTTTCCAAGGTCGCTGTCCGCCAGTTTAAATGATGATTCTACCACAAAATCAACTAAGGCCTGCGCTTTGATTGTCTTTCTCGGGGAGTAGGTGATCTGGAACTCAGTGAGTTCGATAGACCAAGCTAGCATTCTCCCTGAGGACTCTGGTTTGTGTAAAACCTTTCTAAGCGGGGCCTCAGTGAGTACAGTAATAGGGTGTGTAGAAAAGTAGGCTCTTAATTTTCGAGCAGATACAAGCAAGGCGTAAGCTAACTTTTCTATATTAAGATAACGCCCTTCTACGGCGGACAATGCCTTAGATACATAATAAACTGGTTTTTGGGAGTTATTATCCTCCCTTACAAGAACAGCAGCTACTGCCAGATCAGTAACTGCTAAAAACAGAAAAAGTTCTTCCCCGGGCACTGGGCTGCTGAGTAGAGGTGGCTGCTCGAGGTATGTCTTGACGTCTTCAAAATCTTGATGGCACTCATTGCTCCATGCAAATTCATCAGGCTTCTTCCCCCCTTTTAGAGTTTTGAAGAAGGGGAGGCATCTCTCTGCTGACCGCGAGATGAAGCAGCCAAGTGCGGTGATACGACCATTGAGTTTCTGTACATCCTTCACGCAAGCAGGAGGTTTCATGTCCAACAGAGCCTGGATTTTTTCGGGATTAGCCTATATTCCTCGCTGGTTGACCATGAATCAAAGGAACATGCCCGCCTTTACCCCAAAAGCACATTTCAGGGGGTTTAGCTTCATGTTATTGCGGCACAAGTTTTGGAAGGTTTCCTCCACGTCGAGCTCGTGAGAGTTTTCCTTTGTCTCTATAACCATGTCATCAATGTAGGCCTCAAGGTTTCTGCCTAGTTGATTTTTGAAGACCAGATTGACCATTCGCTGATAGGTGGCTCCTGCATTTTTTAGCCCAAAGGGCATCATGGTGTAACAATAAGTCTTGCCCGCAGCGATGAAAGCTACGGAGCGGACATCTTCAGGAGCCATCTGGATCTGATGGTAGCCGGAGTATGCGTCAATGAAGCTCAATACTCTGTGACCGGCTATTGAATCCACCAATCTATCTATGCGAGGAAGGGGGAAGCAGTCCTTGGGGCATGCCTTGTTGAGATCCGTGAAATCAACACACATTCTCCACTTGCCGTTGGACTTTTTGACCATTACTACATTTGCTAGCCATTTGGGGTAGGAAATCTCCTTTATTATCCCCGCTTTCAGCAATTTCTCCACCTCTTCCTTGATCGCGATTTCTTTCTCCGGGGAGAAGTACCTTGATTTTTGGTGAATGTTCTTGAAGGATGGGTCATCATTGATTTTATGGAGGATCACGTCCTCGCTGATTCCCTGCATATCCTCCACCCTCCAAGCGAACACATCACAATTTGCTCGAAGGAACTCGATAAGGATCCTTCTCTCCTCGCTGTGAATTTCCAGCCCGACCTTAACAGTTTGCTCGGGGAAGTGGAAGTTGATGACCACCTCCTCGAGCTCGTCGTTAGGTTGAAGGTCGCTGATTTCACGGTTGTGCAAGGAGTCAATGATAATAGTTGGGGGGTTGACCTGAGCTCCGGTCAGCGTTGCCATGGAATATATGATCTCACGGTCAATTTTTCCTTCAATTCCTCGATCAATGTAACCTCCCTCAACTGGGGCCAACTGCTTTGATTTTCTGCTCGTCTTGAGCTCCACCTTTGTGCTATGGAAAGAGAGCATGCCAATTGGAATGGGTGCCGGCACAAGTGCAAGGGCCTTCCCTTTATTTGTTTTCTCCTCGTCCTCCTTCTGCGGGCAGGAGATCTGGCCTTTATCAGCTTTTCTCTTCTCCTCAAGTGCTCGGATGAATCTCCCGGGCTGGTTCTTGATGGTAGCAACCCCGCCCGGGGTGTTAAATTTCACCCTTTGGTGGGGAACGGAAGCAACTATTCCCAATTCGGCCTGAGCAGTTACGCCGAGAATGGCATTGTATTGGGAAGGAAGATCGACCACCATGAAAGTAATCTTGGTCGTCTTCTGCATGGGCTTTTCCCCAATAGTTACTTCAAACACAATCGTCCCCTTTACCCCCACGGCGTGGTTGGTAAACCCCTCAAGCATGCCCGCATAAGGAGTCAGGTTAGCCTCGGTCATTCTCATGCTTACCAACGTGTGGTAGTAAAGAATATCCCTGGCCGTGCCTGTATCAATCAAAACTCGGTGTATGTTGGCTCGATTAATTTTCATGGGGAGAGTTAGAGGCTGAGTAGAGTGGAATAGGGAGGAGGCCAGTTCACTCTTTTTGAACCCTATTTCTTGCTCTTCCTCAGGAGCCATTGGGGGGATTAGGAAAACCTTCTCCAATGTTTGAATCTGGAGGGAGAGCTGCTTGTTGGTGGGAGGCTCCTCGCCAATGAAATTAATGTCATAATCCCCCAAATCATCATCGTAGCTGTCTCTCTCATTCCTTTCGGGGCCACGCGTGTTTCGTGCCCGCTGTTAATTATTGTTATTGGGGGCGTTGTTATTGCCTTTAACCCATTTGGTTAGCTCCCCGTCGTTGATTTTCTGCTGAATTATTCGCTTCAGCAGGAACCAGTCCTCAGTTCCGTGCCCGTGGTCGTTATGATACTCACAGAACTTGGCCCTGCTCCTCTCATTTGGTTTTTGAAGCATTGGGGGAGGAGGAGGAAAGTCTGAGGCTCTCATGATTACCACTCTTGGCTCGGTGAGTTCGGTATAAACTGTTTCATCCACCGTCTTCCGGAGTTTATCTGACCCACGGCCTCTGTTTTTGCCCTGGTTGTTGGTGCGGCAGGCTCTGGGGTAGTCTCCTGTACTTGGCTTATCCTTTCTTTTGCTGAAGATCGGGGAGCGGGCACATTGGGCTCTTCGGCGAATGCAATGGCCGAGGCCCTTTCATACATCTCCTCCACGGTTTTAGGCCGGCTGGAGGCAAAATTCATCTTAAGGAAAGAGGAGCTGAGGCCGCCTTCAAAACAGAGTCTAATGTCTCCTTCTTCTAAATCCACAATCTCCTCGCTCACCTTCCTGAACCGAGATATGTAATCCTTTGTAGGCTCGTTTGGGGCCTGCTTGACGCGGACAAGGTCTGTCTTTGGTCTAGCGGGCACACCTGCCCCAGCAAAGGCATTGAGAAAGATGCTTCTAAACTGATTGAATGATTGGATGGACCGGTGCTTGAGAGCTAACATCCAAGATAGGGCCTTGCCCGTGAAAGTTGCAGCCAAGGCTTTGCACATTACGGACTCGTTCGCGGAGAATAGAGCCATTTGTCCCTCAAATCGTCCCATATGGCTCTTGGCATTTTTGGAGCCATCATAGGTGTCCATCTGGGGGGGCTTGCCCCTCTGAATAGGTGCCCGGGCGATCTTATCAGTGAAGGCATCCATGGTGCGGCCACACCTCTGGGCGGCCTTTTGGTGGGTCTCCCACATCTCGTTCATAAACTTGATAAAATCGGGGCTCTGATTATCAACCTTCTGCTTTTTAGCCCGTGGAGTCACGGCCTTCTCCTTGGCCGGAGCCAAGGGTCTGGCTTTGGACTTCGCACGTAGATTTGATTGGGCCTCTTCTCCAACCTCCTCGCTGTCTTCTACATGCACCACACTGCGTCTGGCCGGCTGTCCGCGATCAAGGGTTGGTTCAACCCGGTTTGCCCCCCTAGCTTGACTAGCAAGCGATTTAGGGGGAGCTCATTGGGAGAACCTTTGTGACCCTTGAGGGAACTGGAGCCCTCCGTTGGCCTCTATTTCAAACATCTCCATTTGAGCGTCGGCGATGGCCATGGCCTCTGCGACCAGCTTGGATTTGGAAGCCAGAATCTCCTGCCTCCTCAGGATCTGCTCCGGGGAGAGTGGAGTGGTTAAGGCGATGTTTTTTATAGGAGCTTGGGGAGTTTTTGGGCTGTTGTTTAGTAGGGCTTGGGCTTTCTCAGCACGTATCTCGTCGGTTAGTTTGTGTATAGCCCTCTGACCAGGGGAGAGGCTGTGTTGTGGCTGAGAACGTGCCCCCATTCTGTTAAAAACGGAAGTCGTAGCCTTACCCTTATTGACATTGGAAGGTGAGGCCTGGTTATCCTCCTCAATGGTCAAATGACCAGCATTTTGCAAAGTTTTAGACATGTTTGGAAAAGAAGAAAATGACTGAAAAGAAGAGCCTTTTGACAGTCAGCTGTTTAGAACACAAAGTGTGTCTGAAAACAAAGAGTTTTATCGAGAAAACAAATGACGCTTCCCGGTAATGGAACCACTGATGACGCCAAGCTTTTCAGGGTCAGAAGCGGTTCAAGGATATCTGGCAGGATATATTTGGTGTTTTGATGTACCTAGAACACAACACAAATGAAGCACCGTTAAGGTCAAAGTTGGATGTTAATCCAACTCAGGCCCTCGGGTGTGAGCAAATAATTAATGCTTGGAATACCTTGAGTGTGTGTAAGTGTTTAGGGTTTGAGAATAATATGGCTTACTCAATATATTTGGAACTTACCTTGCCCAAGGGGACAAAGGTCTTCTATTTATAGGCAATGGAGAGGTGCTTGTTGATGTAAGCAATGAGATCAGCCCTAGAGGGCACTTTGGTATTTGACCACCTACACGTGTCCGCAGCTAATTGGCCCTGTCAGGGAGGGAACATTGACTGCAGAGGGGGCATGGCTGAAAGGGACATGAGCCGTGTATATGGCTTGGCGCATTAAATGAAATAGTAGGCGCCTGACTGAGCCGCATTAAATGCGTGATGGGGGAGCCGGCAACTTGCATGTCAGAGCCAGTAAGCTAACTTGCTCAGTAAGGCTTGACATTAACCGGGAGGCAGGTGAGATAATCGGGAGGCAGGTATGAGCCCGCGATCAACATCTTGGGCGCGGTCAAAGATATTTGACGCTGGCACGGATGGAGCGGTCATACCTCCTGTGGGCACCAATCCAGCGGTCAGGATCCCTCTGGTCTTTGAGAAGGATGATGCGGGGAGGAACGCGGTCTTGACCTCAAGGGTCTATCTGTCCGCGATCTTGACTTCAGCGGTCTAGGAACTACCACGTCACTGATTTCTTAGACCAGACCGAGCGTGGGCCCGGTCCAGTAGGTTCGGACTCATCAGTATTCTTCCTTAAATTTGAAATTGAAAGAGTAAAAAAAAAATATTAATGGATCAAAATATCTTGATATTGAGGTGTCAAATATACTCTTAATTATATTTTCAATGGAAAATAGAGAGACCTTCAACCATAACCAGCCCCTTGGTTCTAGGGCAAGAGGCACATGGACACCCATTCACCTCAAGATTATTCTCCTCCCAATATTAATCAATATTTTCCATCCCCAAGCATAATATAAAGAGTAAGTCTTATTAAAAATTAGTTTTTCCAAATATATATATAAAAAATAGTTTTAAAATGTACAGTGACATTTTCATAATTAACTGAAACATTATTTAAAATGAGCAGTGACATTTTTGTAATTAACTGATACTCCTTCCGTCCCTAAAAGTTTGTCCCATTTGACTTTTTTGTTGAACTTTGACCACAAATTTATGAGAGATTAATCATGTTCATGAAATTTTAAAAGTTCTTGTTGATAATATTATTAATGGTGAATCAATAGAAATTTTTAGAATTTCATGAACATAATTAAATTGTTATATATTTGTGGTCAAAGTTCAACTAAAAAGTCAAATGGGACAAACTTTTAGGGACGGAGAGAGTACTTTTTAAAAAACAGTAATAGTGTTTTTCATTGTCCGGTTTAGGGTAAAATTGTGCATTTGTGCTAGTTGGTATTTTTCTATTGCAAGTGTTATTGTTA
This sequence comes from Adenophora triphylla var. japonica, assembly GCA_022495995.1. Lineage (NCBI taxonomy): Eukaryota > Viridiplantae > Streptophyta > Magnoliopsida > Asterales > Campanulaceae > Adenophora > Adenophora triphylla. The sequence continues at coordinate 80,147 of JAFEMH010001253.1, read as the reverse complement.
AATACAACAGTATTGTGTTAAAAAAAAAATGACATGCGCAGTGATAAAAAGTGTCAGTTTTAGTTATAAAAAGTGTCAGGAGTGTTACTAAGTTCCGATTATTTACGAAAATGTCACCACATCATTTTAAAAAAGTTTTGATTATTACAAAAATGCCACCATATGTATTTTTAAAAAAATCAGTTAATTACGAAAATGACACCGAACGTTTTAAAAAATAAGTATTTTCAGATTACCTAAAAAACTAGTTTTTCTAAAATTTTAACTGATATAAAAGATAAAAGTACTCCATAAATATCAAATCTACTATAAAATGGTAAAATTGTGACACAATAAATATTCATCACATTATGAAACAAACAATGCTATTCAATCATTTATTTTCTCTACTCCAAGAGAAATTAAATTTAGGATATAACTTTAAAAATTGATATCATAAATTATTCAATGATCTTCTAAAAATAATTAGGCCACATTTAGAAATGTGATATGCCCCATTTGACAATTACATATCTCAATGGAGGAGGTTGATGTATTATTGTGGAATTTGACTAGATCTACTTAAGAAACCCTTTAAAAAAAAAAAAATTAAAAAAAAAAATTAAAGTAGAGGCCGTTGATTATTATTTTCTCAAAATAACACTTTTTAAAAAAGCATTTTTCTAACACATTTTTGAAATTATTATTCAAAATAACTTATGTTCGTGAATTCGCTATTGGTATTAGCAAATTTAATCTTGATTCCGCTATTGACGATATCAAATTCTAATTTTCTCAATTCTATTTTAAGTTGAAAAGGCTTAAATCTAAATTTGCTACTGGCAAAAGAAAATTCACAAAATTGGCTATTTTAACTATGTTATTTTGTTGAGAAAAAAATTGGCCGTTACAATCTAGTGCATTCTAGTGTAATGAAGATTAAATCTCAGTGAAATAAACGACCCATGATGAAGGGTATTGAAATGATCCAAGTACTCCTACTAAAATATTGAAATACTGAATATCTATTGTTATCCTCCGTTTTCGAACCTTGACGATAGAGACCGTAAAGTCACACCACAACCGGTGGAATGGAAAGAATACTATGGTCGCTCAGAAAGGCCCAATAGTGCGTTTACTAACCGATAGGGAGATCTTAAATTTCGATTGTTGTGTCACCGACATTAAATCCCAATATAAAAACAAAAAATATACATAAAAAATTAACTTGTAGACACTAATTTGACAATTATGGATTGAACCCATTGTGAAATTTTTAATAATTCCTTCAAAAAGAAAAAGAGATGGTGCTCTGCTAGGTTATGGACCTCCATTACAAACATAATAAATAATTATTCTAAGTTGAGAATCAACTTTAAATGGGCTACTGACATTTCATCACATTATATTCCATATTTGCAATCCCAATTATTCTAAAAAAAAGAAAAAGTAAAAAGTAAAACAACTTTATTTAATAATAATTCACTAATAATGGGATATTATTTGTAAAATAAAAAAGGCACTAAAAAGTATACCATGCTTTTCTTATTTTATTTAAATTGAGAAACAAAACTGATCGCACTAAGGTACAAATATATTTTGAGTTGATGCAACATTGGACTGTCAACCACTATAAATTTTTCAGCACCAATCTCGACAATTTTAGTTTTAGTTTGTCCACCACAAACCACATATAGTGGGATGATTATGCACCCCTCACACACATTACACACGTGGGCAGTACAAACTCTTTAAATTAATATTCCGATCTCGATCTCGATTTAGAATAGTTAAAAAATTATAAAAATTGGTGATGATGCAGGGATTATTCGGGTCAGCTTTAGTTCAGCAATATGTTATATTTTGGAGCCTTAAACCTGAAATCACGAACAAACGACTAGCCGGATTAATTTTCGACTAATATCATTCGACGTGAGTATAAGTATTGATATTTTAGAATATGAAAATTGTATGGAAACAAAGTATAATTGTACTGTAAAATAATGTGTGAAATATGAGTTGATATTTATATTTTGGATAGGTGTTACAAATTCTGTAAATACCGGAGGGAATGTGGGATAAACTGTATTCGCGAATATAGGAGTTTGTTATTTTGGCGGCGTGGAGCATGCCTGTTTAGAGTGGTCGAGGTTACCCGATTTATCGAGGTCGACCTTAATTCGTATCTTAGTTAGGAAGAGATTATACACAAGGGACAAATCATATGTCGAACAAATATAGGCCGCAGCCTAGGGAAGGTCGGAAAATAAACTTGGTCGACTAATCCAGCCCGATGAATTCTCGACATCATGGGCGCCGTGATGGGCCTTTGGACCCGTTGGACGTTGTGCCAGCCTTACGAGCCCTGATTCGTCACTTTTATTCCGTTCAATCGATAAAATAATAAGATAATAATTTTTCAGCAAATCCCTTTATAATTTTAGTTTCCTCAAAATTTGTAAATTAGTAATAGAAATTGGAAAAATAATTATACAATTTAGTATATGAATCTATAGTTATTTATTTCAAAAATACATTGAATGTAGCTATGTTTTTATGTACAATAAATTCAAAGTCACAGTAAACTTGCAATGTTTTTCAACTTATTATTTATATACAATAAATTTAGTATAAAAGGAAAATATTGAATTCGTTGAATCGGCTAAAAACTCTTTAAACTAATAATTATTGATTTATCTATGAATTAATAATTTTATAAATTAATAAATTTCACTGGTCTCAACATTATTAATTTATAAAGTTTTTTACTGTATTTGTCATAAGAATATTCTGAATTTTACTTTTCAAATGCACTGTTTCATTTATATTGACAATATAATGACAAATATTCAATCATATCAATTTATACTTCTTCTCAGTTTTATAAATATTGTAATTTTTTTGTACGTTTCAAAATAAATATTGCATTAAAAAAAAAAAACTATCCCAGCCAAAAAAAAAGTTATAGTTTATTTTTATCATATGATATGAATACAAATAATTAAAGCTCACTCACTAAAAATATTAACGACTTTTAACAAAGTTAAATACTGACATTTATTATAAAATGGAAGGACGAAGTGTTAGCACAAATTTCAAGCATTGGATTGCATAATAAGCAATAGGCGGATCTACATCAAATATTTTGTTGTTGTCTGTTTTTTACTAAAAAAAAAAAAATTGGCGCAAAACTTAAATTTAAAATGTTTACATACATAAGAGATAATAGGCTTCACTAGATACCACTTTACATACATAAATATAATAGGCTTCACTAGGCGCGAAAAATTTGGGGTTGCATGTTCTTTAAAACAGATTAAAATAACGTCATTTTTTTTCCTAGACAACACCAGGCACTACAGTTAGACGTGGCCGGTTCCAAAAACCGCCGGTTAGCCGATTTTAAACCGGCGGTTACAAACCTTGAAAACCTCAACCGGAACCGAACCGCCTAACCGGCTAAACCGGTTACGGTTTAGGCGGTTCACGGTTTTAACGGTTATCCGGTTAACCTCCGGTTTGACGGTTTGGATCTACTCGGCCGAGTCCTTGGTGATGTTTCTACGAGCAACCCTTTTCGGGTTTAGGGTTTTGAGGGTTGCTCGGCCGAGTCTTTGGTGTTGCTCGGCCGAGCAACCCTTTTAGGGTTTAGGGTTTGAGGGTTGCTCGGCCGAGTCATATAGTAGTGCTCGGCCGAGCATATCATTTTTCAGTTAATTTTTTAACAGTTTTCGTTAACTTTGTATGTAGTATATTAATTTTATTTTTTTTCAATTTTTTTTAGATAGATAAGACTATTTTGAACTTAAGTTTACTACATACATTTTTTGCAAAAAGGTTTATAAAAAAAGTTATGAATTTTTTAAGAAATAAAAGTTAACGGTTTTTTGAAAAAGTTAACTTTTTAATTTTTTTTTCAAATTTTTTTGGATAAATAAGACTATTTTAGACTTAAGTTTACTACATACATTTTTGAAAAAATGTTTATAAAAAAGTTATGAATTTTGAAAGAAAGAAAACTTAACTTTTTTAAAAGAAACAAAAGTATATAAAAGAAAAAAGGGACGGTACTTTAAATTTTATTAATCAAAATAAAATTACAAAGAGGGGGACAACCAACCTTACCCTTTTATAAATAAGGGGAGACATTTAGGAGCCTTTACCTCAACCTAACTATTACAATTAATTAAAAATAAATCTAATCTAAAGTCTAAACTAATCTAATTAAAATAAAAATTAATCTAAAACATCATTCATTCATCACTACTTTCCGTGGAGTCCTCGACATCGTATTGATATCTTGGATCCAATAGATCTTCATCATAAGGCATGTCTTGTTGCCTTTTTTCTACTCTAACCCAATCGCCAAGTAAAAGTTGATGTTCCAAGTTTTCACTTGTTAGTTGAGAACGTCTTTCATCCAAAACATTTCCACCAACGCTAAATGCCGATTCAACCGCCACCGTTGAAGCGGGAGAGGCTAATACTTCTTTAGCAACTATGGAAAGTATAGGATAAATGTCTTTCCTTCTTGACCACCATTGTAAAACATCAAATTCATTTGAATTTGGATCTTGATTTAATTCAAAGTTTGTAGTGAAATACGTTTCTAACTCCACGGGAAGGTTTGATGATGATGAAGATGAACCTCGAGAAGGACCATATTTTTTACTATACAAATTTGTAATAAAACTATATGGATCCCCACTAGTAAAACTTGGTTGGGGAGTAGAGGAAATCATCTTCATGTTGTTGGCTTTGAGAAGTGTTTCCATATAAGACATTATACTCATTAAAAAGGTTAATCAAATCATTTTTTGTGTCATTAACAATAATTGACGGAAGTTCATAACTACCGTCACCATCGGGATATAATTTCATATAATAATAAGTTATAATGGACTCTAAATCATCTAATTTAACTCGGGGAGAGTATTTAACTGAAAATTGGATGAGGGTGAGAGTATATGTGAATATTTGAGAATAGAAGAGAAAGAGTAGAGAGAAATAATGTGAAAATAAAATGGGAGGAGGGAGGTGATATTTATAGTTAGTAAATTAGGCAAAAAAACATTTTTTTTTTAATTTTTGACTGCCTAAGTTAAAAATTAACGGCTAGTTTTTAAAAATAACGGCTAGTTTTTGAAAAAGTAGCCGTTGGAACATGTTCTGGCGTTATGCTCGGCCGAGCAACTCATATGACTCGGCCGAGCATGACCGTTATTGGAAATTAACACACTGGAAGGTTCTGCTCGGCCGAGCACCTCATATGACTCGGCCGAGCAAGTCAAAAACCGGCGGTTAACCGGCGGTTGACCGGTTTTTCAAAATTCTCAACCTTAACCGAATCGGCCAATTACCGGTTTCGGTTAGCCGGTTCCGGTTAACCGCCGTTGACCGGTTTTACCCGGTTTTGATCGGTTTTCAACCTCCCGATTGACCGGTTCGATTTATAAAATGGACACGTCTAACTACAGTAGATCCGCCCTGATTCTAAGAGGAATGGGACAATCTTAACGGTGAATTGTACCAACTGACGGGGACTGAAAATCAGAAAACCCAATCGTAGTAGAATTATAACGTATATTTTGACCCCAAAAATTAATGATGTTATCTTTTTTATTGACAAAAAAGTTGTTAAAATGATCGTGTGTTATATATATAACGAATTAAATAAGAGAATTTGGCCAAATTATATCGAATCAACCTCGGAGTAGACATCGCTCCCCCTTCTTTGACCAGCGAACCCTTGTCAACCAACCCCAAAAGTATTGAGCATGAATGAGAATTGGCATAAATCAAGCCGAACCCAAATTGGAAGGGATGATTGATAGTGGTGGTTGTAGTGGTTGACTATGGTGGAAATGGTGGCGATTGACTTGACGAATGTTTAAATCAAAGATGAACTTAACCGAGTCGCTAGAATTTGGCCAAGTTTCATTATTCGATTCATTAAATATGTAACATGTGTTAGTTTTTTTTTTTACAAAATCCGTCAAATAAAAACAACATCGTTAACTTTTGGGTGTTAACTTTTATATACTTGTATGCCAAATCTTATAATAATCAGTTTTTTCTAACAATCTAAAAAATAGTTTTTCTTAGTGATTAAAAGACGATATTTTATGCATCACTATGGTCGATAAAAACCCGAGATTTAAACAAAGGAGAGCACCTGAAAAAAGGTTAGTGTTAATGTTATAAAATGGTCGTATTTAACTGTTTCTAAGATTTCAATTTGGCACTCAAAACACATGCATAAGCACTCAATAAAACATATACCGCCACTATGTAACACATGCAGTCATGCACAAGTATGTGCTATCACTTAATAACAGTAAACTGACACTCACAAAATACACACCGACACTAATTAACATATACATTGTTGACACACATAAAACACATGCACTATCACTCATTTGTACATATACTGACATTTAATAACCATTTTTCTACATCGTAAACACATTTCTTCAAGATGGATTTAACCTTTTTCTCATTCCCCTCAAATGTGTAATGGTGATACGGTTAATATCATGAATATATAATGCAAATCATTATCAATGGAGTTTAAAAGATTCAACCAATATATATATATATATATATATATACACACATATATATATATTCTTTCCTTACCACTCGAAATAAGATTCTTGATCCCGATATGGGAATTAAGGAAATTAGTGTAGCAGGTGTTGTGAGTATGAAAAGTGAGGTGGAGAGAGAAAGTGAGGAAGGGAATAATAGGTGAAAAATTGTTGAGTGTGAGTGGGTCTCACGGAATAAAACATTTCCAATTTTGGGTTATCATATGTCGAGTGAGACACTCAAAATGACAAAATGTCATAATTCAAGTGAGACGGGGAAAGTGTGTGTGTATATATATATATATATAAGGTCATACTTATTTAGCTGGTAATACCATCTCAACAATGTCACTACTACATTGAACATTTACTACTATATCACCCATGACAAGATCAAATACAGGCACAAAGTAAGATCTTCACTATTTTAGGATCACTACTTCTCTCTCTCTCTCTCTCTCTCTCTCACTCACCCCATACTTCAGTCCATGGTCACTATTTATTTCAGTACAAAACATGATCACTGATCCAGCCTTCTAGCATTTCCTTCTCTTGCTAAATCTCAGGTCTAATATTAAGACTTTCATAAATTTCAAGTCCATATCATAAATATTTAATAGTACGGGCCGCAGGAAGAACACAAGTGTAAGCTGAGGAAGGAAACATGGTTTTGGAACGCGTGTTCACGTCCAGCAGCATAACAAGTAAGTACTGCTGATTATTTATCTTAACAAGTATATATGGTGTATTTATTGCCAGCACACTATATATATCGACATGCTAACACAAACTCTTTCTTTCATGATCATACATATATATGATCACTAGTTCACTACTTACTTTGATTAATTGTACCTTTGTTTCTGTGTATACCTCTTGAAATTGTTGCAGTAGACTTGAAAGATCTGCAAAAGATGATCCGCAGCCATGCATGCATGAGAACTTTTAAACGCATCCATATGCATGCATTGTTAAGCAAACAAGTGCTCCCCTCATTTTTAGTAGTAAAAAGTTTTCATAAAAACTGAAAATATGAAGGTGTTAAAATTGACACACACCAAAACTAAAGGAGGTCAAATGAACCCCATCTCACTAACATGGCTTTGCCACTGCATGCGCATATGCATGTACAGATATCAGAACGTATGGGGAGGGACGAGGAAATAAGGAAAACAAAAATTATATGATGACCATTATGTAAAGAAGTAAATAACACTGCGATGGCGAATAGTTTGTATATGATTCAGACTTGGCAGACATCACAGATCGCAAGGTTATTTGGAAGTCTGGATCATTATGTAAAGAAGCAAAATAACTCTGGGATGGGAAATAGTTTGTATGCAATTCAGACTGACCGACGTCACAGACCACAAGGTTATATGGAATTCTAGCTGTCTAGGAACCCTTTTCAAGCTCACCTATTTAGGGTTTAATAATAAGATCTATGAGTTTTGATCTATTCTAAAGCCAAATCACTTGCCTTAAAGAATGACAGAGAAACAAACAAATGGATACCTGCATGGGTAGGGGTCCGGCCAGTTATTTGGATTAGTTACTGATTCAACTGTGGACCCTTCTGGCTCACATCCATTGAAATCGACAACTGTTCAGATTAGCTGGCCAGGTGCCGACCTCATAGCTAACCCCAAGCAACTGCGTCAAAAAATTGTGTTGACAGTCAAAATCTTTGAGCAGAAACGTCATCAACATCACAGGATAAAAGAAATTACAATAATAAGGCACATAAATGAACATAATTATGCCAGTGTGAGACATGTTTCAAAATTTATGTCTGGTAAATTTAAACTTTATATTTACTAAAGCACAAACACTTCGGCGAAGTATTTAATCTGTATGATTTTTAACACTGTCTACATGGTTGATAATTTCTTGATTGCATTTTCCACTTTCTGCGTTTCTTAAAATTTATAAATATATGGGAACCTTTACGAGTACAATATAGTTGCATATTCTTTAAAGTATTGTTGACATACTTTGATGTGGTGGCTCTATTTATCTATTAACCAGAAAATGGAAATTTGGTGTTTCTCTTGTATCACTGAACTTTTAGTTGCTTCTCTACTTTTTACAAGGAAATGCACCTTGATCCCGTTACGCACTAGTCCCTCTTGATATTAAATTAACAATACATTCTCTCTCATGTCTCAATTACAGAGATTTAAATTATACTATATTGTATGAGCGATATATAACTCAAAACTACGTCTATTTTCTAAGAAAAATATAAGCACGTAAGAAACATACGAGTACATTAGCATTACGAATAGTGGTTTATTATTATCTAGACCTATCACTTCCTCCATATTTGTACTTTCTGTTGAAACTGAAACCAAAACTGAAGTATATTCTCAAAAAAAAAAAAAAAAAAAAAAAAAGCTATGCTACAAATATTAGCATTTTGCCTAAAAGATCTTAAATTTAAGGCATGTACATACAATGTTTAGACTAGTATTCTACAATATTATACTCCCTCCCTCCCGGAAAGATTGTCTCACTTTGACTTTCATGTTCAACTCAATCAAACTTTGACCATAATTTTATGAAAATCTAATTAATTATCCATGTGCAATTCTAAAAATTGTGATACACAACTCGTGCAGTTCCTCTAGTAGAGCCTTGTGAGTCATACACAACTCGTGCAGTTCCAGCACACAAGTTAAATTTCCAAGTTCCATCCATAATCACCATGAGCCTAGTCTGTTTCAACTGGTATCAAGAAGTTCTATCCACATCTTGACCTAATTGCCAAGTATGCCCCAAACTCTAATTTACATGACTTACAGTTGAAGATGATTTGGAGAACTTTCTCTACGATTCCTTCCCAGCTCTCTTCAGTTCCACACCAATCTACAAAACTCAAAGGTTGGTCCGCTATCAAAAGTCCAAGACCTAGGTCCCTAGCTCTGCAAACCATCAGAGAGGACTTGCAATGAAAGAGCAAATATTCTACTGTTTCAAGCCTGGCCAGGGTTTTGGATGAATAATTTGGCTTTGGTAGGAAGAATATCCAGTATGCATCTCTATAAGAGAAAAAAACAATTATAATGTTGAATGCTTAGTCGCCTCCATAATTGTGGTGGAACATTCAAAGCAGAAGAGGAACCACCTCTAATTTCCTGTGACATCCCCCTGGCTAGATATATAAAAGCCTGATTTAACATAGCCACTTCTTGAGTGATCCCATCTAAAAGTATCAAAGGCTAAAGCGATAGGGATATGATGAACAGAATAGTATTAATAACACGAGGAACATTCGCTTAAAAAAATTCCCTTCAACGTCCTAGACCCCTAATCAATTAAGAGTAGGTCTGCTGAGAAACGCGTTTCTCCATAACTATGGAGAAACGTGTTTTTAATAGCCAGAAGCTATGCGTTTGATAACCAGAAAAAAATTTCTGGATATCAGTCTCAAAAGGTTCTGGATATCCAGAAGCTTTGGAACGGATATCCAGAAGCCTTTGGGACGGATATTCAGAAAAAATAGATTTGAAGCCAAATTCAAGGCCAAGACCAGAAATTGCTTATTGAAGGTTTCTGGATATCCAGAAACCTTCAAATGTATATCCAGAAACCATCAAATGAATATCCAGAAACCATCAAATGAATATCCAGAAACATTTTGAAAGTTTCTGGATATTCATTTTGAAGGTTTCTGGATATCACTTTCATAAGCTTCTGGATATCCAGAAGCCTTGGCCTGCATTGTCGTGCGACAAGTCGGGCCACGTTTCTCCATAAGTTATGGAGAAACGCGTTTCTCCCCATATTTTAGCATCAATTAAATGCCAAACCTTGATGTCTTCTGGAAACTGTAGAGAATCCAATTTTCTTCTTCTTTTTCGTCAATTAGATATCTGTGAGATCCCCTCATTCTTAGCTTGAACTTGATGGCCTCCACCCACTCCAAATTTGCCTCCTCTGATTTATAATGTCTGCCCCACAAAATCCTTTTCAGACCCCCATGAATCACCGTCTTTTGCTTGAACCTCAAAGAATGTAGACGGGAAGCAATTTTTTTTACATTGATTCTATTAAATTGGTAAATTTCACGGGGCAGGGGTAGCATGCGTGCAGATTATAATTATTAATTAATTAATTCAAGAAAATAACGAAAAGCATAAGAAACAATAGGCATGATATTAACCAAGAAAAATATACTATGCCACCTTGTACCTTGAGAAGACGTCATAATATCATGTTATGATGCTTGACAGATTTGATGGCTTTTCAATTTGGTACGGCGTGGCTTCCAATAGGTTCACCCTGCATGTGGGAGGATGCCAGCATAATTCTACAGTTCGTGTTCCTCGGGCTCTTATTACTCCAGTATATAAGAAGTGTGGAACTATCACCTAAACTCAGAGCAGAAGTAGCGAGTGAAGAAAAGTACCCAAATGATATAACTACTGGCGTCACTTACAAAGCGTGCCTAGCATGTTGTATTTTTCTACTGGGTACACATATCACAATCCCACTAATACTGCAAAGTAGTAGTGATGCCAATTGCATATTGAAGATCCTTTCCTCAGAGATCATGCAGATAATATCCTGGGCAGCAGCTATATTTTCACTGTACAAGATTCGAAAAATGAAGTGCATCACGCTCCCTTGGATTCTACGAGCCTGGTGGCTCTGCAGCTTCTTGCTCTCGCTTGCTCGTGCAACTCTTGATGTCCACTTCATAGTTGAAAACCATGACAACCTCAAAGTAGTTGACTATGTTGACTTTTTCGGTCTTCTAGCATCCGCATTTTTACTGGTTCTTTCGATACGAGGGAAAACAAGCATAGTCCTTGCCAACCCCAGTAGCATCACAGACCCACTTCTCAAAGAAAGTTCCGAAAAATATTCGGAAAGCGAAAGAGACTGCCCATTTGGAAAAGCAACTCTTTTTCAACTCCTTACCTTCTCTTGGCTCAATCCACTGTTTGCGGTTGGATTTAAGAAGCCCCTCGACCAAGATGAAGTTCCAGAAGTGGACATAAAGGAGTCTGCTGCTTTTACATCCCAACAATTTGACGACTGCTTAAAACAGGTGAAGGGAAGAGATGGAAAAGCGGGGTCATCTATCTACAAGCCACTCTACTTGTTCATCAGGAAGAAAGCTGCAATAAATGCATTATTTGCAGTTATTAGTGCTGCAACATCGTATGTTGGCCCTTACCTTATTGATGACCTGGTAAATTTCCTTAGTGAAAAGAAAACCCGGAGTTTAGGAAGTGGCTACCTAATTGCACTCGGCTTTCTTGGTGCAAAAATCATTGAGACCACGGCACAGCGACAGTGGATATTTGGTGCTCGTCAATTAGGCCTTCGAGTGAAAGCTGCACTGATATCTCACATATACAGGAAGAGCCTTCTGCTATCAAGTCAATCCTGTCAAAGCCACACAAGCGGAGAGATCATCAACTTGATGAGTGTTGATATTCAAAGAATAACCGATTTCATGTATTCTTCAAATATTATCTGGCAGTTGCCTGTTCAAATTTCCTTGGCAATATACGTTCTGCATAAAAACCTAGGATTGGGAGCACTAGTAAGTTTAGCAGCAACTTTGACATTTATGGCGATAAACATACCATTGACAAGAATTCAGAAGCGGCTTCAGTCTAAGATCATGGACTCTAAGGATGCCAGGATGAAAGCAACTTCAGAAGTTCTTCGAAACATGAAAACTTTGAAACTTCAATCATGGGATAGTTATTATCTCCACAAGCTAGAAAGTCTGAGGAGAATAGAGTACAGCTGTATATGGAAGTCACTTAGACTGCAAGCAGTAACAAGTTTTATCTTCTGGGGAACCCCAGCATTTATTTCTGTGTTGACTTTCTGGGGTTGTGCTTTAATGGGGATTCCTCTCACAGCAGGGCGCGTATTATCTGCACTGGCTACCTTCAGAATGATGCAGGACCCTATATTCAAACAACCTGACCTACTCAAAGTGGTTGCACAAGGAAAAGTCTCTGCAGATAGAGTTTCTTCATACCTCCAAGAAGATGAAATTCAGTCAGATGCAGTTGAATTTGTTCCCAAGGATCAAACGGAGTTTTGTGTTGAGATAGAAGCCGGTAAATTTAGTTGGGATATAAATTCGAAAAGTCCGACCCTAGATGGAATTCAGTTGAAAGTCAAAAGGAGAATGAAGGTTGCAGTCTGTGGGACCGTAGGATCAGGGAAGTCGAGTCTGCTCTCGAGCATACTCGGAGAGATGCCAAAGTTATCAGGTGCTGTGAGAGTCAGTGGTACAAAGGCTTACGTTCCTCAGTCTGCATGGATACTGTCAGGAAATGTCAGAGAGAATATCCTCTTAGGCAATACATATGACAGTGAAAGGTACAATCAAACAGTCAAAGCATGTGCATTGATGAAAGACTTGGAGCTGTTCTCCGCAGGAGATCTAACCGAGATCGGAGAAAGAGGGATAAATATGAGTGGAGGCCAGAAGCAACGGATACAAATTGCTCGTGCAGTATATGATGATGCTGATTTATATCTACTTGATGACCCCTTCAGTGCTGTGGATGCGCATACAGGAACAGAACTTTTTCGGGTTAGTACTCTAATATATCCATGTTCTTGCATTCGTTTTAAAATGCATTAACCTCATTATTTACATATATTGGCAACTGTTGGTCTTTGTTATGTTTTTCCTATAGGACTGCCTTATGGGGATGCTCAAGGAAAAGACTGTCATTTATGTTACCCACCAAGTTGAGTTTCTTCCAGCAGCAGATCTCATACTGGTACGTAATAAGCTTCTTTCTCACCACCCTCAAATAAGAATACCAGTTCTGTCGGTCACAAAATAAGACGTTACCAATTTAATTACAGGTTATGCAAAACGGAAGAATCACACAAGCTGGTACATTCCAAGAACTACTGAAAGAAAACACTGGATTTGAAATTCTAGTTGGAGCTCATAACCAAGCTCTAGAATCAGTCACATCAGTCGAAAATTCAAGTAGAGAACCTGAGCAAGTATCAGATGAGTGTAAATCCAGTACAGAAGAACACACTCTGAATGTGGAATTTCCACATACAAAGCAAGACTCAAAGCACAATCTATCAGTAGAAATAACAGAGAAGGGGAAATTGGTGCAGGATGAAGAGAGAGAAAAAGGAAGCATCGGAAAAGGGGTGTACTTGACTTACTTGACTATTTTTAAAGGCGGGGCATTGGTTCCAATCATACTTCTGGCACAGTCGTCTTTTCAAGGGTTTCAGATAGCCAGCAACTACTGGATGGCATGGGCTTTTCCGACTGGTGAAACTGAGCAAATAGCTGGAGTAAAATTCATAATAGTTGTATATACACTTTTAGCACTTGGAAGTTCACTTTTTGTGCTGCTCCGAGCCTCATTATTGGCTATTGCTGGTCTTTCAACAGCAGAAAAGCTCTTCAACAAAATGCTACACAGTATTCTCCGCGCTCCTATGGCTTTCTTTGATTCGACGCCAGCAGGAAGAATCTTGAATCGAGTAAGTTAAATTTGCATGTACAATATCTTCGGTATCTAGTCTAAAGAAAATGAAATAAATTAATCAATGCAGGTTTTCAGAACAAGAAATGAAAGATTTTTTTCCGGATACTACCCCCTCAATTTCAACAAATGTATTGAACTTTCAATATTCTTATATCATGAGTCTAGAAATGAGAGTAATAACAAGACTGACATAAAAATTGAAATTCTATACGAACAGGCATCCACAGACCAAAGTCTAATAGACTTGGAGCTGGCAAGCACAGTAGGCTGGAGCGCATTCTCGATTATTCAACTTTCTGGTACAATCATAGTCATGTCACAGGTAGCATGGGAAGTATTTGTCATCTTCATTCCGGTAACAGCCATCTGCATACGCTACCAAGTAAGACATCTCACTCATCAAAATTAATTTATAAACCTATATAACACTCCCTCCGTCCCAAAATGAGTTACCATTTTTAATTAAGTTACTACTTTCACCCTCCGTAACTACAACTACCATGCCCCATGTGCGCTAGCAATTAAATAATCTGAACATCATTAACGGAATTTAGGAGTATGTCCTATTAAAAGTGACTAAAAGTCAACTTCCTCAAATTCCTTAAAAATTAATAAATGGACACTCATTTTGGACGGAGGGAGTAATTTTATTCGTAGTTAGTATAAGTGATGCAAAATATTTGTTGAGTGTTTCAGAAATATTACATACCAACGGCAAGAGAATTGGCCCGCTTAGAAGGAATACGACGAGCTCCAATCCTTCACCACTTTGCAGAATCACTCACAGGAGCAGCAACAATCCGTGCTTTCGACCAAAAATCCCGCTTTGTTGAGGCAAACCTCTGCCTTGTTGATAACCACTCAAGGCCATGGTTTCATAATGCTACAGCAATGGAATGGCTATCGTTCAGACTTAACCAGTTGTCAAATTTCGTGTTTGCTTTCACCCTGGTTTTGCTAGTGACCCTTCCTGCAGGAATTATTAACCCATGTGAGTTCAAAAGTTAGCTGTTATTCTTATCTGTACCGCAAGATGGTATACACAGAAGTTAATTCGACCAGATGTTCTGCAGTCATTGCAGGGTTGGCGGTGACATACGGAATCAATTTGAATGCATTGCTATCTTCAGTAATATGGAATATGTGCAATGCAGAGAACAAAATGATTTCAGTGGAGCGAATTCTTCAGTACTCAAATATCACAAGTGAAGCACCCCTGGTAATTGAAGATTCTAGACCACCAACTAGCTGGCCAGATATAGGAACAATTTCTTTCAACAATTTGCAGGTAAGTTAAAAAAAAAACTAATTGCTTTTCAGCCAAACACAAAGCTTGTTTTCATGTCAGATAATCTTACATGCGGCCAACGAACATGTACTGTATTCTTTTTCTGTTTGCAGATTCGTTATGCTGAGCAGCTCCCGTCTGTTCTGAAAAACATAACCTGCACATTTCAAGGAAGAAAGAAGATAGGAGTTGTAGGACGGACAGGGAGTGGGAAATCTACTCTCATACAAGCAATTTTTCG
The DNA here is from genome assembly GCA_022495995.1 of Adenophora triphylla var. japonica. Taxonomy (NCBI): domain Eukaryota; kingdom Viridiplantae; phylum Streptophyta; class Magnoliopsida; order Asterales; family Campanulaceae; genus Adenophora; species Adenophora triphylla. The sequence goes on along the minus strand of JAFEMH010001253.1, from coordinate 64,541 downwards.
GGTAGTTGAGCCCAGAGAGGGACGCATTACAATAGATAACATAGATATATCCAAGATAGGCCTACATGATCTGAGATCCCGGCTTAGTATCATTCCTCAAGACCCCACCATGTTTGAGGGGACAGTTAGAGGAAACCTTGATCCATTAACTCAACATTCTGATACAGAAATATGGGAGGTATATTGTTGCCATCCTACTCCAATAATCAACAAACTTGAGTAACTTCTGTTTCAATTTCACTGAGGTAACAGCTCCTTTTTCAGGCTCTTGATAAATGTCAACTTGGTGACTTGATTCGTGAGAAGGAAGAGAAGCTAGAATCTTTAGGTAAGAAAATTTAGTGTTTCTGCTATTAGTTTGTTAGAAAGTTGTGTGCTTGCACGTGAAAACTAAAAAATATGTTGTGCAGTGGTTGAGAGCGGAGAAAACTGGAGTGTGGGTCAGAGGCAATTATTCTGTCTTGGAAGAGCATTGCTAAAGAAAAGCAGCATACTTGTTCTTGATGAAGCAACAGCATCTATTGATTCTGCAACTGATGGAATCTTACAAAAAATCATTAGCGAAGAATTTAAAGATCGTACCATTGTTACAATTGCTCACAGAATCCACACAGTTATAGACAGCGATTTTGTCTTGGTCCTTAGTGATGGTAAGAGCAATAAATCTCTCTCTTTCAATAAGTGTTTCTCAAGTTATACATTTCTTTGCTAACCATTAATTCCATGAACAGGAAGGGTTGCAGAGTATGACACACCAGCAAGGCTACTGGAAAGAGAAAACTCTTTCTTCTCGAAACTCATAAAGGAGTACTCAAAGAGATCGCAAAGTTGCAACAACCTGGGGAAGTGAGGAAGAGGATTAATGGAGAAGAGTTTGGACAATCCCAAGAGAAAATGCAAACGGCCTATTGACTATGTTTGCATGAGAAGAAGTGTTTTACATCAGCAGTAAAAAAAATCATGCTTGAAGTTAATTCTTCATGTTGTCGTTCACTGCACAAAAGGGGGAATACCCTCCAAAACATTCTTAAAACTGTGATTCTGTTTTTTTCCTTTTCCTAATCGCGTATACTCAGGAAAGAAATCAAGGCTTCATTTGTTTAGAAGAAAATAAAGTCCTGAAAATGCTTTCACCATTTTACTGTCTAGTAACATCAGGAAAATTTAGTAACTGGAAAATAACCCACAATCACAAGTTCCTTTGATACTCCATAAAATGACTCAAGGAAATTGGGCTCAGTGAGTCCTTTTCCTTGTGCTTATTGTGCCCCCAACTAATCTATTATTTCTCCTCTCTCTCTCTCCTAGAACGTGGTCCCAGAATATATCTTCGACGAACTTCATCTCATCCACTTATATTGGTTCTATCCAAAAATACAAAGTCTGTCTCTCTAGAATTTCCCACCAGTTATCATGACAATGGTTATAGGAAGATGATTCCTTACCTTTACAGAGAATTGTTGGGATAGAGGACCAACCGGGTTAGACATCGAAGCAAGGGGGAAGAATTTCGTCAGGGGTTTCTGGACTCAAGAGCGGCCGCGCCTCTGCTGTGCGCGACCGCGCTCTTGGACAGAAACATGTGGCTCGGTGGAAATTCTTCGAGGGCGACCGCGCTGAAAGGGAGGGCGACCGCGCTGGAGGTTTGTCAAAGGCATTGGATCTTCTGGACAGTAGCGCGACCGCGCAGGCCTGGAGGGCGGCCGCGCTCGGCCCGTTTCAGCAGTCAAGATTTCCTTGTTTGTCTAGGGTTTGGTTTATTCCCTAGGTCATATATAAGCATAGTTCCGCCCCTTTTCTCATTGTAACACAAATTTACATATTATAGTGCAAGATCCTGGCTTGGTAGTGCCCCCAGACGTAGCCAATCAAATTGGTGAACTGGGTTAACAATTTCTTGTGTCTTTTCTGTGCTTTTGATTTTCTTGTGTTTTGTTTGTGTGCGATAATTATTCTTGTGGTTTGCTTGGGTAGTGGAGGGCCATATTCACAACAACTGGTATCAGAGCTTTTGGTTTCAAGATCAAGGAAGTTGTTCCAAGCAATCAAGAATGGGCAAGGACAAACATGCGGTTGAGAAATTCGATGGGTCTGACTACGGATATTGGAGGATGCAGATTGAGGATCTTTTGTACAACAAAGACCTCTATAAGCCTCTGAAGGGTGTCAAACCAGAAGATGAAGATCAGGAAGAATGGGAACTCATGGATCGGAAAGCCCTAGGGGTGGTCAGATCTACTTTGTCAAAGTGGATTGCAAAGACTACCAAGAAGGCGACAACCATCAAGGAGCTATTGGATTATCTTACTGAGAGATTTGAAACTCCATCTGCTGCAAATAAGGTTGATTTGATACGCAAGATGGGTAGTCTCAAGATGCAAGAGGGAGGATCCTTGGCTAAGCACATCGATGAGTTTATGGATGTTATAGACTCATTGACAGCGGTGGAGATCAAGTTCGATGATGAGGTTCATGCGTGTTTGTTGCTAGCTTCTTTGCCGGCAAGTTAGAGCGAAACGGTGACAGCAATCAACGCTTCAGCAGGTAAGAAGAAATTGAAGTATGATGATGTTAAAGACTTTCTTTTAGGTGAGGAAAAGCGCATGAAAAAGTTGGGGACATCGAGTGCTTCGGGATCGGCTTTAGCTACTACTAGCGAGGGAAGCGGGTACTAGCAAACAAGGGAGAACCGAATCTAGGGAGAACGTGGTGAGTGGTAAGGGCAAAGCCGGGAGAACAAAGACAAACGAAAGGTTGCGAAGGGATCATTCGGTGCTATTATTGTAAGGAGTTGGGACACTTGAGAGGGATTGTCCAAATCGTAAGGGCAATTCGGTGAATGTGACGGTCGAAGGTGACGATGTCTTTTGGTTACGAGTGTTAGTAGTGCACTAGAATCATGGGTCTTTGGATTCGGGGCATCATTCCACTCTTGCGGGCATAAGGAAGAGATGGAGAATTACACTTGGTGATTTCGGTAAGGTCTATGCGGCGGATGGCGAGCCTTTGGAAATCGAGGAAGGGGATGTCGAGAATAGGAGCATCGGACGGGAAGGTCTTACATCTGCACGGGGTCGAACACATTCGGGTTTGAAAAAGAACCTACTTTCGGTTGGGCGGTTGGACGAAAGAAGGTTACAAGGTGACATTCGGCTGCGAGGCTAGGTTATTACGAGGAGGATTGTGAGATCGCTCGGGGTAATAAGGAGGGACTTTGTATTTGGCGAATAACACCAAGGATAGTATCGCGGTGGCGGCAAAGGGTGATCTGGATTTGTGGCACTTGTCGATTGGGTCGCATGAGTGAGACGGGGATGAAGGTGCTTTGTTGAAAGGGACTACTACCGGGTTTGAAGACGATCAGCGTGGGGATCTGCGAAGATTGTATGTTTGGCGAAGCGGGGAGAAATAATTTCTCGAGGACGGGTAGGGGTTTGAGGAAGCAAAGTTAGAATTGGTTCACACGAATTTGTGGGGGCCATCTCCGTAACGTCTACAGGTGGTGCGTCATATTACATGACCTTTATTGATGATTCTACAAGGAAGGTTTGGGTCTATTTCTTGAAGGGAAAGATGAGGCTTTCGAGGTGTTCGAAGTGGAGGGCCTTGGTGGAGAATCGAGACGGGACTTAAGCTTAAGTGCTTGAGATCGAGACAATGGTGGGGAGTATGAGCTTGGTGAGTTTAGGGAATATTGTCTTGCGAATGGTATTCGTATGGAGAAGACTCCAAAGCGGACACCACAACTTCAACGGGGTAGCGAGAGAGGATGAAACGAGAACATTGAATGAGTGGGCTAGAAGTATGAGATTGAAGTGTGGACTTAGAAGACGTTTTGGGCATATGCGGTTGACACGGCGGCTTTCTTGATCAATCGGGGACCATCGGTACCATTGGGAATGGAATTCCGAGAGGAAGCTTGGAGTGGCGCAGGTCATCTGTCCTTTCTTCGCATGTTTGGTTGCGTTTCTTATGTTAAATGTTGGTCCTATTGAGAGAACTAAATTAGATGCAAAATCTGTTAAGTGTACGTTTATTGGGTATGGCGGGGATGACTTCGGGTATAAGTTTTGGGATGACCAAAATCATAAAATTATTCGTAGTCGAGATGTGGTATTGATGAGACGGGTATTATCTGAGAGACGAGAAGGGGGCATCGGTAGCAGTTCGGAACCGGAAATTGTAGAGGTGGATATTCCAAACTCGGGTGGGAGCGAAGCGGTTCATGATGACCATGGTCGAGGAGGTGTGAAGATGAACCACGTACTCCGGAACCGGATATTCCGGCTGCGTAGATCCAGCGGTGCGTGGATCGCACAGCAGTATACTCCATCCAATTATTATTCTTTGTTGACGAGATAATGGGAACCGGAATGTTATGCGGAGGCATTCGTAGTGCACTTTGTAACAAGTGGAAAGGCTGCGATGGATGATGAGATGGACTCATTGAAGGCCAACAAAACTTGGGAGTTAGTGAACTACCTAAGGGGAAGAAGGCATTGCATAACAAGTGGGTTACAGGATCGAAGGAGGAAGCGACGGTAGCAAGCGTTACAAGGCAAGACTGGTTTGTAAAAGGGTTTCGGCAAGAAAAGTACGGTATTGACTACACCGAGGTATTCACTCCGGTTGTGAAGATGACCGCTATCAGAATGGTTACAGGTATAGTAGTGGCGGACAACTTGTTGCTTGAGCAGATGGATGTGAAGACGGCCTTTCTTCGTAGGGACTTGGAGGAAGAGATTTACATGGTACAGCCCGGAGGTTACTTGTCCCAGGGTAGCGAGGAGCTAGTTTGCGAATTGACTAAGAGCTTGTATGGCCTTAAACAAGCTCCTGGCGGTGGTACGAAAGTTTGATGGGTTCATGCATGACATTGATTTTATCAGATGCGAGGCGGATCATTGTTGCTACTTCAAGAACACGGACAATGGGTACATTATCTTGCTGTTATATGTGGACGACATGCTAATAGCGGGCTCTAGCAGTAGAGAGGTAAACGAGATTGAAGACTCGGTTGTCGAACGGTTCGAGATGAAGGATTTGGGAGAGGCCGGAAAAATCTTGGGCATGCGGATTGGCCGGGATAGGGAGTCGGGCAAGTTGGTTCTTTCACAAGCGAGAATACGTTGAGAAAGTCTTGGCAAGGTTTTGTATGGAAGAGGCGAAGCCAGCAGGGGACGCCATTGGGTTTGCATTTCAAGCTATCCGAGAAGGACTCACCTAAGGGCAAGGAGGAGCGTGACAAGATGGAGAGAACTCCATATGCTTCAGCAGTGGGGAGTCTCATGTATGCAATGGTGTGTAAAAGGCCGGACATTGCACATGCGGTGGGAGTATTCAGTCGATTTATGGGAAATCCAGGAAAGCAACATTGGGAAGCGGTTAAATGGATCCTACGTTACTTGAAGGGTACTGCTGGTAAGGCTCTGTGTTTCTCGAGCAAGGAAGTGGTGTTAGCGGGTTATGTTGATGCGGACTTGGCATCAAGTGATCTCGATAAGAGGAGTACTACGGGTTATGTGTTCACATTGGGTGGTACGGCAATCTCCTGGGCTTCTAAATTGCAGAAGATCGTGACGCAGTCGACTGCAGAAGCAGAATATGTGGCAGTGACAGAGGCGAGTAAAGAGATGGTATGGCTGCAGAACTTCTTGGGTGAACTTGGGAAGACGCGAAGTGGTAACGTTCTCTACAGTGATAGTCAGAGTGCAATTCACTTGGCTAAAAATCCGGCGTTTCATTTGAGGACGAAGCACATTGAACTGAGGTTTCACTACATCAGACATCTCTTGGAGGAGAAAATCTTAAGGCTAGAGAAGATATTGGGATCGGAGAACCCGACTGACATGTTGACAAAGGTTGTGAACCTTGAGAAATTGAAGTTGTGCAAAGCTTCAATTGGGCTTGGAGAATAGGAGAGGAGGATGGCACTACCATGATCGAGGTGAGCACTAGGAGGACACCAAGGATGAGTTGAAGAACGGATACGGGACTTATATGTGTGGTTGATCTCTAGGTGGGAGATTGTTGGGATAGAGGACCAACCGGGTTAGACATCGAAGCAAGGGGGAAGAATTTCGTCAGGGGTTTCTGGACTCAAGAGCGGCCGCGCCTCTGCTGTGCGCGACCGCGCTCTTGGGACGAAACATGTGGCTCGGTGGAAATTCTTCGAGGGCGACCGCGCTGAAAGGGAGGGCGACCGCGCTGGAGGTTTGTCAAAGGCATTGGATCTTCTGGACAGTAGCGCGACCGCGCAGGCCTGGAGGGCGGCCGCCCTCGGCCCGTTTCAGCAGTCAAGATTTCCTTGTTTGTCTAGGGTTTGGTTTATTCCCTAGGTCATATATAAGCATAGTTCCGCCCCTTTTCTCATTGTAACACAAATTTACATATTATAGTGCAAGATCCTGGCTTGGTAGTGCCCCCAGACGTAGCCAATCAAATTGGTGAACTGGGTTAACAATTTCTTGTGTCTTTTCTGTGCTTTTGATTTTCTTGTGCTTTGTTTGTGTGCGATAATTATTCTTGTGGTTTGCTTGGGTAGTGGAGGGCCATATTCACAACAAGAATATGCCTTCTGTTTCGGGACTTTGAAGGTGAATATTAAATTTTTGATCTACATACAAGAATTTTACATGGATGCGATGCAAAGTCCTCATTTGGGTTTAGCATAAACCTCAAGCTCAATTTTTATAACTATATACTCTGTTTTAATGTGGATTTTTGAGAGAACATGCATTATGAACTCAATACGAAATGAAACAACTATGGCTTGTGTCCAATAATCTTCTCTTTAGCCAGATTAACACAAGAGTTGGAAAATAAACTCAGTTCCATGATATGAAGTAATGCATTATGCCTCGAGCTAGAAGTACATATCTGAAAAAGAGAAACAATATAAAGTGTACACTCAGTTCGTGACAACAAAAGAGGCAACACATGCTAAAGACACAGAGAATGAAGAAAATCAAAGGCAAAAGGGATAAAAGCATGTGTTTATCTATCAATAGAATCACGAACGGAGATGCTGCATATAATGTTTAGGGATACTGATCTTTCTAAATTGAACTCAACCGGAGGATAGACTAATTGTAGCTCTTACTAATAATATAACCTCTTACAACCTTCATCACTAGAAATGCAACACTTTTCAAATAAGAATCCCATTAAGAACCGTGAAAACGGCGAGACAAGAAATTCATATTTTTCATGGTTAACAAAGAGATTAGGATCCTAACCGATGCAAGGTTTGTAAACGACTACGTACATAGCCTTATCCCTACGAGAAGGAATTTTAGTTCTATAAGTATAAAGTAGAAAAATTTATAGAGGAGATGCAACGAGCAAGAAATGAAAAGACGTTAAACAAATTCAAGTCTATGTTCGGCAACTCAAATCCAAGCCCTTGATTTGGACTTGGAAGAGAAAAATAAAATGAAATTGGAATTTAAATTGCTTTCCTATTTAATTCTACACTTGGAATTAAGTTACCCATACTCGTAGAAACTTTATTCCATCCAAATGAGTCTTAGAGTTTCAAATCAAAATTTTCACATCCAGTCCCAAAATGAATGGCCATTTTTCTTCATACAAGCATTGTAAATTAGGGAAAATAAACAGAAACCATAATAACGTCTCAATTTGTGAAATAGAGCTCCATATTCCCCCACGTTATTATAGTAGAGATTTACAAAATTCCAATAAAATCAGTTATTAAAAGAATGCCTCTTTACGGCATAGAAAAAAAATGTTAACATGAGTGTCACCAAGAGTAAAAAAGAGTTCCCAACATCTCATCACTAGTAACTGCCTCTCTCCAACTCAGTCTCCCACCATTGCATGGTCTGAATATCGTCAAATATACGCAGTCGTACGTACCTTTTCAAGCAAAGAGGTTATTTCCGCAAACTTTCTCAATCGAACTAAAAATAAAAATAACATCAAGCTAAATCAGATTATCAACAGCATTAAACAAAAAAACAAAAAATTGATTATACTTCTGTTTAGTGCAATGCCTTTATCCAGGCATGCACTTCTTGGTAATTTCCTAACAAGCTTACAAGAAGACTTGCTTTTGCACTTTCTACAAGTCATTTTTAAATGCTAACTACCTGTAAATAAAACAAAGAAACTTCATTGCTTCAACTTTTACAAAATTTTCCAAGCAAAAAATGTAAACAACTCTCCTTTTAACAACCTATGGGACCTGATTTTGTTTGGCCTATTCCTACTGTAAGCAATTCTCTGGTCTTTAAGAGTGGATGACTTGGATATACAATTAGTATAATTCAAAACCCACCCAAATATCATATCGGGCTTTGCCAATATATACTCGTAAAATATTAGAAAAGAAAAACTGAGCACTAAACTACAATCTTTGATTTGGTATAATAAAGGGCTTTCTACAACTAAAAGTTGCACAGAAACTAAGCACAGCAGAAAGTGGACTGATTAAGCCTTAAAAGCTAGAGCACACCTCTCTCTCACACAGACACACACAGACAGAGAGGAAGTGGAGCCTCTCAAGTCCTTTCCACCTCCATTCTCCCCAAGTCCTCTGCAGAGATCATGTCAATGCATTAATGAGCCTCATCTGACGGTAAGAAAATTACTAAGTCACTACTTTTGTTAGCAGATACTCCCTCCGTCCCACTATACTTGACACTTCTTTCTATTTTGGGTCGTCCCACTATACTTGACACCTTCCAAAAATAACCAAGTTTTTATATTTTTATATTCACTCTACCCCACCACTCATTCTCTCTCTTCATTTTCTACCACATATTTATTCAACCAACACTACTATTTACCCCACTCATTCTCTCTCTTCATTTTTCACCACACATTTTTTTTATTTTATTTTTTTTCTTGGTTTTTGAACCCACCCCTTGGGTGTCAAGTATAGTGGGACGGAGGGAGTATATAAAAAAGAAAGAGAAAATCAAAACTTATTGTATGCACATTATATCAGCCTCGTGTTATTCGCTTCATAGATTGTGACTTTACAAGCATTTCTTTTTCCAACTTGCTAAAAGTCAGGACTAAAATTAGTACCTCCATTTTCAATTGCATATCACAAAACTTTCTTAATACAGGCCACGAGAAGGATTAAAGCTGGAGCGCCAGACATGGTCTTGGAAAATATGTTCAGTTCCAGCAGCATACCAAGTAAGTTCTTCCATAATTTTCAAGTTCATATCATAAAACTAACAAATTATGTTCAGCTCCAGCAGCATAACAAGTTCTTCCATAATTTTCAAGTCCATATCATAAAGCTTAGGACTAATGCTGTTTATATTCATCATTTTGTTGAGGATTAATAGAAATGACATATTGTCTCAACTTAAATCATCAAATGATCTTGTCTTCTCAACCAAATGTGTACTCCTATTTAGGCATGCCTCAGAAGATTGTGTTTTCATATCTAGCTACTGCAATATAATGGTCTTAGAAATTTAATCACATGAAATAAAGGCATCAGAAAATTCTCTTATAATTTGTATAAATGAACATTCTCAGTTATTTCTAGATTGTGACAATGATAATCAAGTGGATTTGATACATGCACTTTTCCCATATTGCTTTATATTCCATCAAGTTGCCTATATCACTTTAAATTAGCATTGCATGAAGCAGGGACAACTTGAACATAAACATAAGAAACAAGAAGTGTGATATTAATCACTAACATTATAAAAATAAGAAACAAGAAGTGTAATATTAATCGCTAACTCTAAAAACAAAAGAAACAAGAAGTATGTGCTAACAAGCTTTAAACCGCTTTCTAGAAGCATCATTGCATCCCGCCCCAATAGGAGTCCTAGTTCATAGGCACATACGTGTGCTCATTATATTTCAAGAAATGAGCATAAACACAAGAAACAAGAAGTATGAAAGTAATTGCTGAAAATATGTTTTGTACCTTAAGGAGACATCGTCATGACACCATGTTGTGATGCTTGACAGATTTGAAGCCTTTTCAATCTGGAATGACGAGGCTTCCAACAGGTTTGGCCTGCTTGTGGGAAGATGCCAGCATAATTCTACAGCCCGGGTTCCTCGGGTTCTTATTATTCCAATTTATAAGTGCGGAATCGCCATCAAAATTCAGAGCAGAAATCGAGGGTGGAGAAAAGTACCCAAGAGATATGAAGACAGGTGTAACTTACAAAGTGCGTCTAGCATGTTCGATTTTGCTACTGGGCACACATATCACAATCCCACTAATACTGCAAAGTAGAAGTGGGGCACATTGCAAATCGAACATCCTAACATTTTCCTCAGAGATCATGCAAATAATATCCTGGGCAATAACAATATTTGCGCTGAACAAGTTTCAAAAAAGCAAGTGCATCATGTTCCCCTGGGTTCTACGAAATTGGTGGCTCTGCAGCTTCTTCTTGTCGCTTGCTCGTGCAACCCTTAATGTCTACTTCATAGTTGAAACCCATGACCGCCTCAGAGTACTTGACTATGTCAACCTTTTTGGCCTTCTACCATCAATTTTTTACTGTTTTGTTCAATAGAAGGGAAGACAAGCATAGTCCTCACCGTACCCAGTAGCATCACAGACCCACTTCTTAATGAAAACCCCCAAAAATATTTGGAAGGAAAAAGAGACTGCCCATATGGAAAAGCAACTCTTTTACAACTCGTTACCTTCTCTTGGCTCAACCCCCTGTTTGCTGCTGGAGCCAAGAAGCCCTTTGACCAAGAAGAAGTTCCAGATGTGGACCTAAAGGACTCAGCTGCTTTTACATCCCAAGCCTTCAATGACTGCATAAAGCAGGTTATGGGACTAGATGGAACATCAATCCCATCTATCTACAAGGCGCTCTATTTGTTTGCCAGGAAGAAAGCTTCAATCAATGCATTATTTGCAGTGATTAGTGCTGGAACATCGTATGTTGGCCCCTACCTTATTAGTGACCTGGTGAATTTCATTAGTGAAAAGAAAACCCGGAGTTTAGAAAGTGGATACCTAATTGCACTTGGCTTTTTTGGTGCAAAAATCATTGAGACAATAACACAGAGACAGTGGATATTTGGTGCCCGTCAATTAAGCCTTCAAGTAAGAGCTGCTTTGATATCTCAGATATACAAGAAGGGCCTTGTGTTATCAAGCCAATCCTGTCAAAGCCATACAAGTGGAGAGATCATCAACTTGATGAGTGTGGACATTCAAAGAATAACTGACTTCATGTGGTACATAAACACAATCTGGATGTTGCCTATTCAAATCTCCTTGGCAATATACATTCTGCATATAAACCTAGGGTTGGGAGCACTAGTAGGTTTAGCAGCAACGTTGACGTTAATGGTGGGTAACATACCGCTGACAAGAATTCAGAAGCGATATCAGTCAAAGATCATGGATTCCAAGGATGTCAGGATGAAAGCAACTTCAGAAGTTCTTCGAAACATGAAAACCCTCAAACTTCAAGCATGGGATAGTTATTATCACCACAAACTAGAACGTCTAAGGAGAATAGAGTACAATTGGATATGGAAGTCACTTAAACAGCGAGCAGTAATAAGTTTTATCTTATGGGCATCACCGGCATTAATTTCTGTGTTGACTTTTGGGGCCTGTGTTTTGATGGGGATTCCTCTCACAGCAGGGCGTGTATTATCTGCACTGGCTACCTTCAGAATGTTGCAGAACTCTATATTCAATCTGCCTGACCTACTCAATGTGATTGCACAAGGAAAAGTCTCAGCAGATAGAGTTGCTTCTTACCTCCAAGGAGTTGAAATTCAGTCAGATGCAGTTGAATTTGTTCCCAAGGATCAAACAGAGTTTTGCGTTGAGATAGAAGATGGAAAATTTAGCTGGGATATAAGTTCCAGAAGTCCAACTCTTGATGGAATACAGTTGAAAGTCAAACGGGGAATGAAGGTTGCGATCTGTGGGACGGTAGGATCAGGGAAGTCAAGTCTGCTCTCGTGCATACTCGGTGAGATGCCAAAGCTATCAGGAACGTGTTAAAGAGCAACACTAACTCTTCCTCTCTCCAAGAAATTACTAGGGTTCTCTAGAAATTATTAGGGTTCTCTAGAGATTTCTACATACCTTGAGAAATTTTCAAGAAGCCCCAAATTGAAGACCACCGCCATTGAAGAAGAACGGTGAAGCTTCCAGACTTGATGAGCCGACGCCGCCTTGGTAGAAAGATCGGGAGAATGTTGGTAATTTCCTTAACCGACCTAGGCAGCCTATAAATAAGGTTTTTTGGGTTTTCCCAAAGTGTGTGAATTGGAGAGAGTTCACCCCAAGAGTGATTTGGAAGAGTAACCTAGAGCTAGAGTGAGTCAGCCGCGGATAAATTGAAGTCTTCCTTGTGGGCTATTATCTAGTGTGATGATCCTTTATTAGGGGGCGTTTGGTTTTCCGTCTTAGCCCCGGATAATTTTCAGAGGGATTATTAAGCCAAATTTAATTCTGTTTGGTAGAACATTAGGCGTTGGTATTGATAATCCGCGTCTAGGGGGATTAAGTAGTTATCCCTTCACTAATATTCCTGATGAAAGGCTGGTATAATTAATCCCACCTCACGGATTACAATTTCAGGGCAAATATACCCCCGCTAAAAGATAAACTAGACGGGAATGAACGGCGACCTCTTCTCCCATTACGATTCTCTTATGTTGACGATTTGTGTGAGATTTTCAGAGTTCAGTTCATCTTCATAATTTTCCTTTTTCATAATGTCAAACCCAAACCAAATTATATCCTCTCTCCGTTCGACAACTCACAGGCTTCTTGATTCTTGGTGAGTTCATATGGTTTTTTGTTAATAGGTGACTACTCATTTCTATGGGTGTACATGTGCGTAAATCGGAAAGTCATTACGAATTGATAGGATGGTAGATTATATTGTTGTTTGAATACTGGGAGACTTGAATTTGGGATAATTGGTGAGATTTTTCTCACCTTTATTGTATGCATCTCTTTTTTAGCACAACGGAAAGAGACGACGAGGAAACAGTGAAAGAGAACAAATTGTCCCTGTGGTATTTAGAAGGCTTCCTTTGATAATAGTTGTAGGCTCAAGTTAATTTGGTTGAGTCAATAGGGGCTCCAAACACCCAGTAGTTGTAGTTGTAGAGAAGGAGCAAATAGTTATTTCTTTAAAGCATAATTTGATATTCCATTCATCCCAAAATAAATATTTAAAAATTTTAAATTTGCTTTGATCAACAGCAAATTTTAAGATTTTTTGGACATTCATTTAGGAATAGACGTAACATTTTTTATAAAATTTAATGACAAAAATGTATATTGCTATCTATTTTCTGTCATATCGTTTTGCAATTATATAACGAGTTACAAAAAATAAAAAATAAATAAATAAATTGGTAACAATCATTTAGAAAAAAAAAATATCATTTTTGGGTCGGAGAAGTATAAAGTAAGTTAGGGGTATACTTGAAAAATTAATAATAGTAGCATATTTATCCTGATCCTATCAAACACCAAAATAATTGTGAAAACGAGATTATTAATACCTTGGATTAATAATGAGGGGATTAATAATACCCTTACTATTAATACTCCTTATCCTTATCCGGCTACCAAACGAGCTCTTAGTGTATTAGTGTGTGCATTAAGCATTTGTATCTTGTTCTTGTGTAAGTTTGTTTAGTAATAATAATAGTATTATATTATTATTATTACTTGTGGTTCGCCAATTCGGGTACGAAAATTCAACAAATGGTATCAGAGCGGTACGACCCGGGATCGCGGGAACCGTTGTTGAGGCGTTGTTCGGGATCGTTGCAGGTGCACAGTAGGAGACTGTGAAGCTCGTGGTGGGAGACCAGGCTTACTTGGTGACGTACACGGAGGCAGTACCAAGTCACGATGGTAGATCCGGCAAGCGCATTTGGTGGAGTCAGGAGACTCAACAATGGAAATTATAAGTATTGGCGAATGTGTATGCAGTTGTACTTACAAGGACAAGAGTTATGGAATGTCGTGGGTGGTAGTGAGACCACGTCACCGGAAAAGGAGGACACTCAAGCATTCCGAAAATGGAAAGCGAAAGCCGGGAAGGCTATGTACGCGCTAAAGATTAGCGTCGAGGATGAACTTTTGGAGCATGTCGAGGATGCACAAACTCCAAAAGAGATATGGGATACATATGCGACGTTATTTTCGAGGACTAATGAGGCTCGTCTCCAGATGCTCGAGAATGAGCTTATGTCGACTACGCAGAAGGATCTAACTGTAAGTCAATATTTCAACAAAGTTAAATCTTTATGCCATGAAATCTCGAAGTTAGATGTGGACTCAAAGATTAATGAGCAACGGATGAAAAGAATAATCATCCACGGGTTGAGACCAGAGTTTAAGGGTTTAGTGACTGCGATTCGTGGTTGGGCCACACAACCATCTCTTTTAGAGTTAGAGAGTTTGCTGGCCAGCCAAGAAACGCTAGACAAACATACATCTAGGCCTTCAATGTCAAAACCAATGGATTCAGAGGAAGCACTCTTTAGCCACCGAGGTCGCGGAAGGCAACAAGGACGTGTTGTTTCGGGATGGAAAAAGAAAGATGAGATCCAAGACGAGCGTGAAGGTCCGAGGTACAAAGGATGCTCTCACGCAGGGGAAGAAAAACTGAACAATAAAGATGATTCTCGACTTGATGAGTGGAGACGAACCAATGAATGTTACAACTGCGGTCGTAAAGGGCATTTCCTAAAAGATTGTCCATTCAGGAAGAAGGTTGTCGAAGGAAATGCAGTTACCAATCAAGATCGTTATGATAGTGAAGAAGAATGGGATATGGAAGCTTCTTTCGCAGATATAAGGATTCATAAAGACGATCCAGAAGAGGAAGAATGGTTTGAGGACCACGCCTACCCAGTTACTATCGAAGAATGTTGGATTGATGACAACGTGGAAAGCGAAGAAGAGATTGACTTTGACGAAGGTCGATGGTTCGAAGATCTGGCTGCCATGATCAATGTTGGATGTAAAGATAATCTAGACGACAACAACACTGCTAAAGCATTAGCATGCTTGCACGATGTCGGCTCAGAAGAAGGGATAATTGAAATGATCGATAAAAATTTAGATGCTCCAAAGCTCATAGACGAAAAGAAGTTAGAGATAAAGGGGGAGCAACATCAACAAGATTCAACACATGAACAAGCTCGAGAGAAATCACCGTTGAATGTGGATATCGAGAAGCAATCACAATTGCTCCGAGAACGATCAGGAGTAAGCAATGTCACGAACGGGCGCACGATAAAGACGATTGAAGAGAAAGGTAAATGGTCAAGGAGCGCCGATGAAGAACAAAGCCAACAACAAGGATCAAGTGGGAGAAATCCGCTCGTACGGTTCAAGAAGAAAGAGTCAGTGTTGAGGGGGAGTGTTAAAGAGCAACACTAACTCTTCCTCTCTCCAAGAAATTACTAGGGTTCTCTAGAAATTATTAGGGTTCTCTAGAGATTTCTACATACCTTGAGAAATTTTCAAGAAGCCCCAAATTGAAGACCACCGCCATTGAAGAAGAACGGTGAAGCTTCCAGACTTGATGAGCCGACGCCGCCTTGGTAGAAAGATCGGGAGAATGTTGGTAATTTCCTTAACCGACCTAGGCGGCCTATAAATAAGGTTTTTGGGTTTTCCCAAAGTGTGTGAATTGAAGAGAGTCCAGCCCAAGAGTGATTTGGAAGAGTAACCTAGAGCTAGAGTGAGTCAGCCGTGGGTAAATTGAAGTCTTCCTTGTGGGCTATTATCTAGTGTGATGATCCTATATTAGTGTATTAGTGTGTGCATTAAGCATTTGTATCTTGTTCTTGTGTAAGTTTGTTTAGTAATAATAATAGTATATTATTATCATTATTACTTGTGGTTCGCCAATTCGGGTACGGAAAAACCAACAGAACAGTGAGGGTTAGTGGTACAAAAGCTTATGTTCCTCAGTCTGCATGGATAGTGTCAGGAAATGTCAGAGAGAATATACTTTTTGGCAATACTTATAAAAGTGACCGGTATGATCGAACGATCAAAGAAAGTGCTTTAGTGAATGACTTCGAGCTGTTCCCTACAGGAGATCTAACAGAGATTGGAGAAAGAGGGATAAATATGAGTGGAGGCCAGAAGCAACGGATACAGATAGCTCGTGCAGTGTATGAAGATGCTGATATATATCTTCTTGACGACCCTTTCAGTGCTGTGGATGCGCATACAGGAATGGAACTCTTTCAGGTTAGTACTCAACGTCCATGCTCTTACATTCTTTTATATGCTACCTATGTCCCAATAATTCTCTAAAGTGCCACTCAGGACAGTTTAATTCAAACTAGAAGGCAATATTTGAATTCAAAAAAGGCTTGAAAAGGATGTTGCTTTATTCATTTTGTTTTGAAGAAGGTTCCTTAAAAGGAGTTGTTACTCTTCCATTGGACCGCCCAAAAGGAATACACGCCTCTTCTATTAGGTGGAGGAAGTATTGCAATTAACACAGTAGATTGACTATTTACGTAAATCTTACACTTACCAATATGATAACAGGTTATGATAACAGGTTATGCAAAAGGGAAGAATCGCACAAGCTGGTACATTTGAAGAACTACTGAAAGAAAATATTGGGTTTGAAATTCTAGTTGGAGCTCATAACCAATCTCTAGAATTAGTCACAACAGTCGGAAATTCAAGTAGAGAATGTGAGAAACTAACAGATGAATGTGAATCCAGTGCGGAAGAACCCATTCGGAATGTGGAATTTCCACATTCTAAGCAAGACTCAGAGAACAACCTATCAGTAGAAATAACGAAAACGGAAGGGAAATTGGTGCAGGATGAAGAGAGACAAAGAGGAAGTATAGGAAAAGAAGTTTACTGGTCTTACTTGACTCTTTTTAAAGGTGGCGCCTTGATTCCAATCATACTTCTGGCGCAATCGTCATTCCAAGTGTTACAAATAGTCAGTAATTACTGGATGGCATGGGCTTGTCCAATGGCTGAAGATGAGCCAGTAGCTGGAATGACTTTTATAATACTTGTTTATACACTTTTTTCACTGGGAGGTTCGCTATTTGAGCTGCTTTGAGCCTTATTAGTGGCTATTATGGGTCTTTCGACAGCAGAAAAGCTCTTCAACAAAATGCTGCACAGTATTGTTCGCGCTCCTATGGCTTTCTTTGATTCAACGCCAGCAGGAAGAATCCTAAATCGAGTGAGTTGAATTTTCAAGTACAGTATCTTCTGTAGCCTGTAAGAAGAAAATGAAATAATTTAATCAGACCAGGTTTTGAAAAGAGGAAATGAAAGAAACTTTTCAGTTTGCTAAATTCATGAATGAAGCTTATACTAAAAACAATATCCCCCAAAATGTGAACATATTTATTGGGTCGTCAATATACATATTTATGGTTATCAAGTAAGAGTATCCTCAAGAGTCGAGACTATCATAAAACTTGAACATCTATATGCACACCTATCCACAGACCAAAGTGTACTAGACTTGGAGATGGGAAACATTTTAGGTTGGTGCGCATTCTCGATTCTTCAAATTATCGGGACGATAACAGTCATGTCACAGATAGCATGGGCAGTGTTTGTCATATTTATTCCAGTAACAGCCATCTGCATATGGTACCAAGTAAGACATCTTGTCTATCCAAGTTATTTTCTGAACCAGTATAACACTCCCTCTTTTCCAAAACGAGTGTCTGTTTTTAAGAATATTTTGTAGCAAAAGGAGTTACTATTTTCTATTGAAGTCAGTACTTTAACCTTTATAAACTGCCATCTCTGAATGTTCACTATTAATGATATAATGTGAACATTAGATATATGTGTGCTACTAAAAGTGATTAAAAGTAAACATTCTTAATTTCCTTGAAAACCAGAAAATGAACATTCATTCCGGGAAGAAGGGAGTAAATTCCTTTTAACCATAGTTAGTATAAGTGATAAAGAAATATTGTATGAATGTTTCAGCAATATTACATACCAACAGCAAGAGAACTGGCTCGCTTGGCAGGAATACAGCAAGCTCCAATACTTCACCACTTTACAGAATCACTTTCAGGAGCAGCGACAATCCGTGCTTTTGATCAAAAAGCCCGCTTTGTTGAGACAAACCTCAGCCTTGTTGACAACCACTCACGGCCATGGTTTCATAATGTCGCAGCAATGGAATGGCTTTCTTTCAGACTAAATCAGTTGTCAATTTTCATGTTTGCTTTCACACTGGCTTTGCTAGTGACTCTTCCTGAAGGATTTATTAATCCAAATGAGTTCAAAATTTTGCATTTGTTCTCAACTGTAACACAAGATAATGTACACAAGTTTATCAGATAGAATGTTTTGCAGGCTTGGTAGTGACGTATGGAATCAATTTAAATGTGTTGCAAGCTATATTTATATGGAATATATGCAATGCAGAGAATAAAATGATATCAACTGAAAGAATTCTTCAGTACTCGAGTATTACTAGTGAAGCACCCCTGGTAATTGAAGATTCTAGACCACCAGCTAGCTGGCCAAATATAGGAACAATTTCTTTCAACAATTTGGAGGTAAGTTGATGCTAAGTGCATTTCAACCACAAGAAAGATTGTTTCCATAACAGATAATCTAACATACGGAAAAATAAACCTATTTTTATGTTTGCAGATTCGTTATGCTGAACAACTCCCCTCTGTCCTGAAAAATATAACCTGCACATTTCAGGGGAGAAAGAAGGTACGCATTGTAGGACGGACAGGAAGTGGGAAATCAACACTCATACAGGCACTTTTTCGAGTAGTAGAACCCAGAGAGGGAAGCATTACGATAGATAACATAGATATATCAAAAATAGGTCTACATGATCTGTGATCCAGGCTTAGCATCATTCCTCAAGACCCCACCATGTTTGAGGGAACAGTTAGAGGGAACCTCGACCCGTTAACTCAGCATTCTGATGCAGAAATATGGGAGGTATAGTATTGCCATTCTACTGCAACAATCAATGAACTCTAGTAACTCCACGATTTTCACTATAGAACAACCCCATTTTTCTTCAGGCTCTAGATAAATGTCAACTTGGTGATGTGATTCGTGCTAAGGAAGAGAAGCTAGAATCCATAGGTAAGAAATTACATATTCATGTTATTAATTTCGTAGAATGCTAAGAACTAAAAATACATTGTACAGTGGTTGAGAGCGGAGAAAACTGGAGTGTGGGTCAGAGGCAATTATTCTGTCTTGGAAGAGCATTGCTAAAGAAAAGTAGCATACTTGTTCTTGACGAAGCAACAGCATCTATTGATTCTGCAACTGATGGAATCTTACAGAAGACCATTAGCCAAGAATACAAAGACCGAACAATTGTCACAGTTGCTCACAGAATCCATACGGTTATAGATAGCGATTTTGTCTTGGTCCTTAGTGAAGGTATGAGATGAATCTCTATTTCAAAAAGTGTTTTATCTGGTAACCATTTTCTTTACTAACCATTCAATCCATGATCAGGAAGGATTGCGGAGTATGACACAGCAGCGAGGCTACTTCAAAGAGAAAGCTCTTTCTTCTCGAAACTCATAAAGGAGTACTCCAGGTGATCAAAAGGTTTCAACTGCCTATCAAAGTTAGAAAAGAAGTAAGCTTGATTTCAACAGTTTGCCGAGAGCGCATATCTTAAGACTCTTCCAAGTAAGAGGTGCCAGAAGTTAAGGGATTATAGATCACCAAATTAACAAAGAGGGTACTATTGGCACGATCTAAGAGGCATATTGACTGTTTGCCTACATCAGGAATAAGAAAATCACTCTTGAAGTTAACTTTTTTGTTCTGTTGTCCACTTTTCTTTCTAAAAAAAGGATTATACCCTCTAAAACACTCTTAAATCTGTGTGATGTATAATCAGGAGGATCCTTTTGTTATATGATAAAAGATTTCCTGAAAATGTTTACTACACTTTCCAGTGTCTGATAACATATGGAAAATGTCATGAATAGAAAACAACCCACAACTCACAGAAAGTTCCTTTGATACTCAGTAACCTGACATACGGAACTTGGCCTCAGTAAGCCATTTTCCTCGTGCTCATCCCCCCAACTGATCTACTCTTACTCTTCTATCCAGTGATTGAAGGTCCCAAGTTGATCAGTTTATAGACTTCATCTCATACATTTTTAATGCTTCTCCTTTAAAATAGGAAGTCTCTATCTCTCAAGAAGTTTTTAATCCATCATCATGACGAAACACTGTCGGATGATGATTGGTTACCTTACTGAGGATCTGCAATCCTTTTGGGGATCTTGAAGGTGAATTTTGATCATTAAACTATGGACAGGGTTTTATCATGGATGGATACCTAAACCACTCATCTGCCAGAATTATTCATATGCTAGAATAATTCCTAATAATACTAGGAAACACTGATACCATAAGGACTGGGAAAAACTAATCAAAAGATTTATCATTAATAAATACTAATTCTAATCTACCACTTTCCTTTTGACCAAAAGCCTTTGGCCCTTGACTTGGACTTGCAAGGATAGTAAGAAACTAGGAAGCTAAATTGTCCTGCATCACACCACTTCTGTCAATCTTTGCTTAGTAGAGATATGTTTACCAAGCCCTGAGAATAGCAACATTCACATTGGAATAATCTCCATGAGCATATTTTCTGGAAATCATTTTCTGATCACAGAGCCTAAATATACAAGTTACAGCAAATGGATTTCATGTAGAAGTTTAGCATGCTCCATTTCAATCCCAGAACTCTGACATGCGGAAAAAGGCTCTATCTACTTCTAAATTGAAACTCCAAATCTCATCTCTTAGGCCTCTATGTAGAGTGAGAACTATGTGATAACTCAATCTTAAAGAATAAAAGTGAAGTGTCACTAGTTTACACATGATTCAGTAAGCAATGAAACAAAACAGATGAATAAACACAGTAAAGCAAATCGATCATGTCCATTTCATTAGCCCAACACATATTTACGGACTTTTGTACAAGCACAAAACAACTGGCCTTGTATCCAGTCCCTCAATTCAAAATTACACCAAGAGTTGGCAAATGAGAATTGTTATTCACCCCCGCAACATTACTCAATACCCCCGCAATGAAATTATTACAAAAATGACATCAATTAAAATGACAAAATTGACCCTTCAATAAATTTCTCAAAACCCAATTTCTACGTGCTCCGGCGATGGCAACAAATCTAGGGTTATAATTTCTTCTCCGGCAACATCATCAATGGTCGGAGGAAGGGGAGGGGGAGAAAACGAGTTTCTGTCAATAACGATGAAGGGAGACGGTCTCCTTGTTAACGCTCGGAATAGAGAGGGACGGTCAGACGTTATTAATGGTGCCGGCGCCCGAAGGAGATGGAGAATGAGGTTGGGGACGATGAACTGGGTTTGGGTTCAAATTGGGGTTCGATTATTTTGGTGGCGACAGGATTAATGGAGAAGGGAAAATCCTTCAGTTCCACCATCCCAATATTAAAATCAACCCTCTCAAACGAAGGGAAAATCAACATTTCCCTCATCCTCGGCAACCTTTTCCTTCCGCTACTCAATCTTTGACTGTCGACCATCAACCTATGTTCTCTCCTCTCTTAAATTGCATCATGCCAGAAGTTCTCACAATTCCGACGAATATGAAGATTGGTCGGAGACGATGAAGGTTGGCCGGAGACGATGGTGTTGTGCGTGTTAGTGGGTGTGTTTTATTATGTTAGGCTTGTTTTAATTTAGGGATTTATATGGGTATAATAGGAATAATGGTGGTATTATTTTTTGTAGTGTTTAATTTTTTAGGTAAACTTAAAAATGCGGGGGTATTGAGTAATGTTGCGGGGGTGAATAACAATTCTCTTGGCAAATAACTCGAATTCCATCATAAGAACTGCAGCAACGGCTAGAAGTTCATGCCTAAAAAAGAGTATTCAATGTATACTGTAAACTCAGTTCATGACAACAACAAAAACCTACACACATTGGCACAAGTACTGTGCTACAGAATTGAGCCCCTCACTGTAATTGTTAAAGCTATAAAGAACTGATAATGGGAATCAACAGAGAAACGAAACAAAAACAAATATCTATCAATAAATAGATTCTCGAAAGCAGAAATTGCATGATATTTTCAGGAAAATTGATATGTGTAATTTAACTCTGCAGAATGCTTCAATTATTCAACCTAAACACCTCAATGAATCCCACGAATTAACCCAAAAACCTACCATCTGGCCAGCCTGAAAAAAGAGAGTCTAATTACAATTTTCAAATGAATGCTCATTTTCTTCATGATTTTTGATGAGTGATATTACAATCTTAGTAAACTAGGGGAAAATTAACACAAACCATAACAAAAGATTTGACTAAAAAAGGAGACAATTTAATGTTTTTCTACAATTAGGGCTCTGAGTCAAAATCGATGATTACCTTCTTCTGATCACTGCGATTATACGCCGCCGTCGACCTACCGTCCGCACGGTGACGGCCGGGAGTTGTTTCCATGTTATTGTGCGACGTCGTCTTCAACATCTAAAATGGCGCCATATTTTTACTCCCGCCACCTTAATTTTTAGGGCAAATGACAATTTAGGGCATGAAGTCGAGGGGTGGTGTCGAAAAGGGGTCCCATATCTAATTTTTGTCAAATCAGAGCTCAATATCTAAATTTTTCGTCAATTAAGGGCTTTTTGACAAATTTTGTTAGAAAAGTCAGTTAAGTGACATGTGCCACGCATGTGCTGGACAAGTTGGACTAAATTGAATTGACACTAACTTTTAAGGGGTTAAATGACATATTTTATAAATATGGAGGTTAAATGAAATTATTTTAATTTCAAATAAAAAAGCCTCACACTCTCTCTCTCTCTCTCTCTCTCTCTCTCTCTCTCTCTCTCTCTCTCTCTCTCTCTCCTCTACTTTCTCATGCCGACGACCTCTGCCCTCCCCAGATTCCGGCGACCTCTGTCCTCCTCAGATTTCGGCGACCTCTCGTCCCCTTCAATTCATCTGACCTCATCCCACCCACACAGTGGCCGGCGTCTTCCACCCACCGATGACGATCCCTCCCCCACTCCGACCACCCTCTTCCAGATCTACCTTCTCCACCCCTATCAACCCTTCCCCAACTCCGACAACACACCTGCTCCCCTTCGTCTGTAAGTGATGCGCCGGCGTACGTCGGAGGAGAATGAAGAGATCGGCGTACGAGAGAGAGAACGACGCTTTTTTCAATTAATAAAGAAATAATTGAAAAATATAATGTCAATAAAAATTATTTTTACATTAAAGAAAAATTTAATAAATTTTATTCATTCAGAAAAATGTAATAAAATGCAATTAATAAAGACTTTAAATGATAATTTCATATTTTTTTTATTATCTAATGCTAATTCAATGATAAATATATTTAATTTATATAATTTTTAATTTAAAATGTGATAAATATAATTTATTAAAAAAAATAAAAACAAAGTTGTATTTAAAAAAAATACTACACAATTTATGTGAAAATTTTATATTTTCGAAAAAAAATACATAAATCATAAACAATTTATTTTGAAAAATTAGTAAAAAACGGTATTTTACAAGAATTTTTTCATTTCTAAAATTTGCAATAAAAATTTATTACATTTTTTAAAATAAAATTATCCTTTTTAAATAAAATTATCTTTATTAAATTGGCAATTTTTTAAATAAAATTTTCTAAATCAAAAAGATTTAAGTGACATGTCACTTACTTTTATTTTTTTTAAAAAAAATATTAAAAGATTTACGTTAAAAACTAATTATTATTTTTAAAAAAAAATACTTTTTTGCTTTAAAAATTAATGCTTTTCACAATATATATATATATATATATATATATATATATATATATATATATATATATATATATATATATATATATATATATATATATATATATATATTTTTTTTCTTTTTTTCAAAAAATGTTATTTTAAAAAAATATTTTGTAACAGTCATCAATTTTTAAAACTTTACATTTCACTCCTTAATAACTAATTTGCATTTCAATTTAGTCCAACTTGTCCAGCACATGCGTGGCACATGTCACTTAACTGACTTTTCTAACAAAATTCGTCAAAAAGCCCTTAATTGACGAAAAGTTTAGATATTGAGACCTGATTTGACGAAAATTAGATATGAGGCCCCTTTTCGACACCACCCCCTCGACTTCAGGCCCTAAATTGTCATTTGCCCATCTTTTTATTTACAACTACCACCTTTATTCCCTGGCATATATATACTCCCTCTCTCTGTCCCGATAATAACTTTACCATTTTGGCCCGACACGCAAATTAAGGATGGAGAAAATGTTGTGAGTGTAATAGTAAAATAGGAGATAGAATGAGTGGAGGGAATAGTAAATTTGAGAAGTGTTGTGAGTATAAAAGTGAAATAGGAGAGAGAATTAGTGGGTGGAATTGTAAAGATTCTTTGTCATTTTAGGAAATGTGAAGCTTCTAACGGGACGCTCTTTTGGATAATTGGTGAAGCTTTTATTGGGAAGGAGGGAATATATATTATATATATTTATTTATTTTTTGGAAATTTACCCTATAATTCCTCTAACAAAACAATACCACCTCCTAGGACACGCTTTATTTCGCTTAACCAAATAGTCCTCTAACAAAGCAATACTACCTCCTATGGCACGCTTTATTTCACTTAACTTAACCAAATAGTCCCTGGCGTTCAAATCACACGCGTGTCCCTACCCTTACGCTTAAATTATAATTTTGCTATTGCTTAATTACACGTCATGTGTACGTCGACGTGGGTGAAACGTAATTACCTTCTTGACCGACCGCCAAATACCAAAAGGCACTTTCTGGACCTTCTCTCTCTACCTCTCTCTCTCTCTCTCTCTCTCTCTTTCTCTACTTACCACCATTGTTGAAGTTTAGAAAATCCTTATTTTCGTCAAAAATTCTTTACATTCATCATAAACCAAAACGTAATGCATAAACTCTTAAAAAATTTAAGTTCTCTTGTTTTTTTTTCTGTTTTTTTTTTTGGGTCAAGATTTCATAAGATTCTAGTATTTTTTTGGTTATTAAGTAGATGGTTTGAAATGTTACTTGTTTTCGGTTACTGGAAGTATTTTTATATGTTTCGAGTGTTTTTTTGAATAAATTTTCAAATATCAGTGAGAAAATATATGACCTTGTTCACATGTTTGCTAAAAAATAAGTTCTCAGTTGTTTTCTCGGTTATTTTGTTTTAAAATACATTTTGGTCATAAATGCAAGAGTATTTGTTTAATATTATTGTGTATAAGTTCTTAAATGTTTTCAGTTGTTTTCTCAGTTTTTTGTTGTTAAAATCATTTCTGCTTATATTGTTATAAGTTCTCAGTTGTTTTCTCAATTTTTATGAAGAAAAATTGGATTTCCTCATAAAAACAATTGAGAACTAGTAAGTACCCAATAGTTTTTATGAATTCTCAATTGTTTTTAAGAGTAAAAGCTTGTTTTGACGTTTTTAGTGATTTTGTTATATAAGTGTCTTTTATGTATAAGTTCTCAGTTGTTTTCTCCGTTTTTAATGTAAATTTAGATATTGTTTTCACATTGAAGTTTCTATGATGTGATGATTTCACTCACTATCACGCGCAAAGGACCATTGATATCACACTAATGATGGCATAGGCTAAGTGTGTTGCCTTAATTTGCCTAGGTGTGTTGTTGTGGAACTTTGGTGTAATAATGTGTCACAGATTGTCTATTTCACACAGATTTCAGTAAGAAACATTGTAAGTTCTCAATTATATTATGTTAAATTCATTTATTAAGTGAAAGTTCTCAATTATTTTTCAGTTATTATTGTGTTCTATGTGTAAGATCTCAGTTGTTTTGGTGTTTTTATATATAAGTTCTTAGTTATTTTTGAGAATTTGTTTGATTTTTTTTAATAGATGCCAAAATTAAAACAAGCTGCAAAGAAGCAAAAAAAAAAAAACCAGAAGCTAGCAAGACATCATCAAAGAAAGGGAAACATAGCAAAAAAGAATAAATAAGTCAAGCATGCTACAACCTTTACATGTAGGTCAAACCTTGAGGCTAGTTTGTCATTAATGAAACAAGCAAAAATGGGACTCAAACATATGAGAATGTTGAAGAAGTCACCCTTCTTCAATATGTTCAATGCTTTGAATAACAACATTGATATAACTATCTGGAATCAGACCTTGTCCTTAGGGATATCATAAAGTATTTTAGAATCGACACCCAGAGTTTCAAATTAGGAGAGAAATACGTCAACTTCACTCCAAATGACGTCAAAATTATATTTGGGATATCATCTGGGGATGCAGTTCTTGATTTGACGTCAAGAGGGAGTTTGTTTGCGTCAAGTTTGGTGAAATGGAGATTTTCAATAAGAATTTCTAGAGTCAAGAAAATGATATTGGAACTTAAGGATAGTGAAGAGGATCAAGATGTTAAGGATGTAGTAATACTGATGACTCTATATGCACTTGGCTCATTGTTTTTTGCATCTACGGGAGATATAATTCCAAATGTGTTTTTCTATTATGTTGAAGAGATAAAAAAATTAAAAAATTACAACTGGGCAACTGCAATACATGTGAAGCTTGTACAATCGATCCGACAAAACACTGGAAATCCTACTGGTGTTACGGGATGTGTAGCAGCACTTTCTGTAAGTTTTTTTTATATAAATATTTTCTTCTTTTATTATCGTAATACTAAATACAGTGTTCATAACATGTTTTTTTTTTTTTTTTTTTTTGTATTATTGGTTCTATGAGCATGTAAAGGATGTAGACGCGCCAACAAGGTCAATGATCCCAAAGTTTATGAAATGGGGATTGCCATTAAAGCTAGACAAGTTCAAGGAGTTTAAAATTGATAAACTAAAAGCAGGTGGTGTAAGTTCTTAGTTGTTTTATGTGTTTTGTAAAGTTTTCTATTTTGTTATTATGATAAATGCAGTTTGAAATGTGTAATACTCCCTCCGTCCCGTATAAGATTTCACTTTTGCCATTTTGGGCGTCCCATATACGATTTCACTTTCCTAAAATGGCAAAGAATCTTTACTATTCCTCTCACTTATTCTCTATCCTACTTTACTTTTATACTTAGAACAGCAATCAACTTACTATTCAATATCCCACCTTCTCTCTCCTACCTCACTTTACATACTTACAACACTTACACCACTTACTCATTTTCTTAATTCCCATGCAAAACCCATTTGTGAAATCTTATATGGGACTGAGAAAGTAAGTACTTTAAAAACAATTGAGAACGAGTAAGTTCTCAATTGTTTTATGAGGAAAAGTTGGGTTTCCTCATAAAAACAATTGAGAACTAATAAGTTCTCAATTGTTTTTATGAATTCTCAATTGATTTTATGAGTAAATGTTTATATTTCCTCATCAAAACAATTGGGAACTATTATTTTAAACAATTTAAAATAATTAAGAATTTTTACTTTAAGTAAATTAATTGGTTTGGAAATAATTTTATTGATTTTGTTTTTTTATATATTTCTTAAATATGTTTCTGATGAATAATTAACTTTGACAAATGAGGAAATATAAATGTTTGAGGAAAGTGAATTTGTTGAGAAAAATCAAGTGAGGAATGAACAAGGGAGAGAAGAAGAAGTCAGAAAAGAAAAAGAAGTCTTAAATGATGGAGATCGAATAGAGTATGGAAATGAAGGGGAATTTGTTGTGGAAAAGGTAGATAATGTTGAGGAGGAGGATGTTGAATCCGATAGAAGACCTCGACATGATTTTCAAACTCCAAATTCTGCATTTTTCAGCGATAATGTTGAAGCTGAAACTATTCCCTTTGATATTTCTGAAAAATACAAAAATAAAATTAGGGATCTTACAAGTGAAAAGAAAAAATTGGTTGGTGAGATGGAGAAGATTTTTACTTCAAATGTTGAACTCGAGAAGAAATGGTCTGATACTTTGAAGGAAAAGAAGTCAGAATTTGAGAAGAAAATGGAAGATGCTTATAAAAGAATTTGGAGAAGGAGATGAATGAAAAAGAAATTCAAAAAGAAAGGGAGATGAATGAGTTGAGGATTGTTCAGGAAGAACGAGTTCAGAATGTGGAAAAAAATTATGCTAAATTAAGCAATGATGAGAAGTTGAAATGTGCTAGTGAACATATGAACGTTCTGAAGGATTTAAACACGTATCGAGAATTTACATTTTTTGCAGAAAAGGAAGAAATGAAAAAAGATTATGAAAAACAATTGAAAGAAGTTCAATAAAAAGTAGAGAGGCTTAAAAAGGAAAATGAGGATTTGAAGTCTGAACTTAGAAAAAAGATAATTGTTAGTGTTTATGAGGAGAAAGAAGCTGCAAAAGACAGCGTTCCTTCTCGAATTTTGAGAGTGAAAGCAAGGAAGAGAACAACAAAGGAGGTAGATGAGAAATTTGAGTTTGGAGATGCGAGAAAAAAAAACTGGTGAGGTAAATAAGGAACCATCAAAAAAGAAGACAAAAATTGTTAAGGAGAAGAAGCAACAAACACAAAAAGAAGAAAATTGTTGAGAAGAAAAAACCAAAAGAAAAGGCAGTCAATGAATAAGATGATTTGCAGGTTGACAAACCTGCAGTTCCCAATCTTGTTTTTGATATGAATCACAGTTTGACATCAAATACAATCAATGAAGCAAGTGCTCATCTTTTTATGCAACTTGTTAGAGATAAAAATAAAAATAAGATAAGTAATTACAAGTATAAGTTCTCAATTAAATTCTGTTAAAATCATTTATTAAGTGAAAATTCTCAGTTATTTTCAGTTATTGTTGTGTAATATGCGTAACATCTCATTTATTTTTGTTTATAAGTTCTCAGTTATCTTTTAGAATCTGTTGATTTTTTCTTATAAATTAGAAATATATTTTGACAGTATTTAAAGTTAAATAATGTTTATATGTATAATTTCATTTTAATTATGTTACAGTGGCCTTGTATGGGAGAAGTTTCGAGAGGGTGCAGGGGGAGTACAAATATGATACATATGAACCTTAAACAATTGCAAGAGATATCATATGATATGGAAATAGAAGATTCTGTAAGTTCTCATTTATATCTTGTTTTTGTTCAGTATTTTTCTATAAGTTTTAAGATATTTTCAGTTGAAACTATTCTATTAATTTTGTTTTCACAGGTCATGAATGAATATTTGGATATACTTGAGAGAAGATACAAGAACAAGAACACTGAATTGACCTTTGGCATCATTACAACAAATGAGACGGTATGAAACATAATAATTGATAGTTATTCAAATTAGTAAATAAAAATTTATATGCCTATAGGAATACTTTAATTGAGATCTTATTAAACTATGCAGGAGTATTTGACCAACCCTGTTTATAATGAGGATTACAAGAAAGTCCAAATTGCATATCCTTTCTTGAAATTAATAGGTGAAGGAACAAAGTTTATCATTTTTCTAATTCAGATACCATTAACTGGTAAAACTGCTCAACATTGAATTTTGCTAGTGCTTAATATGGAGGAGGGAAAATATAGATATTACAACTCCTTGCGTATAAACAGGAAAAATACAAAAGACAAGTATGTTGATGATGCAAGAAACATGGTAAATATTTAAATGCACTACAATTAATTTTAAAAACTATTTCCAAATTACAGTTTTCTAATTTTTAATTTATTTTTTCAGTTTGAATTTACAAAGGCCTTGGTACCAGAATCATTGTCTCCCTCAGTTGAACCTTTAGAATGTTGAAGTAAAGGATGCACCACAGCAGCGCAATGGAAGTGATGAGTGCGGGGTAATAGTGCTAATGGAAGTGGAGGGGCTTTTTCAAACTGGAATCATCAATACAAAATATGACACAAATGATGGCTGTCTCTATAGAGCAAAGATGTTTGAAGATTTTCTGAAAGATAAATTTACTTTGTTGTGATGGTATTTGTTTTAAATTTGTTAACAATTACAAGTTATGGTTCTTTTGGTTTAAACTTCTTGGTAAAGTTGGTAAATGATTTTTGGTTCAAGATTAGGACGAATAGTTGGTGAAGTGAAGGTTCAGATATGGTTTTGTTGGTTTAAACATTAAAAAATTCAGTTGGTTTTGTTTGATTAAGTGATGGCTTAAGATTAGAAAGTGCAGTTGATAAAATCATGATACATTTAATGGTTTTAGTTTAAACTTGTTCATGTTTTTGGTTTAAAATTGTAACTAAAGTTCATGAATACAAGTGGTGTTAAAGGTAGTTGGTTGTTCGGAATATGTTGTATATAATGTTGTTATCTAAATTAGAATTTGAACAATTTCCTATACATTAAAATGCACATTCAAGAGTTTCCAGACACTTGAGAACTTATATTATTAACCGTGTATAACATACACTTGTGAAATTATCCGGATCGCGCGCAGGGGGACGCGGCGAGCGGCATTTCGCGGACTTGGGACCTCGCCTGGAAAATGAAAGGGAGAGTCGCCACGCCGTTTTGTATTATGAGCCCAAACTTTGAAAATGGCTGGTTTTTGGTAAAAGGGTGTCATTTTGATTGGTAGCCAAAACTTGAAAAAGGCTTCTTTTTTTTTTTAAATGAAACGTTTTGATTGGTAGCTAAAACTTGAAAAAAGACTTTAAAAATGGAATGTTTTGATTGGTAGCCAAAACTTGAAAAAAGGCTTTTAGGACTATAGATTGTTAGGTTCGGAGGTCACGTTACGTTTCGGAAAGAGTATGTTGAGATCACCCAAAATACCTCGTATAACGAGTCTTTCTACCTTTCTCGAAATTGTGTATGTGTGTGTGTGTTGCATTTTGAAAAGGAGCTTGAATGACAAGCTTTAATCTTGGTTTGAATGACAAACGTTGATTTGTGGTAAAAAATGAGCGTTTGAATGACAAACGTCGGTTTTGAGTTTTGAAAAGAGGGTTCGAATGACGAACTGAAATCTTTAGTTTGAATGTCAAACGTTGATTTTAGTGAAAAGAGAGTTTGAATGTCAAACGCCGGGTTTGAGTCGGAAATGAGCGTTTGAATGTCAAACGTCGATTTTGTGTTGTTTTGAAAAGGAGTTCGAATGACGAACTTAAATCTTTAGTTTGAATGTCAAACGTTGATTTTAGTGAAAAGAGCGTTTGAATGTCAAACGTCGGATTTTGCGTTGTTTTGAAAAGGAGTTCGAATGACGAACTCCGGTTTTGAACCGGGCATTACATTGTTACCAATTTCAAGAAAAAATGCATTAAATGATATGCGATCAACGAGTCATTTTGTGACTCAGACTTTTATAAGTAAATACTATCACAAGCCAACGGCTCGGACTTGTAAATGACAGTATTTAAAAGTGCGGTATCAACGGAATCGAACGATCCGGACAGTAAAGATGCGATCGACGAGCCAAACGGCTCGGATTTGTAAAGTTGCGTAAAGTAAATAACAATATCAACGGATCAAACGATCCGGACTTTGTAAATGACGATCACGAACCAAACGGTTCGGACGGTAAAGAACGAATCAACGGATCAAACGATCCGGACTGTAAATGACAGAAACGGTAAAAACGGGACTGGAATGCCATTTTAATCCGAAATTACTTCTTTTACGGGAGAGAAGATGATTAGGGGGTAAAACGTATCGAGCCCCGTAGACGGCGTTACGTCTACATTTTGATAGTTTTGGCTGGATCGAAAATAGCGTTTGACGTGTAAATCGAGGCAAAACGAAGTTTTAGAGAGGAGAGAGTGTTACCTATGGCTAGGGATTGACTCTTTGGCTCGAAAAGACGTATACGGGATACGTTTGGTGTTTAGAAGGTGTTTCGAAGGTGTTTGGCTCGTGTTTGGTCGGAAAATGGGATTTTCACATAAATCGAGACGATAAGGGGCTCGGGAGGGGTAGAACTGCTCTGAACCGTGGGGTTTTTTGGGAGAGGGGTAATATTTTTCTTCTTTTTAAAACAAAATGACAGCCCTTGTATTTATATGGGTGATTTTGCAAAACAGGTCGGACGGCCTAAGACTCAATTTGGGGGGTTTTGGGGTATTTTGGAAATTGTAGGGACTTGATGAGAATTCTGGTTCTTCAAGTAAAACAGGTCGGACGGCCTAACTCTCAATTTCAGGGGTATTTTGGTCTTTTCACCCTTGAATTTGATTGATGGGGATGGGGGAGGCCATGCATGCGTGCTATGTGTCCTGATGAGTCACCGAAGCTAGGGTTTTTGTTAGTTATTCCCGATTTTGCCCGTTTTCTAAATAACTGTCCGGAAAATGTCCGAAATGCCCCCTGAAAGTCTCGGAAAGTGCGTTTTTCGAGGAAAGTGGTACTTTTACGTGTGATAACGTGTGTTGAGTACACTTTGGTGTCGGGATGCACGGGGCAGTCCTGGGTTGTCTCGTTGACTCGGGAATGGGGAGTTTAACGGGTTTCGGTTAACCTGGAAAAGGCCAGTTAACGGATTTCGGTTAACTTTTAACGGATTTTGGCAATCCGGATTTGGGTACTTACAACTTGGTCATGATTATGTGTCAATTATCACAACTGATGCCTTAAGTTCTCAATTATAATAACATAAAAATTGAAGAAAGTGTTTTTAAAACAATTGAGAACTAATGTTTACAGTTGTTTAGGATTGTACATAACGTCTTCTGACTATTCAATTCTTCATGAATTTCTGCTCATTTAGTATTATTTACTGAAGATAAATATGTAAGTGATGTATCATGTAGTTGTAGGATACATAGTAAAGAATATATCTCAATAAAACACTGAATATAAAACTCAAATGCATTTCATTGAACGAGGAGAACTCATTTTATCAAGTATTCAGAAACTCTAATAATTGTTCACATATTCAAACTGTAAAAACCAAGCCTAATGACATAGTACTGTTAAAACATAAAATAAAAAAATAAAAAATACATTATTCCAAAGAAAACTTGCATGTCTTCCTATTATGATTTTCTACTCTTAAGAAACTACCACATTTCATTTTTCTTTTAAAAACTACCTCTCCTTTTGAAGCTATGCGATTCTTTTTTTGGTCTTCCCGGTTGACCCTTGGATACTGGAGGAAGTATGACCGTCTCTTCATCTGTTGCAATAATTGATAATTCACCTTCAAATGAAACATGAGGTTGTATTGGAAGTTTATAGCAACTTCTATAGCTACTAGTGTGAAAGTATTTATCAATATATTCGAAAGAGATTTTGTTGCATTTAGACAACACAGCAGTTGCATAGACATACGAAAACCCTTCGTGCTGCCACTTTCCACAAGTGCATGTAAATTCATCTATGTTAACAACCATTGATGGACTTGAATGAACTTCAAAAACATATTCTGAAGAGGAGTGAATAATCCAAGATCGACCCTTTTCTACATTATTTTTGTACCTTTCTCTTATGTCGGACATAAGGAAGATGACCAATTCAATGACTCTGCTGTACAACTAGACATCTACCCCATCAACTTCAACCGGTTTTTGTAAATTAATTCACAAATAGAAAGTGAGCAAGCATCTTTAAACTGCGAATTAAAAAATTACGCTGCATTCGAAGTCATCTCACCATATCCCTTTCCTTTAAAATATGCATTCGTTTAATTGTCGTGAGGAAGGTTATCTAGAAAATCGAATACTTTATCCCCACCTTCATGCCTCATTTCATTCAAAGATTGTGGAAAATTTCTTTCGTTGAGCGGATGCACATTGTCATAGTTTAAAAATCATTTTTCGCCGAAGGTCTGCAGTAAATCCCCTCAAATTGTTCCTCAAATAACATAAACAGAATGAATGAAAGCAGTGAGGCATAATACTATTTACTGCTAAGATAATGCTTGAATGGCGGTCTGATATAAACGTAATTCTACGTCCTCTTATAAAAGGCTCCAATTGTTCAAGGAACCAGGTCCAATTATCTATATCCTCATAAGCAACAACATCATGAGAAATGTTAAAAAGACCTATAAATGAGAAAAATAAAAAATATAAGTCATCTTACAAGAACTATTCATTATATTAGAGATATATGCTGAGATGAAGCTTTATGAAACAATTGAGAACTTTGGTCCTCAATTGTTTGATTCAGCAAAAACAACAGAGAAACATATTCTAAACATGTTAAAAAGTACTAAAAACAAAGAGATCAAATGAATTACCATTGTTTCCATCTTTAGTTATTGCAGCCAATAACACGCCCTTATACTTTCCATGCAAGTGCGCCCCACCAAGAAACAACAGAGGACGACAAGAATGAAAACCAAATAGAGAAGCCCCAAACGAAACAAAACACCTCTTAAAGTGATGAGATATCGGGTCATAATCAAGAACGAAATGACTACCTGAATCTAATTGCCTCATCTTATCAAAGTAAGATCTCAGCTTATCATAAGCTAAATATGCTTCACCAAACACCACATCCTTGCTTTCTCAACGGAAATCCAAGCAACCCTGTAAGTAATAGAAATACCATAATCTGCCTTGAGAAAACACAAAAATTCAGCGGCACATGTGGATGGCTAAGAACGAACTGCTTCAAGAATAGTATTTGAAATAACCTCATAACTCAGTTTTTTTCTAATTCCATTCACGTAAACATCACCACAACTATGATTCTTTTCATAGGTTCTTATATACGCGAAACCATTGAAATTTTCAACTGAAGCATGAATTCTCCAACTACAACCTTTTGCTTCACTGTGTACACACTTGGCAGTAAGACGCACTTAGTCATTTTTCACATAGACAAAGTCAAAACCAACAGATGTGGCATATTTGCACAAAACAATTTGAAACTCACTAATTCCACCTTCAAAAACCTGCCCAATACCTTCAATATCAGTAGCCCACTTTGCACTTTTCAACCTCTTCTCTTGATGATGAAAAAAACTAATAGGCAAATCAATACTAGAGGACGTACTACGTTCAGTATTAGATGACAATCCACTAGCAATGGTCGATGAAGATGAAGATGAATCAACAACATCCAAACTACCACACTGTTTTACATCAATCTCAATAACCTGAATTGAAAATCTTCATACCATAAATCCCATGTTCACATAATCATCTTCATTCATTAGTAGAGAATTAGAATTAGCAGGAAAATAGTATAAAAAAACTAAGACAATCTTTATGCAGGCACGACCACCTCTTACATGCAAAGTCAACCAATGATTCAAAAGATGATAACTTATTAATTCTATAAACTGCACTAACTCCACCAAACTTGAACAAAGCCATCACAACATCACCTATATTACTAATTTAATTGATAATGAATTTGCAAATATAAGTAAACAACAAGGATCAACCATCATTTAACTGAGGCATACAACTGATTCCTTAAGTTCTAAATTGTTCAATAAGTGAAAAAAAGGTTTGAAACCAAATATCAAGATGCTCAAAAATACAACAAATATATAACAAAGTTAATCATCTGAATATCATGAACAAGTAGCAAAATCACTTTGAAAACACTAATCAAACCAATAACAATAATTCAAATAAAAATAAAAAACAACAACAATGGTGATACGAAACTCACCTCAAACTTAATGAATAATGAGTTTCACTCGATTAAAATCAATGAAACTTGAAACCGAATTGATTCAATTCAACGAATTACTGAAATCGAAGTTGTGATATCCGATTTTGAACCGGATTTACTTCCCATGGCCAAATCGCCTTCGTCCCCTCTCACGCCACCCTATGAATATTGGTGAATTGTGCTAAAAAAGGGACATGAGACTATTTATACGAGGGCATATTCGGTATTTCCAAAATTATAAAATTGGCGAGGGATTATATGGTAAGAGAAAATATTTTGTAAGACTAGGATGTAAATTAGAAAATATGTTGTCTTATGATGTAGATTAGGTTTTATGAGGGATATATGACGTAATTTTTTTATATTTTTTTTGCCAAATTGCATTTTACTTACCTAAGGTTTACTAGGTATTTCAATTGATTATCGAATTTGTATTTGTTACAAGTTAGTTACTGAGTTTGTGTTTTAATTGAAATTATGTATAAATTTGGATGACTCGTTAAAAATCTAACAAAAAATATGCCATGTGCCACTAACAGATATATTTAAGGGGCATTTCTGTCTTCTCCATGTAATATCATTTTTTTTAATTGAATTAATCATGACTGTCATCATAGGTCACACACAACCACCACCACCATCATTGCCACAACAACTATCACCATTATCGCCACCACGACCACCAAAAATCAAAACAACACTCTAATAACATCAAAATTATGTTTAATAATCAACAATAATTTCCATAATTTTGTATTAATTAAATCAAATTTCACATAGCAAACTTATCTCACCATCTTCACCGGCACCAACAATGAAAACAAGAGGGAAAGGAAATTTTAAAATTTAGGGAGGCAACGACGCCAAATTAACCCCTTGTTCCTCCATCTCTCTCTCACTGGTTTTTACAAATTATAAGCAACTCTCAATATCAACAAATCTATATTTAAAGCCAAGAACGTCAATGGCTAGATCTAAGAATGCGATGGTCGCAACTGTGGGAAGGGAGAAGGGATGAGAAGGCGGAGACGGTAGTGAGAAGGAAGAAATTGGAGGAAAAAAGAAGATTAAAAAAAAGGGAATACACTGAATTATGGAGGCAACAACGTAGGGGATTGGACATCAGAATTTGAGAAAAGATGAGTCGGGACCGGCAAGGTTTGGGTTACTTTTTTTGTTGACGGCTACATTGGTGAAGACGGATGGGAAATAAGATAGTTGCATCTTTTGTCGGTGTGGGAGTGACTGCTACCGGAGAAGAAGGAGGTGAACGGTGGAGGAGGGGAGGGGAGGGAAGAAGAAATGAAGGAGATGCATTTTTTCCTTTCATAAATCAAATATAAGCCTGAGTTTCTTTTAAGGAGATATAGATTTAGGTTTTTTTTTTTTAATGTTTTTTTATAGCATATATAGATTTAATTTAGTGATTTTAAAATAGGGATCATATTTGAGATTATTGCCCCTTAATATTTTAATAAAGATTTATTTTTGAACTTCCATTGCATGGGTAAGACAGAAATGGCCCATGAGTATGTCATGCTGTAGCGATGCGTGAATTTTTAACATCTTAGAGTCGCCACTTATTATTTATTTAGGAAAACAATAAGAAAAACCTTTTTAATTTTAAAAGAGATTTGAGGGTTCGGGGGTTAAGTGATGAAATGGGTAGGTCGAGGAGCATCCATTCCACCCGATCCGAAGATCGGTCTTGCCAATCAAGTATTATCAATCTTTTTTAATTAAATGAGAACAAGCAAACCCTAATCAATTTCTTGATTAGGAATGTCGGATTGTATGCTTCGAGATCACCTTCATCGATTGAAGGGACTCTAGGCCAATCCTTTTGATGGGATTACACCACTCTAAAAGTCAATAGAGAGAGATTGAGAAGAAGAGAGTAAAAGTATAGGAATTTACCTTGTGTTTAGGGAGTGTTTGATTTAGAACATGATTCTAAGATGTCTTCTCGGTCGAGAAGTGATTTGGGCAGAGTTTTGACTCAATATGAGAGTCAAATCTTGATACGGACAGAGCTTCGCCTTGATTTTAGGCTTGAGCCTTGATTTCGTTGATTAACGTGGTTGAAGTACGAATTGGGAGTTGTTTGTGGGTGATTTGAAGGAGTCTTTCGTGGAAAGAAACCAACAAATTGTGTGTGTTGTGTGTTTTTGATCGTAGATCGGGGATCTTTCAATCTAAAAACTGTTAGGGTGAAATACTGAAAGTCATCAGGCATTTATAGGGGTTTAAGAGGTAGAGGTGGAGAGGTAAAACACTCCTAGGAAGATTCCAGAACTCAGATTTGATTGGAGAACCGGATGGGATAAGATTTTATCAAGAAAAGAGGTTGAAACGGAGAAGGAGAGTGATTTTTGCACATCCTGTCGAGGGGTTATCTCGCGCGAGACACGCTATTTCGCGCGAGATAACGCAGTCTGTGGACAATTCTGCCCTCTTCAGTTATTCCGTTAGTCAGTTAAGTCCAAAACTAACAAGGTTAGTTAGAAACTTAACGAAACATGTCAAAACTAATATGCTTTCATCAAAACATAAAAGAGAGACGAAGAGTAGTGTAATCATGATTTATTGGTTCAGAATGGGGTGTCTACAGAGCCCCTCGGCGACAAGACTTATGGAAGAAGTCATGTCGTCGATAGAAAGACATCATTCTGAATATTGGGATGGTCGTGCCGCACGGCTGCCTACGTATCTCTAAGAGAGAATCAGACCAAACGTAGTTCGACTCCAAAACACTAAAAATACTATTTTAGGCATTTTGAAAAGCATTTTTTGAAAATTGAAGAGGGATTTTTTTTTGAAAAGGTAAAATCATACTGAGGAATCAAGGACTTGACCCAATTCTGATGATACCCGGTTTGTTGATGAAGTTGTTGAAGTGCGTCGCCCGAGGTTACTGATGTTGCCATTGTTGTCGAGGTCACGGACTTTGTTGTCGTTGCCGAGGTCACGGACTTTGAAGTTTGCTGCCATCACAGACTTTGTTGTTGTTGCCGAGGTCACGGACTTGAAGTTTGCTGCTATCACAGACTTTGTTGTTGTTGTCGAGGTCACGGACTTGAAGTTTGCTGCCATCACAGACTTTGAAGTTGTTGCCGAGGTCACGGACTTGAAGTTTGCTGCCATCACAGACTTTGAAGTTGTTGGTTGCGGTGGAGGTTCTGTCGGCCTCTGTAATGCAAGGATATATGCATGATGGTCTCGGATGAACCCGAGTGATTCTTACCTTTCTGTACCTGTCAGCACATAAAGATTCCAAGTAGATTTTTTTTTCAGATTTTAGTTGTTTAACTGGACTTACGTGGTGGTGCTCATGTCTTTTCGTGTAAATGGTCGGTCAGACATTTTGGTGGTGAATTTATGTATGAGTATATGGTGTATGGAAATGTAGGGACATTTGTATGGATTTATATTTGAGAGGGGTGAACTGTATGAATGAACTTGTGTTTGACAAGTTGGGACCAAATCAGGTTTTGCAGAATCTGTTGCTAGTCAGCGAGGCTGTACAGTTTCTTCATTATTGTAGGATTTTGATAAGTAACCTTTTGTGAACACATCTAGGCTTTGTTGAGAATCTCAATTCTTACTTCTCCTTTGAATCGTGTCTCTAGGAGGCAAACGACTACAAATCTGTCGACTGTCGTAATGGCTTTGTGTCTAAGGCCCTTTTGATGTCTCAATCCCCAAGTTGCTTGGATATGTTAGATGAATTTGTGAACAGGCTTGTGATTTTGCTCTCTTGATTTGAAGGTGATCAAAGAAGACTCTCCTTGTTGATTTGATTTGAAGAAGATAGAATGATGTTTGATGAAGAAGGCTGAAGAATACTCTCCCTTTGTCCTATGATATGATTTTTTTTTCTTAGTGATGCGCCCTGGTTTTTGCCTAGACCGCCCTTTCGGGTTTTCAATCTAGCGGGCATCTCTTTTGCGTCTTTTTTTTTCCATTTTTTTTTAAAGTAGTATGTAACTCGAAGAGAACTCAAAGAGAGAAAATCTTATTGAGGAGAGAGAAATGAGATCTCAAGTTAGTTTAGGAGAGACAGGCTCTATTTTTGGAAGGTGATCCAAGCATTGATTTTTTGGAGAAGTGTATTCTTTAATGATGAGAAGGAGAAGCAAGGAGGAAAGCTCCTACTGCAAATTTGATTATTTTGAAGAGTTGAAGTAGAGATTGACTTGAGTAAGAAAGGTGAGGAAGCCCCAGTTTTGATGCTTGGATTTCAAGAGTGTGTATGAGAGTGGCTAACAAGAAGCCCCTAGACTCAACGAGAAACGCTTCTTGGCTCAAAGATCTAGAAAAGTTATTCTACCTTTTAATGGACCGTGTATCATCTAGAAGTTTCTAAATAAGTTTGAGAAGGAAGCCAATCATTAGTATGACTTAAGGGTAAACATTTTCCTTGATACTGAAAGTCTTTTTCACTTGATGTAAGAGGATATTTGAGTAATCTTCATTTCTTTTGTTGGTATCTCTTGATTCCTCTTCCTTGTGGGAGAGTCCTTTATGCATTTGAATTTTCACATTTGTTGTGGGGGTGATGAAAGCTTGAGAGTTTTTTTTTATTTTTTTGTACTCTCAAAGCTTTGAATTGAGTAGCCCCACTCTTCTTGGAATGGAGGTTGACAGCAGCACCTTTGGCTTTCTTCGTTTGTTGACTTTTGACTTTTAGTAGGGGTAATGTTTAGCCCTTAAGCCTCCTAATGATAACTTTGCTTCTTAAGCTCGTTTAGAAGTCTCTATTTTTTGCGATGAGTAGGGAATGGAGGGTCCATTATTTTGCATGAATTAAATGATACTCATGAGATAGAAGAACTTTAGGGAAAGTATTTAGGAAAAGAAAATTACTTTGATTAATTGAGAAATTTAAGAACAGACTAGATAGTTTAGAGGACACAAACTAGAGGAGGTGAGGAGTACTAGAAAGACAGAACGACCCTTCGAGTTCATACTTGGAAATTTAAAACCTAATCTACTTCTATCAAAGGAGAAAGGGAGAGGATAGTTGTAGCCCCAAAGTGGTAAGTGTAGATTTCTTCTTGGAGCTTCATCTTCTTCATGGAGTGCGAGGGAGAGGATTGGTGATGACGTTGGGACGTTCTAGATCTCCATTGTCAAAGAGGTCTTGGATGATGTCCTTCAAGTGGTGGCAGGAGTTGGTGTCGTGGCCGGTGAAGTTGTGGTACTTGCAGAATAAGTGATGAGCATGATTCGGACCCATATCCTTAGGAGGACCACCTTCTCTTGGTTTGATCTTTTCATTCTGGACAAGCACATCAAATAGTTCTTCTTGAGTGATCCCTTCAATTTTGTCATAGTGTCTCTTTTTCTTTTCGGGAGGAGGAACAGCAGAATACTTGCCGGTGTTGGGGCGGTTGAATGCAATAGCGTTGACTGAAGCATCCTTACTAGTGGTTATCTTGTTGTAGCGAAAGGTACTTTCCTTCTTTTTGCTTTTTAGGAAGTCATCAATCCTAATTTCGGACTCGTGGAGTTCATTGAAACTAGGAAAGTAGTTGCCGGCGAGCTTCTCTTGAAATTCATCACGAAGGCATTGGAGGAAGATGTGGATTTGCTCTTTGAGAGTAGGCCTTTCGACAATTTCAGTGAGTTTGAGTCTCCATCTTCTAGCAAATTCAGCAAAAGACTCGTTGGCATGTTGTTTGGTTTGTTCAAGATCCCTCCTAGTAGGGCGGTAAGTGGAGTTATCTTCAAACTGCCTTTGGAAGACTAAACATGCGGACGACCAATCAAGCCTTGTAGTCGTAGGAAGAGACATGTACCAATCCCTTGCAGCACCTTCTAAAGTTTGAGGAAAGCATTGGGCCAAGATTGTGTTATTAACGCCCATTGGAAGCATGGCCCAAGTGTAGGTCTCAACATGAGCTCGAGGACAAGTAGTACCATTGAACTTGGCAATGTCGGGTGTCTTGTACTTACGAGAAAACTTAGTGATGGATTGTTGAAGAGTATCGGGATCAAATGGAACGAATGACCCTTTGGAAGTGTCAAGAGTCGCAAGCTTCTTTTCGAGGTAGTTCTTAGTAACATTGTAACGACCCTAACCCTAGGCACTAATTTAGCATCACATTGTGTGCTTTTAATATTATTGTTAATATTATGTGTTCATTTTTATATACTTGATTTCTTATATTAGGATAAAATGATAAGGAAATAAAATAATGTTCTAGGGAAAAATATAAAAATAGAAAATAAATAAAGTATGAGATGAGGTTAAATTATGGGAGAAGAAATTAGAGTAAAGGGTTTAGTTTTATGTCTTGAAATTTAAATGATATAGTTAGTTATTGTGAAAGCCTAGGAGTATTAAGGGTGGGGGACCAATTCCCCTAAAACCCTCTCCTTTCCCCTCAATAGTCAAAGAACCCCATACCCTCCCATACTTCCTCCTTACCTTTCCCCTACTCCCTCTAACCTCCTCCATCATTCTTTTCCATCTTTCTCTCTTACCATTCTCCATGGAAGATCCATTGTAAAAGCCTCTCCTTCCAAGACTTCTACCAAGTTCATTCCTTTGCCATTTTCAAATCAAGTTGTCCTTTTGTGCTTGGATCATTTAGGGGAGTTCATCAAACCAAGAAAATCATCATTTCATCTTGTATTGGCTAAGGTGAGTTATTATGACTTTCCTTCCTCTAAATGTTCATGAGATATTTATTGTTGTTATTGTTGTTATAATGCTTATTGGATGCTTTGGAAACTTTCTTGAAATGGAGGAATTGGTTAAGGTCATAGGAAAATGTTGTTGTTCTTGGAAGTGTTAAAGAATGA
Source organism: Adenophora triphylla var. japonica (assembly GCA_022495995.1). NCBI lineage: Eukaryota > Viridiplantae > Streptophyta > Magnoliopsida > Asterales > Campanulaceae > Adenophora > Adenophora triphylla. Next base: position 22,193 of record JAFEMH010001253.1, on the reverse strand, counting down.
AAGAAATGGGTGGAGTTAGATTTAGAGAATGAAAACTTGAAATGGGTTAGTTAAATGGGTGAAGTTAGTTTTAAAGGAATTAACTTGAAATGTGGTAGTGAATTGGGTGGAAAAGTTAATGGTAAATAATTTAGGTTTAGGTTAATTTGGGTTTAAATAATATAGAATGAGGTAGTAGAACATTTGGGATTTTCTTCATGAGCACCTAAAATGGGAGAGATTGATTAAGAAGAAGAACATAGGAAAAATAAGAAATTGAATTATGGGCTGGCTGGAATCCCTCATGGGCGGTCGCCCATGGGGCCTTGAGCGGTCGCCCATGAGGGCAGAACCATGGCTCCCTTTTGAACACTTCTTGGGCGGTCGCCCAAGTGGCTATGGGTGGTCGACCATAGCACCAGAACCTCCCCAGTCTTCTTTCTTGCTGATTTTACTAGTAATCACTTGGAATGATCCCTAACCATGATAAGGTAGTAGAAGCTAATCCCAACCGGATATGAATTAGTCCTTTTAACTTAAGTTATAATTAGAACACTTAATGGCACCTTAATTGGGTTAAATGGAAATACGGAAGCACTCTATCTCCGACTTAGAAATCATTTGGCAGTTTCTTAAATGTGACTCTAACTTGGTAGAGTTAACTTGGATCCTTATAGAGATCATATATTGTTGTATAATGACTAAGTAAGATGGGCTGATGATATCTCATTATCTTACTTGAGTACATATTCACGGATTGTATTATGCTTATTGTAGTACATAAATGTTGCACTATGATTATTGGTTGAACATGAATATATTTTACCATGTGGGTATATTGCTTATTTATGCATAGTGTGTTGAATAAATATTGCACTATGAGATTTGTTGAACATGAGTATATTTTACCATGTGGCTACATTGTTTATCCCTTTGTGTGGATTATGTTTCAAGTAACTATTATGTACTTGATAATGTGTTGATCTGCTGATATTGGGCGTATAACATAATACGATCAATTATGGAAGTGTGACCTAATGTGATTGGATTATGTTATATCTGTGACCGTTCCCTTCTGTAGCCACAGGTTGGGGTATAGCATCTGTACTGAGCCAAAAGCCTTACAGAGTTGCTACTATCTTATATGGTTCCCTGAAAAACGGGTCTTATAAGATGTGAGTATTGCTTAAGCAGCTCACCTAAGATTGGAGTATTATTATACCCAATGTTGTACGACTATTGTTCAGACGGGAAAAGGTAAACCAAGGTAATGGAAGGTGTTTACAGCTTTTCCAATGTGTTATATGCAACTTGTTATGTGTTGCATCGTATATGGCATATTGCTGCATTCATAATAGCTTGCTGAGATTTATTCTCACCCCTCTCCCTTTAATGTTTTTAGATTCCGAGACAGGCGGACCGGACAAGTAAGGGCGGTGAGGAGTTTGGAAGTAATATTTTGGGAATTGTCGGGGTATTATTAGGTTGGCGTAGAAAGGGTATTTTGGTATAATTCATTTAATGAGTTATATTTATAAACCTTAATTTTATGTTATAACCGATGTCTTTTTGTAACTAAAACAGTTTATTACTTTCAAAGTTGGTCAATTCTTTCTCCATCGTAGAAAAGTGTAGAGTTATTTTGAAATGGTTATGACAATTGTGTTTATATTTGAAAGTTAAATCAAAGTTTTAAAAGTTAAGGAAATTTGGGTTAGTTTGAGGACGCTCCAGCTCGGGACACGTGTAGGTTCCGGGTCGGGGTCCTCACAAACATGGTCACCAAGTTTAGTAGTTTCACCACTGCCTTCTTTCTTGGTTTTAGCACCCTTGGAGGTATGTTCCTCATCATCGGAGAAGGATGAGGAAGAGGAGGAATCGGATTCTTCCTTTTTCTTGCTTGACTTCTTGGTTTTTCTATTCATTTTGGTGTAGGATTCCTCTTCATCGGAGGAGGATTCCACTTTCTGCTTTTGCTTTCTGCCTTTCTTGACTTTCAAATCGTTGAGCTCTTTCATGAGGGCGGCCATTTGGGCGTTTTGCTCATCAATTTGCTTACTTTGTTTATCCAACCTAGTCATGGCTTCGATGAGTTGGACCTTAGCATCGTTGAAATCGGCCTCGGTGGTAGAAGGAGAAGTAGACATCGTGTCGAGCTTTCGCGAAGGACCTAGACGTGTAGCAACCGTGTTAAACCATGATCGAGTCTCAACAAGTCGGCTGAATAGGGTGTATGAAGGCTTGAAGGTTTTGGCCAAAACACGAAAAGATCGAACACTTATCTCGTACGAGACAAGTAGTCTCGCGCGAGACTTCACCACGGAAAGTCACAATTTTCTGATTTTAATCCTAATTTTGGTCGGACGGAAGATCCGTTTTGGGGGTTTCTAGCATTCGAAAACCAAACCTAAGGACCTATGGGTCGAAGTAATCTCAAGTAACATCAAGTTTTGTGCAATAATTTGGTGAGAAATTTTTCTCTTTTAGGGGAAAATCCGTAGGGACAATCATAGGGACATTTTCGAAGGGACAATTACGAAGCGACAATTTTTTATTTCTTTTCCATGGCTTATTGCACAAAACGATCTTGACAAGGGATTACCAAGACTCCAAGATCAAATCGACCGGTCACGAAGTGTCTTAAAAAGTCAATCTACATGATATGTGGCGATGCAGGGCTGGAAGGCTAGGCTCCCCGCGATATGACAATCTAGATGGATTGAATACGCGGAGTGGGATGATCCAACTTCGGAGAGACCGGTGACTAGGTGGTTACCTTCATCCGCCCTTAGTGTGGGTCCCGGGTTTATCAAGGGTATGTAGTGCAATGACAGTTATATATGAGTGCGCGTGTGTGAGAGTCAATCTAGGTGATAGAGTAAAATAGAAAGTTTTATTTTTAAAAACTAAAAGAAAAACAGATAGTGGCCGCACCAAGTGGTTGCCTACGTTTCTCCCAAATTAGGAAGACTCAGGCCGTCGTAGTTCCACTTAAAGAGAGAGAGAGCGAGAGAATAAATAAACTAATTTATTACAAAGCCCGAGTCAACCGATGACCGGTAAAAATTAAAATAATTCAATCGCACGCAGTTGTATACTTTAAGTAATAAATTAATTACTCTACCGTGCAAAATAAAGTTAGCAAAATAACAATAATATTTATATTTTGAATTTTCTGGATTTTTTTTTTTGAAAGTTTCTGAAATTGATTTGGTTATTTTTTTTTTTAAGTACAGTCAAACTTTTAAAAAAAAAAGTCAACTGTCAAATGTTTTCTTTGTGCGATCAAAGTCAAAGCCCCCTTTTTTTTGAATTGGTCAACCTTTCTAAAGAGTCAACCAAGGTATCTTTTGTTTTGTTTTTTTTTTTTTTCTTTTAAATCAGGTCAAACCTTGGGAAAAGTCGGTTGACCTAGCCCTTTTCTTTTTCTTTCTTTAATCACGCCGCCAAACAGAGGATGTAAAAAAGGTATTCGGACAAATTTTTTTTTTTTTTATGAAAACAGTGCCGAAAAATTTCAAAAAATTCAGAAAAATCAAATTTTTACAGAAAAATAAAAAGATTAATAATACTCGATTGTGCGCAAGTCTAACCCTCTTAATTAATTGTCCCCAGCGAAGTCGCCACTGTAGCGATGCGTGAATTTTTAACATCTTGGAGTCGCCACTTATTATTTATTTAGGAAAACAATAAGAAAAACCTTTTTAATTTTAAAAGAGATTTGAGGGTTCGGGGGTTAAGTGATGGAATGGGTAGGTCGAGGAGCATCCATTCCACCCGATCCGAAGATCGGTCTTGCCAATCAAGTATTATCAATCTTTTTTAATTAAATGAGAACAAGCAAACCCTAATCAATTTCTTGATTAGGAATGTCGGATTGTATGCTTCGAGATCACCTTCATCGATTGAAGGGACTCTAGGCCAATCCTTTTGATGGGATTACACCACTCTAAAAGTCAATAGAGAGAGATTGAGAAGAAGAGAGTAAAAGAATAGGAATTTACCTTGTGTTTAGGGAGTGTTTGATTTAGAACGTGGTTCTAAGATGTCTTCTCGGTCGAGAAGTGATTTGGGCAGAGTTTTGACTCAATATGAGAGTCAAATCTTGATGCGGACAGAGCTTCGCCTTGATTTTAGGCTTGAGCCTTGATTTCGTCGATTAACGTGGTTGAAGGACAAATTTGAGAGTTGTTTGTGGGTGATTTGAAGGAGTCTTTCGTGGAAAGAAACCAACAAATTGTGTGTGTTGTGTGTTTTTGATCGTAGATCGGGGACCTTTCAATCTAAAAACTGTTAGGGTGAAATACTGAAAGTCATCAGGTATTTATAGGGGTTTAAGAGGTAGAGGTGGAGAGGTAAAACACTCCTAGGAAGATTTCAGAACTCAGATTTGATTGAAGAACTGGATATGATAAGATTTTATCAAGAAAAGAGGTTGAACCGGAGAAGAAGAGTGATTTCTGCACATCCTGTCGAGGGGTTATCTCGCGCGAGACACGCTATTTCGCGCGAGATAACGCAGTCTGTGGACAATTCTGCCCTCTTCAATTATTCTGTTAGTCAGTTAAGTCCAAAACTAACGAGGTTAGTTAGAAACTTAACGAAACATGTCGAAACTGATATGCTTTCATCAAAACATAAAAGAGAGACGAAGAGTAGTGTAATCATGATTTATTGGTTCAGAATGGGGTGTCTACACATGTGAGTGACACATGACATACTTTTCATTAGTTTTTTAATAGACCATCCAAATTTATAATTAATTGCAACCAAAATACAAACTCAGTAACCAACTTGTAATAAATACAAATTCGAAATGCAATTTGCCATTCATTTTTACATAACAGTTTTCACTATTCGGAAATAAAATTATCATTGAAATTTCTATATATCCCCTCCATTTCATAATAAGTTTTCTAAATCACTTATCAAACATTTAAAAAATGTATTTTACTTATTTATACAATATGTATACCATGATAAAAATTGTATTATAACAATTTTCTTATCTAAGAAATGTACCATAACTTATTTTTTGAACAAAAAGAAAAAAGTGACACTTATTCCAGAGCGTCTCTTCGTTTAGGTCGTTTCTCAATAAGTACGCATAATAAATCTTAAAGCGATCTGATAAATCAATTGTTTCTATTGTTATCACTCCTTTTAAACCCAAATATGAGTTTAGATTTGGAAAGAATTAATATTACAACAAACTCATATATCTCCCTCCTTCTCTCTATATCTACTTCCAAACTAATTGTTTTATGTTATTTGCTTTTAGCATTTTTCTATTTGATTTCGAATGAAGAGGAATGTTGTTGAAATGGTGTTTGATTTATTGTCTCTTCTCTTAGAGCCTTCGCGTTCTCTCCTTGTTTGTTTTTTTCTTGTGTTTTCCGTCATTCATCATGAAATCATCCATGACTAAACTTACTTTGTCTTGCAATGAAAAAGAGATTATGTTTATCGATATGGATCATCTTCCGACATTTTTCGATTCTTACAATCATTGTTTGGTTGGAAGTTTTCTCCCTTGTTCGCTCATCGAAAAATTGGAGCGGGTGATGAACTTTCTTTGGTGGGAAAATCGACGAGATGGTCCACATGATAGTAATTGGATGCAATGACGGAAATTATGATGACAGAGAGAAGCTGGTGGATTTTCGTGATCTTCAACATCTGAGCATTATTTGGGAAACTCGGTTGATGGTTTATAGCTAACTTTTGGGGATTTGGAGGGATTCACACATCCGCCTAGCCCATACTAGCAGTAATTGTTGGGTTTTACGGGTCCATGCGCAGCGGAATTAAGCATTAAAACATAAAACCCAAGAAGCCCTAGGATCCGTTCTATACAATTAATTTAAATTCCTATGAGATAGAATTAAACCAACCTTGAAACGCTTTCCGGTCTTGAGCTATCGAACGATTTTTTGATTATGTGATATCGAATCACAAACTTCGTTCTTCAACTTGCTTGAACTCTAGGCCTTGATCGATGAACGAGCGAAGACCCTCTTTTGGTATCCACACCTTTGAATGAATTCAAGAACAACTTCTTGATGATTGCTAGATCTAAAACCTTGAAGAATAATGAGAGTATTTTGTTGTGAATTTTGATTGAAAATTTCGGCTGACCTCTTAGGTCCGATGTAACCCTTGTATTTATACTACAATAGTAGGAATACCTCTCCTAATCGTATTAGGAGAGACAGTCATGTCAAACGCGTGCGGCCTATTATATCGCGCGGTATATTAAGCCATTGGCTTAATATGTCGCGCGGTATATATAGCCGATACGTAAACTCTCAACTATTCTTCCTCCGGTTTAACCAATTCATTCTAGTTGTGTGTGACCCAATAGGATTACATTATGTTGGCAATGAGTTCGATCATATCGAACCTCATAAGACATAAGCGGACTCTAGCAAGCCATTATGTCTACCCAAATAATGTAACGTAAGAGTTCACATTTCCAATGGTGTACTTCCATTTATCCCTTTGTCTCACGATGTTATATTGAACACAAGTCATGGTCCTTGTCAACTTGTTATTGTTCAATGCTTTCTCAATTCTTGAGTATAATGATAATTCCAATCATATTGGGGTACGGCCATACACTTTCATCATTATCACTCATCGAGGGGCCCAAGCATAACATCTCTCTTCCGAGGGACAAATTCCTTCTTGACTTATCATCCTTCCCATCATGAATCCGATCATGCCAATGATAGTCTTTATAGATATCGTGTTAAGATATCGTTTGACTAAAATCAAACATGACTTTCATCATATGTAAGGTTACGATAATCTTAGGTCTAGGAAATAAATGAAGTAACCGTATGAGATTTAAGTATGACATTTGACCATGACATAAATCTCATGCGGGTCATGTCCAGTCACTTGTTCTCTAACAAGTACCCATAATTTCAATGTGCATCTCTTATGCATATAATCATCACATGATTATCCATTGACAATTATACTAATTATTCTCTTAATAATCAGGGACGGATATTATTACAATAAATATGCAAACTATATAATAATCAAATAATAAACATAAACGATAAAGATGATACATAACGGTTTTCAGTTAAACATAACTAAAGCCTAGGGCATTACACCAACAGTCTCCCACTTGCACTAGGCTCCATTTATGTATCGAATACTCATGGATCTAACATGCCCACCATGCTTCTGCCTATGCGAGGGTCTTTGTAAGTGAATCCCTTATGTCATCATCGGTTGATATTTTGTATATCTTAACGTCTTCTCATTCTTTATGAATTCCTCGAAGAACGTCTAAGTGAGTGTTTGGATCGCTGTTGTGACCTTGGTTCCATTGTTTCCACAAGTGGCACCACTATAGTCATAACAAAAGTTTCACCGATTAGTGATACTTGGAAAAACACTTGAAGTATTTTCAAAATACTAAATGAACTTTTGATCCAAACTGCCTCTTTCAGCTACATCATATGTTGCTAAAGTATGGCCTTAGTAGTAGAATCGGTTACAATTTCTGCTTGGAACTCTTCCAATCAAAACTGCACCTCTAATAAGCACAAATACAAATCCTAATTGCGATTTTAAAATAACTTTGTTAGTTTGGAAGCTAGCACCTATGTAACCCTTACAACAAGATTAACTTCCAATCTTTCAAATCCCAAGAACGTATCCTTAGTTCTTCTTAAGTACTTAAGGATCATCTTGACTGCCATCCAATGGTTCTCATCACAGGATCAGATTGGTATCGACTCATTATGCTCAAAGCATATGAGACGTTGGGCCTAGTACAAATTATGGCATACATGACAGATCCAAATGCCGAAGCATATGGAACTTCATTCATTCCCTTTTGCTCATCAATTGTCATAAGACAATGAGTATTGCTTAAGAGAAAATACCATGACCCATTGACAAACCACTTTTCTTAGACTCTTCTAAGAACCTTGTCAATGTGAACACTTTGACTCAAACCAATTTATCCTTCTAGATCTATCTCTATAGATCTTGATGCCAAGGATGTAAGCGGCTTTACCCATATCTTTCATTGAGAAACCTTTCCTTGACCAAGACTTAACAGTCTTAAGTGTCGGAACTTGTTTTTCAAATGAGTAAGATATTATTGTAATAAACAATAGAAATAATACCATGCTCCCACTGAATTTCATGCATACACAAGGTTCATCTTTGTACTTGATAAAGTCAAACTCTTTGACCAATTCATCAAAACAAAGATTCCAATTCCTTGAAGCTTGCTTCAATCCATCTCATGGATCCTTGCAACATGCATACTTTATTAGAGTTTCTTGGATCGACAAACTATTCGGGTTGTGTACTTTACACATCCTTAATAATCTTTCCATTTAAAGAAAGTCGTTTGACATCCATTTGTCATATCACATAGTCACAATATGCGATTATGGCAATTGAAATTCTAACAGACATCGACATTGTAACTGGCGGAAAAAGTTTCAACATAGTCAATACTATGAATTAACCTAAATCCCTTTGCTACAATCCTTAGTCATGAAAGTATACACCTTCACATCCATGTTGGTCTTTGAAGACCTACTTGCACCCTTTAGTTTTTACACTTTTAGGTAGCCCAATCAAGTTCCAAACTTGATTGTTAAACATGGATTGTAATTTGGATTCCATGATTCCTAACCATTTATCCAAATTAGGAGAGGACATCGCTTCTTGATAGCAAGTAGGATCGTCATTCTCAATGACTTCCACTTCATCACTTTCCGCAACGAGAAATCACTATTTCTTGAGTTCGGATCGTAACCTATCCAATCTACGATGGACTTGTGCATCTTGAACCGGTTTCACAACTCCTTTGTGGACTTGGTTCTGTCTCTACTCTTGGTTCCATATTATTTTCGGGTTCTTGAACTTCTTTCAAGATTAATTTTACTCCCACTAGATTCTTTATTGAGAAACTATTTCTCAAGAAACAAATCGTGTAGAGCAACAAACATTTTGTTCTCTTTGTGATTGTAAAATCAATATCCGAAAATAACCTTGTCAGATTTGGTGCTAACTTATAAGAGACAAGTCTCTTTACATAAGATTCGCAACCCCAAATCTTCATGAAAGACAAACTAAGTTTTCTTCCATGCCACATCTCATGTGGGGCCTTTAGGAACCGATTTAGTAGGGACTCGATTAAGTGTAACCGCATTATTTCTAATGCATATCCTCAAAAGGAAATAGGAAATAGGAAAGTCTAATTGACACATCATCGAACGAACCATGTCCTACAAGGTTCAATTCCTCCTTTCAGACACACCATACAATGTGGTGTTCTGGGTGGAGTCAACTTTGAAACGATTTCATAGTTTTGAGATGATTGTCAAATTCTTGGCTCAAATATTCATCACCTCGATCTAATCGAAGTACCTAACAGTTTTACCAAGTTGTTTTGTACTTCATCTTTGAAATGTTCAAAACATCTCAAACGATTCACCTTCGGACTTCATCAGATAGACATAGTCATATCTAGATAAGTCTTTAGTGAAATATGATGAAATACCGAAGTCTTCCCCTAGCAATGCTACTTAATAGTCCACATACATCTCATGTATAATGACCAATAAGTCACTAGTCCTCCCACTACTTTAGTGTAGGGTGGTTTGGTCGATAATCCCAATAAATAAGATCCACATTCCTCAAATGATTCATGGTCATATGAGTCTAAAAGTCCATGTTAATGGAGTTTAGATATGTGTTTCTTATTTATTTGACCAAGCCGGCAATGCCATATAAACGCTTTGTTCATATTGTTCGGTTTAGATTTCCCATTTATATCATAGATATCTTCAATATTATTTTGTTTCTCATCATCAAGGATATGAAGACCATTTAATGACATATGCATTACAATAAGACATATTATTAAATAAATATAAAACTTCTTATTGAAAATAAGAAAATTATATCCTTCATCATCCATTTAAGAAACTAAATAATACTCCTACTCAAATCGAACGTAGTCATATTTGTTCAAAACAAGTACTACTTCACAAGGTAAAGTGACTTCATAAGTCCCTTATGGCTAATGTTGCAACTCTTGCTCCATTTCCATGCATAGGTTTAATTTACCTTATTTGAGTAACTTTCTATTCTTTGTTCCTTGCACATTTAAACAAATGTGGGATCCAATCCGGTATCATATACCCAAGAACAAGAAGTCGAAGGAAAATATCTATCATATAGATATTTGAAGTAGCGCAATCATATTGCCCTTCTTCACCTTTTAGGCCTTCCTAATAAGCCTTGCAACTTTGCTTCCAATGACAATCTTATTGCAATGATAGCAAACCGCATCCTTGAGACACTTTGGGTTTAGCCTCTTCGGCTTTGACAACTTTTGTCCTAGGTTTAGCAACTTTTGCTTTACCTACTTTTCCTTCCTTTGTGAACCCTTTCTTGTGTTAACCATTAACACAATTTGCGGATTGCTCCTTCTTTCATCATATGAATTAAGAGCTTTCACCACAACATATATCTTTTGCCTAGCTTGCACTTGGAACATTTCCTTTTTGCGTTATGCTATAACAAAAATAATAGTTATCATGTGCTCAAGGTTCTTCATAAGAGCCTTCAACCATGGTGGCAAATACAATGCAAGCAATATTGTCAGAATCATCACTATGTTTCTAATGTTGCTTCCTTATTTGCCCTTTGCAACATTTGCAATGGGTTCAGTAGGAACGGATTCGTCAAGAACATACACATTATGTATTGTTCCTTTCGAACTTTGTCCTTCATAAGGACTAATCGCAATTATCATTATGTAATGCTATTTCTACAACAAAATATACAAATTATATGAACACATATCAATATCAACACATTTATCATTTAAGAGCAAATAATGTATTTTACAAATACTCCCACTAAATCATACACCTTCCAATGCTAATAAGCATAATATGCATTTAATGGGCTAAGATCCAACTTTAATTTAATCTCAAGTACGCTATGGCGCACCGCTCAAGATTAAACTAATTAGGTAGAAAAACATCAATCATATCGTATATGACTCTTAGGACTAAGATCCATCTTTAATTTGATCTCAAGTACGCTATGGCGCACCGCTCAAGATCAAACTAATTAGGTAGAAAACATCAATCATATCATATATGACTCTTAGGATCTTTTATGAGATTTATTTAAGACATCATATGTCTAAGCATATTTTAATCTCATCTTATGCCTTGGGTCCAAAACCATTTTGATAACCCAATTAAGTTCATCCATTTTAAACGTATAGGAACCACCATTTCCTCATCTTGCTCGCAAACGGAATAGAATCAAAGCACCTTGCTATGGCAAGCCCACCCAAAACTATCCGAGTGGTCTCAAGTGTTTAAATCATGGATTGGCATAAAGAACTTAAAAGTTAAATGAAGGTTCTTTAAGGTAGATTATAAGCATATCAAGCAAAAGATAGTCATAATCATGCACTGTAAGTTCCCGTGAAGATAGGTGAGCCACAAGGACTACTTAAGTACCAACTCTTCCTTAGACGTAACTCTCCTAGTCATGCACAATTAGAAATCAACTCGATTTGGCAACATAATCACTACCTTTTATAAACAATCAGTTTCCTTTTAAATTTCACGTAATTATGACTTGTTTCCATAAACAATCATAAAATCCAAAATTTACAATGTCTAAATCTAAACATATTAGGAAACTATAATGCAATGTTTCAACTAAACATTTTAGGAAATCACAATTCAATGTTTCAACTAAACATCTAATAAAGTTCTTAACATTTAAGAACAAATAATTCATGCATCGCAATAATTATTAAAATCATATTTTAATCAATTAATCATGCATATCAATGAATCAATCTAGCATGGACTTATAAACTCAATTTTATAACATCCAGATTTTTATATACATTGCAATAATTATTAAAATCACATTTTAATCAATTAATCATGTATATCAATGAATCAATCTAGCATGGACTTATAAACTCAATTTTATAACATCCAGATTTTCATATGAACATATCAGATTGAAAACACAATCACTGCACAGCGTAAAAATTGAACAAACCGATTCTCGCCCAGCTTTGGCTTATTATGTCGCGTGACAACATCGCCCGAGGCTTCGATATGTCGCGCGACCTAACAGCCGCTTAACCTCGAAATCCACATGGCTCAACATGTCGCGCGACATAAGCAGCCAAGTAACAGTGATTTTCGTATTCGAACCAATACAGATTACATGTAATTAAATCACGTAAAACATCATTTTTACAGATTTAATTCAAAGATAATTCGAAAACGATTTTCACATTGTTTCACATAAACAATTAAAAATTCTATCGCATACAAAACATGCAATAAGCATATAAACAATTTATATCTTAAATCTAGCATGTTAATTCAAACTTAATCATACGAACGGGGCTCGATACCACCGTTGGGTTTTACGGGTCCATGCGCAGGCGAATTAAGCATTAAAACATAAAACCCAAGAAGCCCTAGGATCCGTTCTATACAATTAATTTAAATTCCTATGGGATAGAATTAAACCAACCTTGAAACGCTTTCCGGTCTTGAGCTATCGAACGATTTTTTGATTATGTGATATCGAATCACAAACTTCGTTCTTCAACTTGCTTGAACTCTAGGCCTTGATCGATGAACGAGCGAAGACCCTCTTTTGGTATCCACACCTTTGAATGAATTCAAGAACAACTTCTTGATGATTGCTAGATCTAAAACCTTGAAGAATAATGAGAGTATTTTGTTGTGAATTTTGATTGAAAATTTCTGACCTCTTAGGTCCGATGTAACCCTTGTATTTATACTACAATAGTAGGAATACCTCTCCTAATCGTATTAGGAGAGACAGGCCAAAACGCGCATCGGCCTATTATGTCGCGCGGTATATTAAGCCATTGGCTTAATATGTCGCGCGTATATATAGCCGATACGTAAACTCTCAACTATTCTTCCTCCGGTTTAACCAATTCATTCTAGTTGTGTGTGACCCAATAGGATTACATTATGTTGGCAATGAGTTCGATCATATCGAACCTCATAAGACATAAGCGGACTCTAGCAAGCCATTATGTCTACCCAAATAATGTAACGTAAGAGTTCACGTTTCCAATGGTGTACTTCCATTTATCCCTTTGTCTCACGATGTTATATTGAACACAAGTCATGGTCCTTGTCAACTTGTTATTGTTCAATGCTTTCTCGATTCTTGAGTATAATGATAATTCCAATCATATTGGGGTACGGCCATACACTTTCATCATTATCACTCATCGAGGGGCCCAAGCATAACATCTCTCTTCCGAGGGACAAATTCCTTCTTGACTTATCATCCTTCCCATCATGAATCCGATCATGCCAATGATAGTCTTTATAGATATCGTGTTAAGATATCGTTTGACTAAAATCAAACATGACTTTCATCATATGTAAGGTTACGATAATCTTAGGTCTAGGAAATAAATGAAGTAACCGTATGAGATTTAAGTATGACATTTGACCATGACATAAATCTCATGCGGGTCATGTCCAGTCACTTGTACTCTAACAAGTACCCATAATTTCAATGTGCATCTCTTATGCATATAATCATCACATGATTATCCATTGACAATTATACTAATTATTCTCTTAATAATCAGGGACGGAGATTATTACAATAAATATGCAAACTATATAATAATCAAATAATAAACATAAACGATAAAGATGATACATAACGGTTTTCAGTTAAACATAACTAAAGCCTAGGGCATTACACCAACAGTAATATCATGGGGAGAAAAATCAACAACAAATAATAAGAAAGAAAATAACACAAGCATTTTGTAACACAGTTCGTCCACACATGACTACATTTAGGGGCGATTTAAGCCAGAATATTTACTATAATCAATATATGATGGTGATTATAACTTCGCACATGCAACCACTAACATCTAGGCATGGCTAATCTCCATGAACAACACTCTCACATATATCTCCTCTTCTAAGATGAACACACATCTCTCAGTTATGGCTAGTGTTGTAGGAGTGTCCCTCATGAAATCTCCTAGTCCCCCTCGCCCTTTCCTTGACACTATTTGTGTTCTCTCTTGTGTATCATAGTGGTCATCAAGCACACAATATTATTGGTTAGTCACATTGTATATATGGGGATATAAAAATTTAAACCTAATCTAAGTAGGAAAACCAAACCGAATAAGAATACTCAATTCCCTTAACCTATTCAAACAATGAATCACAAGAAGCTTAGAATTACTAAGATTCAGTTTTACATTTCTTCTTTTCCTCATGTACTTTGGCTCCAACTCAATTTTTTTTCTTGGTTTAGACTTCAACCCATCAACACTTGTTAGTTTAGACTCCATAACCCAACACTAACCTGGAGGTCTTAGATTGTCGTGTTATCAAAAGTAAGTATTTTCCTGTGTGGGATTTTGTGAATGTCGATAGAGGGCAATGTCCAAGCTACGCTTAGCTTAGATTGATCTATGTGCGTCTCATGATATATTTACAAAGATACAAGGTGGAATAATGGAAATGGTCATAAATTTTGAATTTTGGGTGATCTATGGCATCATAACGATGCTAGTTCATTTGGTGGTATTGCAACTTTATACACGAACACCATTCTTCGACATACCTATTTTTATGTTTCTTGTGTACTTCGAAAGTCAATGTAGAGGATGATAATACTTGGTGTGCATCACAAGTGAAATTGGGTTAATGAGGGGAAGGGAGAGGCATAGTTGCATTTAGGTTTGGGAGAAAGACACGTATGTTTGGGGTATTTTCGGTATTTAATATTTTCATTAAACGGGCAAAGGGTTTTTATGGAATACTGATTTGGATAGAATGTGTTCAAGGAATAAAGGCAACTGTGTCTCCTTTTTAAGCAATTGATACTATTTGAGGGGCCCTAAAGGAATAAACTCTTTTTATAACCTGAACCTGAAGCATTACCGACCGGTAGCTTCTAGTACCATTTTTTCACGATAAAACACAAGAAGGTGGAACAATTACTCGGCCGTGAAGTCTCGCCGGCGAAATCGTTTGGGAGCAATCGTCCGCCGTAAATGGCGGCGACGAGGGTAGGTTGGAAGTCAATAGTAATCGTAGCCACAAATTCAAGAAACGGAAAATTTCCACCACCTTCAGATGATAGCCCAATCATGTGGCCTCTCATCTCATTCTCAAAACCGCCTTGGATTGTTAGAACCGAGGCAAGACATTACTCCCCTTTCTTAGTTTAGTGTATTATACTATTATGCCCTGTTTGGTTTCTGGGAAGTTTAGGATAGTGGATTTTTTTTTTTTTTTAATTATTATTGATACTAATTTGTTGTATTAATTTGTCTAGGGTTTATAATTTTATCTTTTGATTGGTTGCTGAAAAATAGTAGTAGGAGTATGTGGAAAGAAGATTGTTAAATTTACAGTATCCATTTGGCTAAGTTTGTATAATCGCCTATTTTGATGCCAAATATTATGGGTTTAGCTCAAATCAGAGGGAAATGTTTAAATTATACTCCCTCCGTCCCAAAATGTTTGTCCCATTTGACTTTTTTGTTTAACTTTGATCACAAATTTATGAGAGATTAATCATGTTCATGAAATTCTAAAAGTTGTTGTTGATAATATTATTAATGGTGAACCGTGAATCAATAGGAATTTTTAGAATTTCATGAACATAATTATATTGTCATATATTTGTGGTCAAATTTCAACAAAAAAGTCAAATGGGACAAACATTTTGGGACGGAGGGAGTACTAGTATCTTTAACTATTGTTAATTCATTTCTGTCTGGTTACTGAGGAAATTAATGGGGAAATTATTGTGCAACCAAAAATTGTTAGTTTGATGTAACCATTTCGTTGAGGTTGTATTAGTACGGATTCAAAGCCTGTATTAGTACTATGGTTTGGTGTTTTGTGGGCTGTTGATTTCTTAACCTACTGCCCATATATCGAGGGGCAATTTCGTCACTGTCTGCTGCTTTCTTTCTTGTCCGCCCATTTTTTGGAGATTGGATCTGGGCAGTCGATTCATCTAATTGCTATGCAGTTGGACTTCATGCACCCCCCAATCGGTATTTGTACCCTGGTTTGGTAAATTTATGGTTGGCTCACAATGGGAATAAAAGTTCATCAATGTGCACTTTTAGTTCTATCAAGTTCGCAAATTGGTTTCTGTTTGGTAGTTGAGAGATTATTGGATAGTGAAAAGAAAATTGTTGCTTTCTGGTACGTGTTTTGTTAAGGTCGTACACGTACCCTGTTTTGAAACTAAAGTTTCGGGTTTAACTCAATATGAGGAGTAACTAATGAACATGAGTTTGACTCGTGTCCACATATGAGAAATTTTAGTTTCTATTATGATCAAAGCTCATTTATTTACTGTGTTCAGCCTTAATGGACCTTGATTATCAGTCCTTTCACAAATACTCCCTCCGTCCCGAAAAGTTTGTCCCACTTTGACGTTAATAATGGTCAACTCAATCGAACTTTGACCATAGAATTGTATAAGGATAGCTATAATTTTCATAAAGTTGTGGTCAAAGTTTCATTGAGTTGATCATGAAAGTAAAAGTGGGACAAATTTTCTGGGACGGAGGGAGTATCTGATATCTGCTGAATATTTTCAGTTCATTGCATGTTTGGTTACTTTGTATAATTTGGAGATTGGAAAGAAAAATGTTCAGTTGTAGTAGTTGTTTGTAGCTCAATGAGTGAGGTTGTTCAAGTCTTATGTTCTGATTGTAAGTATTACAGTGTGAACATGCATAGTTAAGTCCTTTTATGCAACCACAAATTTTTGTTGAATCATTCCTTTACCCGCAGTAATTATCCTCTTCCATGTGTAATAACTTTCCATTATGGTGTGTATATATATTCTTAAATTTTACCACTTATGTACCACATTGATGCCAGCCAAAAAGTGATTTCTACAATGCATGTCTTTTTTTCTCTCTCTTTTTTTTACCGGACCAATATTAAGCACCCGCGTATATATTGAATACATTTGGTTTAATGAGATGTGCATGACCGTGAGCTGGCATCACATAGTTTCCGTGGCATCACATTTGGTTTAATGAGACGTGCATTACTGTGAGAAGAGAGCATAAAACAGTCACAGGGGCTTAGCTGGTCTTTTATTCCTCTATGCATTTCTGCCAAGATTCTTTTTAAGCCTTGTCACCGTTCTCACTTAAATGACCTTTCCTTGATTCCCACTTCTTATTGCAGTCAAATGTTAGATTAGAAAAGAGGAAAAAACCAGAACCCCCTTGTACTGTCTGCAAAGGCGGTGGAAGAGTTGATTGCCACAGCTGTCGTGGAAAAGGTCTCTCTCTCTCTCTCTCTCTCTCTCTCTCTCACACACGCACACACACGCACACACAGATGCACACTTTTTGACACAGCAACTAGCATTGTCATGCTTATAGTTACTGATGAAGATGCGTGTACAGTCTTGTCTATTCTGGAGTTGAATTTTGACATATTTGCCATTGTGTGAGTTTATGTTGAATTTTGAGGTCAAGCAAATATTGTTCTTTTCTATTTTACTGATTTGAGTCCATCATAGCATGAATATTCTCTTCCCCCTTTCCCTATTTCTACGAGTTCTTAATTTTGTTGACATTTTACTGTTTAGGAAGGACTAACGAAGTTAAACTAGAAGTGCTTCCAAAAGGGGTATGGCCAAAATGGTAAGGTGCTAATCTTTTGATTGCGTTCATAATAAAACTATAATCAATCCATAGGGTGCAATCATACGAGCACTAACCGGATCCCATCAGAACTCCGCAGTTAAGTGTGCCTAGGCGAGAGTAATAACTAGGCTATGGCGAAGCCACCCTAGGGGTATGGGGGTCATTCAACCCTTTGGAAAATGTCACTTTAGTATCTATAATTTTTAAAATATACATAAAAAATACTATTTTTGTCAATTTCGACCCCTTTTACTTGTGGTAAAATTTGTACTACGTTATTATTATTACTCAACTTTGTGCTAAATTTTGTATGATAAAGTACAGTATTTTTTCCTTAAGCAATCTCAACCCCCTTTGAAAAAAAATTATGGCATCGCCACTAGTATTAGGATGGGTGACCCCCGAGAAGTCCTCGTGTTGCAACCCCACATCAACACATTTTCTTATCAAAAATAAAAAATTAATCCATAGAGATTTCACATGTTTTGCTTTTTTCACCTACTTGTGTTTACCATATGCGTTTTACAGGTGCAGGAGGTGTGGTGGAAGTGGCCTCGACTACTGTCCACGGTGTGAAGGGAGTGGAGAGTACATATATCCAATGGGATTCCATTTTACGAGGAGGGATTCAGATGCCTCTCAAGAAGACAACTAAGATTTCGAAAATAATTCCCGAGACCTTAATCAGGTTTGTTATAACCACGGAAAAGAGAAACCTTTTCTGGAGTGAAGAACTAATTGAGGGTAGTGAAAAGTGATTAGCATAGGGACAATCTTAGCCGCTCATATTCTTGCAGGGACAACTGATGAGACCCATATGGGCGGTTCGTGGTAGTTATAGAATCTTAGTGTAGTAATGACAAGTCACATTTTGCGGCTCATGTTAGTTATAGAATCTAATTTTACCTACAAGTTCCACACCAACTTGTAGAGTATGTAAATTATGTGTGTCACTTTTTTTTTCTTTGGGTAATATTAAAAGTCACTAAATTTGGTTTACAAAATGACCGTGTCATGATTTTGTTGGTGTTTTTAATTAGAGTGTAGCGGTCCATAATTGATGCAACTAATAAAATATTGTTACCTCATTTTGTAAACTCTTTTTTTGTGCCTCTAACATTTCCCCTTTTCTTTTCTTTTCTTTTTACAAGGAATTTTCTGTCCGGTTCCGGTTTCGGTTTCGATCCGGTTCACCATTTATGTGAACCTTAACCGGCCCTTATCTAAAACGGTTTCGATTATCCCGGTTCCGGTTTTCGTGACGGTTCATGGCGATTTCGGACTTTTCCAGTCCGGTTCCGATCCGATTTGGCCATTCCTACTATCAAATAATAAGATTTGTCGGCAACTTTGTAATCTTAATTCTATAACCCAAAGTAACGTTTGATAGACATAACTATAATGAGTACTAGTGGGTAGCTCGTGCTCCGCACGGGAAATTAATTTGCCAATTTTTTGTATTTTGCTTATAATTTTATGTTTTTATTTGATAAAATAGCATATATTATTTTTTTGGTGATTTAAATCTATTTTATATCAATCAAAATATTTATATTTATAAATTCAGGAGATTTTTTTAATGTAACTATTATGACAATTGAAATTTGAATAATAACAATGAATTATTGTTGTTGTTATTAGTTAACCTCTAATTTTATAAATGGTTGAATTAATAATATTAGATATCTTTGATATTAATGATTTTATACTACATACATACACATATTATGATTAGTAAATATAATTAGCGAAAATCATTATTTACATTTAATGTATTAGTAGAATAATATTTTTATTATATTTAAAAAAAATATTTTTTCTAGTTATGGTTAACTAATATAGTAATCATCATCTTAAATAGAAAGTTATATGAGAATATTGATCTAATATAGTAAGTTTAACATCTAATATTTACTAAATACGGAGTATATTAGTAACTAATATTGAAGCATTATCTAAATATTCTAATATATTAAAAATTAATGTTTCTAATTATATTTGACTATAATGATATCTACTTCTTAAATCGTAAATTTAAGAGTCACCATATATAGTAATTGTTATATTTAACTAATAACATTAGCTTATATTAAACTAAATGATAATATTTACTAATAATAGTTATTATTATGATTAACTAATATTATTAATAATAATAGTTAATGTATATACTCACTATTATAATTAACTAATAATAGTACTAATAGTAATAGTTAATCTATATAGTAATAGTAATTTTAACATATAAGTATATATTAACTATTATGATTTTACTATTAATAGTAATAGTTAATATAAACTTCCCCCGTCCCACAAATGTATGCACTTTTTGTGTCGGTGCGGGAATTAAGGTAAAATGTGATAAAGGTGATGTGTTGTGAGTGTAGATGGTTGGGTAGGAGAGAGAAAGTGGATTAAGTGGGTAATGATTGTGAGTAGAGAGAAGTGAGTCTTATTTCCAAGAAGAAGACCGACATGGATGGGAAGGTGCACACCTATAAGGCTAGGCTAGTAGCTAAGGGATATAGGCAGACTCATGGCATTGACTATGATGAAACCTTTTCGCCTGTAGCTATGCTTAAGTCTATTAGAATTTTACTTGCCATAGCCGCATATTATGACTATGAGATATGGCAAATGGATGTCAAAACAGCTTTCCTTAATGGGAAGTTACTTGAGGATGTATACATGATACAACCTGAAGGTTTTGTCAGTCCAGAAAATTCTAACAAGGTGTGTAAGTTGCAGAAATTCATTTATGGATTGAAGCAAGCTTCAAGGAGTTGGAATCTACGCTTTGATGAAGCAATCAAGGAGTTTGGTTTTATCAAGAACGAAGATGAACCTTGTGTATACAAGAAAATTAGTGGGAGCGTGGCACTATTTTTAGTGTTGTATGTCGACGATATCTTACTCATTGGAAATGACGTTCCTGCACTAGAGACTGTCAAGTCTTGGTTGGGAAAGTGCTTTTCAATGAAAGATATGGGCGAAGCCGCATATATCCTTGGTATCAAGATCTATAGAGATAGATCCAAGAGGATGATTGGTTTAAGTCAAAATACTTACATTGACAAAGTCCTTAGAAGATTC
The DNA here is from genome assembly GCA_022495995.1 of Adenophora triphylla var. japonica. NCBI lineage: Eukaryota > Viridiplantae > Streptophyta > Magnoliopsida > Asterales > Campanulaceae > Adenophora > Adenophora triphylla. Next base: position 1,366 of record JAFEMH010001253.1, on the reverse strand, counting down.
CAAATGGAAAATTCTAAAAGAGGGAATTTGCCAATGTTGCATGGTATATCTCTTAGCAAGAATCAATGTCCTAAGACTAACGATGAGCGAAAGAGAATGAATGGTATTCCATATGCTTCGGCAATTGGGTCTATCATGTATGCTATGTTATGTACTAGACCCGATGTCTCGTGTGCTCTAAGCATGACGAGTAGGTACCAATCTGGATCCCGGCGAACCACATCGGATAGCACGCCAAGAATATCCTTAAGTACTTACGAAGAACTAAGGATGTATTCTTGGTCTTTGGAGGAATGGAAGAAGATCTTGTAGTAAAAGGCTACACAGATGCTAGCTTCCAAACCGACAAAGATGATTTCAGATCGCAGTCTGGATTTTTGTTTACGCTTAATGGAGGAACTGTGAGTTGGAAAAGTTCCAAGCAAAGTACCGTCGCTGATTCTACAACCGAAGCTGAGTACATAGCGGCATCCGATGCAGCCTAAGGAAGCGAGCTTTGGATCAAGAAGTTCATTAGTGATTGGGAAGTCGTTCCAAGCATCAGAGACCCTATTGAACTTTACTGTGATAACAATGGTGCCATTGCACAAGCAAAGGAACCAAGATCACACCAGAGATCCAAACACATACTTCGACGTTTCCACATTATCCGTGAGATATGTGAAAGGGAAGACGTTAAGATATGCAGAGTAGACACTGATGACAACATGGCGGACCCATTAACTAAGGCTCTCCCGCAAGCTAAACATGATGGTCATGTTAGGTCCATGGGTATTCGATACATGGTAGATTGGGCCTAGTGCAAGTGGGAGACTGTTGGTGTTATGCCCTAGGCCTATGATTGATAGACTTATGTGTTGACATTATTTATTATTATATGAGATGTTTATTATTTGATTATTATATGTTTTGTATATTTGTTTATAATAATCTCTGTCCCTAATTATTAAGAGAATAAATTAGTATAATTGTCAATGGATAATCTATGTGATGATTATATGCATAAGAGATGCACATTGAAATTATGGGTACTTGTTAGAGAACAAGTGATCGGACATGACCCGCATGAGATTTATGTCATGGTCAAATGTCATACTTAAATCTCATAGGTTACTTCATTTATTTCCTAGACCTAAGATTATCGTAACCTTACATATGCTGAAAGTCATGTTTGATTTTAGTCAAACGATATCTTAACACGATATCTATAAAGACTATCATCGGCATGATCGGATTCATGATGGGAAGGATGATAAGTCAAGAAGGAATTTGTCCTCGAAGAGAGATGTTATGTTTGGGCCCTCGATGAGTGATAATGATGAAAGTGTATGGCCGTACCCCAATATGATTGGAATTATCATTATAC